>CM042846.1:85389322-85742532 GCA_023653725.1 Bungarus multicinctus | reverse complement strand
AGTGGGGGAATTTGTCCCACTAACCCCATGTGCCTGGCCACCAGGCTGTTCTTTCTGCTTCTTTTGTCTTCTGCTTTTGGCTGCATGCAAGGAAAGCAGTAGAAGTCTTTCTTTCTCTCCCCCAAACTCCGCCAGAAATGAGTCATTGGGACCCTGCAAGACATCCTGCTCCAAGAGGCTGCACTGGCATGACAAGTCTCACAAAGACTCATTTCTGGTAGAGTTTGGAAGAATGAAAGAAAGGCTTCTGTTGCTTCTGCTGCTTTCCTTGCATGAAGCCAAAAGTCTCTCCCACCCACACCCACCCCTGAGAACGGAGCTGGAGATGATATCCTGCAATCCCAAATAAAGAATGATCGATCGGTAGGAAAACAGGATGGGGAATTTTCCTGCAGACTTTTTTGGGGATTTTCCCAAAAAAATTTGGGATTTCCCAGGGTCTCTGGTCCACAGGATTTAAAATGATGAGTTTTGGTGGTCCCTGAAGTCCAAAAGTTTGTTGACCTCCCACGTCCCTTCCAACTCTTGTTATTCTGTTAAGTTGCTGGCACTTGTCCGGCAGCCTCCCAGCTCCCTAGTTTTTTTTAAAAAATAAATAAATAAATTGAAAGCATTTTTAAAAAGTCAGATGAGACAAAGATACAGGCAGATGCCAAGTAAGTTGTCTGCAGGCAGTACAGTGGGGACTCCAGCTGGAGACAATTGCTCCTGAATGTCTGATTGACTTCTGCTTTGTGAGAGGGCTGCTTAATTTAGCTTCCCAGATAAAGATATATCGTCTTACATTCAGCTCTTCTGGCTCAGCCAAATCATGGTGCGGGTTGAGTTTAGTTCGCGCAGCCGAGGCAGCGATCTTTTGGATGTATAAGTAGTGCTTAGAAGTGGCACTGAATCACAATATCCAGCAAATTACATTAAAATAATACTAAAACCGTTGATGAGAGAGATCTCGGGCATCTTTATTTCCCTTTGATAGAGCAGACAGAGAACAGCAGTATCTCCGCTTAAATAAATGAAACTGACTTCACAAGAAAAGAGATCTTTTGCATCAAATATCGAGTGTTCCATTGTGATACGTTTCAAGGGAGTTCAATCAATAAATCCTTATTTCCTTCCTTCCCTCTTTCCCTTCACCTCTTCCCATTTTTCCCTCTCTTCCTTTTTCCCCTTCTCCTTTCTTCCTTCCTCCCTCCCCTCCCTTTCTTTCCTCCTTCCCTCCTTCCTTCTTTCTGCCCTCCCTCCCTTGCTCCCTCCCTTCTCCTTCCTTCCTTCCCACCTCTCTCCTTCTTTCCTCCCTCCCTTCATTCCTTTTCCCCTTCTCCTCCCTCCCCAATTCCTTTCCCCTTTCTCCTTCCTTCCTCCCTCCCTCCCTCCCTCCCTCCCTTCCTTTCCCCTTCTCCTTCCCTCCCTCCCTTCTTCCCTCCCTTTCTTTTCTCCCTTCCTTCCTCCCTGCCTTGCTTCCTTTCTCCGTCTCCTTCCTTCTTCCCTCCTTCTTCCCTCCCCTCACTTTCTTTTCTCCCTCCCTCCTTCTTCCTTTCCTTACTTTCTCCTTCTCTCTCCTTCCTTCCTTCTCTCACTTTCTTTTCTCCCTCCTTCCCTCCTTCCTTCCTTTCCCCTCCTTCCTTCCTTTCCCCTCCTTCCTTCCTTCCTCTCTCTCTCCCTCCACCTCACTTTCTTTTCTCCTTCCCTTCCTTTCTTTCTCCTCCTTCCTTCCTCCCTCCCTCCCTCCTTCCTTCTTTAAAACAAAGAACAAAAAGCTACTACAAGTAGTCCTTGACTTACAACAGTTTGTTTAGGAAATTTACAACGGCACTGGGGAAAAAAGTAACCAATGACCATTTTTCACACTTATGACCATTGCACCATCCCCATTCCCAAAGGGTCACATGATTTGCATTTGGCTATTTGACTACCGGTTCATATTTATGACGCTTAAAATGCCCCAGCTTTTGCAACCTTCTGACAAGGGAAGTCAATGGCGGAAGCCAGATTCACTAAACCACCCTGAGAGTAATTTAACAACTGCGCTGATTCACTTAACAAATGTGGCAAGAAAAGTCATAAAATGGGGCAAAACTCACTTAGCAAATGTCTGACTGAGCAACATAATTTTGGGACTCCATTGTGGTCATAAGTCAAGGACTACCTGCACTTCATCACGCTATGTAGACAAGGTGTCTACAGTTAGTTATGGGGTGTTGTTTTTTTAAAGACTTTGAAAACCAAAAGGATACAGCCAAAAGGAATGCAATTTTTGCCTGCCTGATACAGCATTCATTGAAAGGAATGAGTTCAAACATTAGCTGTTTTCTCCTGTTAATGAATGGATTCCGCCCTTTAGGTTTTATTAAATAACTGAAAATAAAAATTTGTTTAAGCGAGAAGAGGGAATGTTTTCCTGGGAAACGTTGCATATCCTACCAGTCAATGACTACTTCAGCTTCAACCGCAACAACACAAGAGCACACAACAGATACAAACTCAATGTTAACCGCTCCAAACTTGATTGCAGAAAGTACGACTTCAGCAACAGAGTGGTCAATTCCTGGAATGCATTACCTGACTCTGTGATTTCTTCCCCAAACCTCCACTCCTTTAACCTCAAACTATCCACTATTGACCTCACCCCATTCCTAAGAGGTCTGTAAGGGGCCTGCATAAGCGCATAATCATGCCTACTGCCCCTTTCCTATTGTCCCCATTTATTCAATATCTATTTCCTGTATTCATACTCATGTTTATATTTATACCTATTATCTTGTAAGTGATTGACAAATCAAATAAAAATAAATACATTTAAACCAATCCATTTTTCAGTGGTTGAGACAATACCTTTTTGTTCCCCTAACTTCCAAAACCAAATCGAACAACTTCATGTTTTATATATATTTTTTAAAAAACCATCCTGTTAGCTTTTTTTTGCTGCCTCTTGCTGGGGTAGGATCAATCATCAAGGATTACAACGCAGCTAAAAAAATGACTCTGAATTCCTGTTGCTTTTAATGGGACCACCTCAAAGAATTCCACTTTTGTCTACCCCAAAACAAGGAGCTTTCGTGCTATTTTCAAGTATTCTTCTGGAATATAACCATGAGACAATTTGATGGATTACTTTGAATTAAAGCCATTTTGTTCCAAGCTTGAGACAATGCATGTGTTCTGGTACATGTGCATTCTTAATTGGCTGAGACATTTTTCTGCCCAGACCATTTTTCTGTCCATTTTTCTCTTCTGTCTACAAAATAGCTCCTTTGGGCCATGGTAAAATCTTGTACTGAATAAAGAAGATAAAAACAATATGATTTTATCACACTGCACCGCATGCACACACACACACATACGCACAGAGAGAGAGAGAGAGAGAGAGAGACTAGTTCAGGTTTATATTTTCAACAACAGATAGCTGAGTATCCAAAGAAGCAAAAAATAAATAAATGTCTGGGAACATGCTTGTTTATTAGATTTCTTTTTATTTAGAATATTCCTGTAAAGCAGGTTTGCTTGGCATTGTTCTGAAATAAAAGAATGCATTTTGAAAGATGATGAAAGACTTTTTTTAAAAAAAAATGTCATTAAAATATAGGTGCAGAATCATGTATGTTGCCCAGAATAACTTATTCAGATGGGTGAATATAAAAAAATCAAATCAATAAAAAGAAATGCAAAGAAAATTCACTTACAGCAATCCATAGTGACTATAGATAGATGATAAAAAGACAAATGATAGATGATAGATAGCTAATAAAAGAGAGGGGAGGAAGAGATGATAGACAAACTGACTCATACACATACATAGATGACCCAAGATAAAAAAATAAATAAATACAGTAATTGGGAAATTTACTGTAATTTCCACTTTAATTGGCTCCCAGTACCCTTCCAATATTCAGATCAGAGCAAACACAAAGAGCGCTCTCTTCAGCTAACAAAAAAATATGTTTATGAAAATCAGCAAACATCAAACACAGTTAACTGGCAAAAAAAATGGGATAACAAGCAGGCAAATCTGAGGAGAAGTAAATAACAGCTAAAATTTAAAATGGAGAGGATTTTGTAACAGGAATCTGCATTTCTCAATAACTGTCTGCCTGTCTGTTGTTCTGTCCATCCATCCATCCATCCATAAGACAAAAAACTTTTCAGAGCCATTGTGAGTAAGTAGCATGCTCTATTTATTCCAGCTTTGACTTGTTTATGTCTGTAGCAGGAGCTATGGAAAAGAGGACACCAGGTGATCCCGCTGTTCTGTAACGCTGTGTTTTGTACCCTCTGATTCTGAAGGAAAAAATGTGGTGAATGGGGATGATGGATCCAATAGTAAGGAAGCACAGATAATATAGGCAAATGCTCCTTGGGGCAGGATTTTCGTTCCAATAAATTGGCATACCTGATGCAAATTTGCAGAAAACCTGTTGGTATCATAAAATCCTTGTCTAAAATGTTTGCAGAAAATGATAACATTCGATATTGTGTTACCTCAATCATTATTGGTTTTCTATTCTGTGTGTGTGCGCTTGTGTGCGTGCGTATATGTCTTCAAGACCAGAGGTGGTATTCAGCAGGTTCTGACCAGTTCTGGAGAACCGGTAGCGGCCATTTTGAGTAGTTCGGAGAACCGGCAAATCCCACCTCTGACTGGCCCCGCCCCCATCTCTTCTCTGCCTCTCGAGTCCCAGCTGATTGGCTGGGTCTTCTCTTGTTGCCCTGCCCAGGAGAACGGAGCTGGAAAGCAGGTTAATGGGATGGGGATTTTGCAGTGTCCTTCCCCTGCCACGCCCACCAAGCCACACCCACAGAACCGGTAGTAAAAATGTTTGAATCCCACCACTGTTCAAGACAGACTTGACTCCTGGGAATTTTGGGGATACATTGTCACAGGTGGTTTATCATTATCTTTCTGGGTTGAGAGAAGGTGACTGACCCAAAATCATTCATATGGGTTCATACCTAAAGTAGTATTAGAACTCATGGTTTCCTGGTTTCTAACTGGTGCATTTACTTATTGCACCAAAATAACAGGGTATAAGAGTAACAGAGTTGGAAGGGATCTTGGAGGCTATCTAGTCCAAACACTGCTCTTGCAGGAGACCTATCTTATTTCTGATAAATGGCTGTCCAGACTCTTCTGAAAAGCCTTCAGTGATGGGGCACCCACAACTTCCCAAGGCATTTTGTTCCACTGGTTCATTTTTCTCACTGTTAAGCATTTTCTTCTTAGTTCTAGGTTGCTTCTCTCCTTGGTTAGTTTCCATCCATTGTTTCTTGTCCTGCCTTCAGGTGCTTTGGAAAATAAGTTGACCTCCTCTTCCTTGTGGCCAACTTTCAAGTATCGGAAGACTGCTATCATGTCATCCCTGGTCCTTCTTTTCACTGGACTTAATAATGTTACTTTGCTGCCGTTGGTCAGATGTTTGCATTCATTAACTGAAATAATGTGACGGGGCGCTCGTATAACCTCAAATGAAGTTTTTCATATTCTCCTCCATTGATCTTAGCACCCTGATGAATTCTACTATGATAGGTCCCCCTTTAGCAAAACTTTAGCAAGACATGTTAGCGTGTCACCTATGAATGATAAGATCTGAAAGACAGAAGAAGAAAAATTTACAATGCTGTGAGATACAAGAAGAACAAAATTGGCACTCGGGAAGATTTATTTTTATTTTATTTTTTTGATAAATTGAAATGTTGGAAACCTTCATCGCTGAACCCAATGGAAAAACTATGGAGATGTCTTCCTTGTATTATTAATCAAGATTGTGGGACTCTATTCTGGGGATGAAATGTTTCCTTGGAACATTCTGTCTTCTTCAGAGAATGGGTTCCTCCAGTGCCTCCAGGAGCAGTTTGTCATTTCTGGAAGAACATTTTCTAAAGAGGGGTGTGGATCATGGTGTTCCAGAGAAAAAGAATTATGCTATCAGGGCTATCAACATTTTCCACGATCCCATGTTTTGGAGGGATTTTTTTGAGTTGGAGGAGGAGGTGGAGGAAGAAGGAATTAAAATAGTAACTATTATTATATAACTAACTCAATACCCGTGCTTTGCTATGAAACTATGTGGTCAGGCTTAGTTTTGGGGGATGAAAATAAGGGAGAAAAATTCTGGCTCTTCCTACCAGCATCCATCGGTATTCATCTGGCTAGCATTCTGTCAGTGTGTGAGAGAGTTGAGAGCTATTTGGAAACTGAAACCGTATTTGCTGTGTGAGAAGGAGACAGCAAGGAGCCTGGACGTGGCTTAGCTCAATTGTTCTGTACTAAAGCTGCTTGGTGCTCTGTAACTAAAACTGAAACTGAAACTCCTCTGCTTCTGTTTTGTACGTGGGGAGGGGAATAGAACTCCTTAGCATCAGAGTGTGTTAGTAATAATAATAATATACGAAATACTAATGTTCTGATGGTCATTTTAAAAAAAATCCTTTCTTAGTGAGCACCTAGAAGCCAAGAGGAACAGAGGTGCCAAATTTCAAGTTTGTAGGCTTTAGGGTTCTGGAGATTTTGTGATGATGCGTGAGTGATATTTCGCTTTGATATATATATATGTGCATGAGTGTAGGGAGGGAGGGAGAGAGAGAGAGAGAGAGAAATGTTTGGTAGCCGATGAACAATCTGAAATTTCAATGGGAATTTTCTTTTTCTTTTTTTCTTTTATTTTCTTTTATTTGCATTTATATGCCGCCCTTCTCCGGAGACTCAGGGTGGCTTACAATCTATGGAGCACCATGCTAAGTGCTCGCAATAGCCTTCATTCCATTGTATATGCCTGCTTATTACTAGGGCTTTCGGTCCCCCCAAGCAGCATTTTTACAACGTCAGCTTATTGCCCCCAACAATCTTGGGTCCTCAATTTACCTACCCTGAGAGGATGGAAGGCTGAGTCAACCTTGAGCCTGGTGGGATTCGAGCCTGCACTAATTGCAGGCAGCTTGCACTAAGTGCTAGATGATTAACAGCCTGCACCACCAAGGCCCTTCTCAGTCATCCAGGTCATGATTGTCTGAAAGATGCTTTTTCAAAAGGCAATTGGACATTGAAGCCCTGAACTAAAGAAGCTTCTTGTATGAGAAGCAAAACATCTTCAAGGAAAAACAAAGTCCAGTTTCTTTTTGAAAAAGCACCTTTCAGACCATCTGAAATTTCCAGAAGAGCTGAAGAGGTTCTGGATCCCTGTTTTAGACCAATGTGCATTCTTTGAAATGGATCGTATGCTCCATTGCCTTTCTATGAGGGTTAAACCTGGCAAGCAAGCCAACATCCTAGGATGTTTTGGTATTGTATTATTATTAGTATTACGATTCATCACACAGTCGGGCAGATATTTAGACTGGATTTGCCCTTTTGGTTCCTATCTTGAGTCCTTCTCAAGGAAATGAGATAGGCAGATTTTTTTTTAATGGTGCTAAATGTATCATTGTATGATGTGATCTGTTCGAAAGAAAGCTGCCTTTTGCAATTGACAAATGATGGTTTTGTCAATGCCGATGGTGTTCAAGTAATTCTCCAGATATTTTGGAATTGCAACCAAGATACCAATCACATTTGGCTTTTTTTTGCCACCATTATTCTACTATTTTTAAGGAGCCTCGGTGGCGCAGTGGTTAGAGTGCAGTACTGTAAGCTACTCCTACTGCAATTTGGCAGATCGAATCCCACTAGGCTCAAGGTTGACTCAGCCTTCCATCCTTCTGAGGTGGGTAAAATGAGGACCCAGATTGTTGGGGGCAGTATGCTGACTCTGTAAACCGCTTTGAGAGGGCTATAAAGCAGTATATAAGCAGGGCTGGGTTTCTACCAGTTCTGTCCATCTCTGTAGAACCAGTAGCTCTGAAGAGCAGCGGATATAGAACCGGTTCTATGTCTGCTGATGTTTTTGCCCACCTGACCACCCGGGCTCTTACCTGATCTTCATTTCCTGATTTCAAACCAGGCACAGCTGCAATTAAAAAAGCAGGAAAAGAGGGCTGTTTCAAAGGCTGCTTCTCTGCACGCAGCATGCTGATGGCGATTTACAGGCGCGCTTTTTCCCAGCGTGCAGGGAAGCACATCATAAATCACCGACCCTCGTAAATCCCGAACCGGTAGTTAACCCTGTCATATCCCACCCCTGTATATAAATCTAAGTGCTAATGCTAGTGCTATTTTCAAGTCTTTATATTTTGTGACTTTTTCCAGTTCTTTCAACTAAGATGATTAAAGGCTTGGAGATTATAACATATGAAGAATGGTTGCAGGATTTGGGTTTGGTTATTATAGAGAAAAGAAGGACAAGGGAAGGCATGATAGCAGTATTCCAGTATTTGAGAGGTTGCCACAAAGAAGTGGGGGTCAACTTATTTTCCAAAGCACCAGAAGGCAGGACAAGACAAAATGGATGGAAACTAATCAAAGAGAGAAGCAAGCTGGATCTGAAGAGAAACTTCCTAATAGTGAGGAACAGTTTGCCATTGCAGAAGTGGTGGGTGCTCCATCACTGGGGTTTTTTAAGAAGAGACTGGACAGTCACTTGTCTGAAATGGTATATAGGGCCTCCAGCTTGAACACTGGGCTGGACTAGAAGACCTCCCAGGTCCCTTCCAGCTCTATTCTGATTGTTTCTCTTCTGCTGTGTCTAGGTATTGCCTTCTTTTAAGTGTTATTCACAGTACTATCCATTAAAGTAGTGCTTATTAAATTATTTTTATATAATAAACCTTCATGGGTCAAGGAACACTTTGAAACTTCATGAAAGGGTCGATGACCTGAAGAGTTTCTGGATTCCTATTTTAGACAAATGTTCATTCTTCGTGATAAATAACATGTGCTCTGTTACCCTTCGGTGAGGGCTGAACCAAGAAAACAAGCCAAGAACCTTAAGACCATACAGGCAAAGTATTAAATCACACTTCACATACCATCAGGGTGTGATGCTAGTTCGCCTCCTTCTGGCGTACCCTAGATAGCACGGAAGTGTGAACCAAACGACTAACCACAATTGGCAGCCAGACTACATTGAAGAATTGGCAGTTAACGACAGTTGGCAGTCAGACATCTTTATAGAACTCCTGGCTCTCTAAATACATGGCTAAATGGGTAGACAAAATGGCTCCCAGTCCTGAGCCACCAGCTCTACGAAGGCAGGAAGCCTTAGTGAAGGAGTACAACAAAATTACAACTTGCTCAACAACTGTGTTAACAATTTTGACATCAACACATAGTGGAAAGCTAAATCGGCTGCTGAACACCCAGATACAGGCAGATTCGTACATGACCCTGCAT
The DNA here is from genome assembly GCA_023653725.1 of Bungarus multicinctus. NCBI lineage: Eukaryota > Metazoa > Chordata > Lepidosauria > Squamata > Elapidae > Bungarus > Bungarus multicinctus. The sequence continues at coordinate 85,733,273 of CM042846.1, read as the reverse complement.
AATTATTATTGGCATCCTTCAATCTCAAAAGACTTTCAGAGTATCATGCTCTGAAAAGAAGTCCTAAAACAGCATCTAGTGTGGCTAAAAAGGCCAATTTGAGAGTGGCAATCCCTTCCACACTGAGGACAGATACAGTCTGTCCCCTGACCAGATTTCTCTGGTTTCGTGATTGCCTCTTTGCCTCAGCCTGCCGAATGAGAGTCTCTTTGAATTGGAGAAGGCCATGCTGCGTCTTTAGCTTCCAAGCTGAACGATCAGAGGTCAAGTTTTCCCAGATGTTGATGTCCATTCCCAAGGTCTTTAGATCCTTCTTGCAGATATCCTTATATTGCAGCTGTGGTCTCCCTCTAGGGTGCTTTCCCTGCACTAATTCTCTGTGCAGGAGATCTTTCAGAATCTGCCCATCAGCCATGCTCACAACATGCCAAAGCCAGCGTAAACATCACTCTTTCAATAGTAATATACATGCTAGAAATTCCAGCACGTTCCAAGACTGCACAGTTGAACTTTGTCATGCCAGATGATGTCAATGAGACAGTTCATACGAAAAGTGTTCAACTTTCTTTCCTGTAAAGGGTCCAAGACTTGCTGCAGTACAAGAGTGTGCTCAAGACAAAGGCTCTATAGACCTAGATCTTTATATGTTCCATCAGCTTCATATTAAGCCATACTCTCTTTGTAAGTCTGGAAAATGTGGTGGCCGCTTTACCGATACATCTCTTCAGCTCAGTGTCTAAAGAGAGAATGTTGGAGATAGTTGAGCCAAGGTACATAGTGTCATGGACAATCTCCACAAAAGGTGCCAGGTTTTGACCTTCCTCGCCAGCATTGGTCAACTCTGAACAGGATCCGTACCCAACACGGTGTCTGCCAGGACTCCTTGTTTAAGTGGAGTCTTGTCTCTATCCCTCAGTGTGACTGTGGTGCTCTTGACAAAATATCCATCACATTGTGTCCGAATGTCCATCAAAGAGCATACACCGGCCCAATGTCTGATTTTTTTCAACCCTGTCCTTGAATGGCTGGGTGGACTGGACATTAACATTTGCACCTACTATAAACCCATGTATTTGCCATACGCTAAATCAATCAATCAATCAATCACATGTCATCCATATGTAAAACTGAGGAACAAAAGCCAGCATGAAGATTTAAACACAAACAATTATAAAGGAAGGGAAGCTGCTTGCTTTTGTTCTATGGTAGTTTAACTTCTTTATCAGAGTCTCTTCTATCAGCAATTAAGTCTCTAATAAATAAGATCAGGAGGGCCCCAAGATTTGTCCTTGAGACTCCTAACAGTGCTGGCTGGGTTTCTGGAAAAAAAAAAAAAATTATTGCTCTGCCTTGGGCGATGCTGTGACAATTTCTACCAGCATTTGCATGTCTAAAATTTCTGCATCCATTTTCTCCTCTTTAATAATAAACAATCTACAAATTTATCTTTTTGTTCCTGCTTTTTACCATTTTATGTGACTTGCAATAAATTTACTCCATTGTCTCAGTCACGGACAATTGTTTTGATTATCTGGACTGTTAAATAGGGTTGGGAGTAGACAAGACTGTTTTTAGTTGTTCTCTTCCTCTGAGGACTTCTGGTCTCCTTTATGCAGTTGGGGTTGTTGCGGTTGAGTGGAGGGGTGAGGCCCAGCCTTAGGCCCCAGCTTTGAGGGGTGCCATAAAGCTCAACTATTTAACATGTAACAGCTTGGTGAGATCATGTGTTGGCACCTGGTTAGGTACCATCCATACAGATAGTCCTGAACTTTCAGCGGTTTGTTTAATAACAATTAAAGTTTCATACTTTCATAGTCAAGGCTATGGTTTTCCCAGTTGCAATGTATGGCTGTGAAAGTTGGACCATAAGGAAGGCTGAGCGCCAAAGAATGGAGCCTTTGAACTCTGATGCTGGAGAAGACTCCTGTGAGTCCTTTGGATTGCAAGGTGATCCAACCGGTCAGTCCTAGAAGAGATCAACCCTGACTGCTCTTTAGAAGGCCAGATCCTGAAGTTGAAACTCAAAGACTTTGGCCACCTAATGAGAAGGAAGGAAGGAAGGACTCACTGGAGAAGAGCCTAATGCTGGGAAAGATTGAGGGCAAAAGAAGAAAGGGACAACAGAGAATGAGGGGGCTGGATGGCGTCACTGAAGCAGTCGGCGTGAGTTTAAATGGACTCCGGAGGATGATAGAGGACAGGAAGGCCTGGTGGAACATTGTCTATGGGATCACGATGGGTTGGACATGACTTCACAACTAACAACAACGAAGTTTCACGGAATAGAATGACAGAGTTGGAAGGGACCTTGTAGACCATCTTGTAGATCACCTCCTGCTCAAGTAGGAAACGCTATACCATTCCAGACAAATGGTTATCTAATCTCTTCTTAAAAACTTCCAGTGTTGGAACGTTTTCAATTTCTGGAGGCAAGTTGTCTCTCTGATTAATTCTTCTAACTGTCAGGAAATTTCTCCTTAGTTCTAGGTTTCTCCCTTTCTTGATTTCTTCTCATGCATGTTTTTGCTCCACCATTTATTATTCTTATCACATGCAGCAACCATGATTCAATTTCACATTTTTTTTTCTTTGTTTACTTGTTTGTCGCCTATTTTACCATAGGGTAACTCTGAGCACCTTCCAGACATAAAAATACATCTACATCAGTGGTAGGATTCAAAATTGTTTACTACCGGTTCTGTGGGTGTGGCTTGGTGGCCGTGGCTTGGTGGGCATGGCAGGGGAAGGTTACTGCAAAATCCCCATTCCCTCCCCACCCCACTAACCTGCTTTCCAGCTCCGTTCTCCTGTGCAGGGCAACAAAAGAAGACCCAGCCGATCAGCTGGGATTTGGGAGGCAGAGAATAGATGGGGGCAGGGCCAGTCAGAGGTGGTATTGGCTGGTTCTCCGAACTACTCGAAATTTCCGCTACCGGTTCTCCAGAACCAGTCAGAACCTGCTGAATACCACCTCTGATCTACATTAAAACAAAGAGTAAATTAAAACCAAGATTAAAATCAAGGAAAGGTAGGGAGGAGGGGTGGGGACAGAATGAGGGGAGGAGGTGGGATAGGTTGTTACTCAATCAACTTTGGCACATAAGCCCCATAATTAACGCCTATTCATTTGATCTGATGCTTCCATTGCATCAGGAAAGATGCAATAAATATTCTTTTTCACTTTCTCAGGTCTGAAAAATCTTTGTTTCATTGGGGAACAGGAAGATGGGCAGTGTCTTGAGAAAAAGTGTTCTCATATCCCTGTTTTTAATCTTGCTGTTTTTATGAATAGCATATGAATAGCCTATCTCCTTCTTGCCAGAAACTTGCTGCTTTCTGACTGATTAAAATACATATTGTAATGTCATCTAACAAAACTCTTGCCATATTCCGAATGACAGGTTGCAGATAAAAATGAATTACGCATGAATTAAAATCCATTTCCAAATATGAAATTATCTTACCCCATTTGACTTTATTTGACTTATCCTCACCGCGTTGACCACAGAGATGGTAGGTTTTGTTTAATATTGACTTTGTTAAGTGCTTCAAGGTCCCCCTATGAAGATTATCTTGTAAATATAAATTTGATTGAATCCCTCATTGAGTTTCTATGTGGATTCAAAAAAAGAGATCGGTGCTCTTAGCCTCTGGAAAATTATAATGTGACTTACTGTAATTGATCTTTTCTCTGGAGAAAGGAAGACAACTATTTGCAAACTGATTACATCTCCTCACGTTTATGACAAAATAGGGTTAGGGTATCTGGATTTGGCTAAAAGGGATATAAATTGAACTGATGGACCTTGAGAATATATAACATGTGTTGTAATGAGATGGTTTGGTAGAACAAAATATAAATAAAGACAAATCTTTGCTGGTCAGCATCTCAGAACTGCAAATAACAAGAAATTTGGGGGTCCTTGATTGTTCTCTGAATTTGGTGGTTTTCTTGCCGATATTTCATTACCAAATTAGGTAACATTATCAGTGTGTTGATGATGTCACCTAATTTGGTAATGAAACATCTGCAAGAAAACCACCAAGCTCAGAAAGAACCGAGGATCCCTCAGTACAACCCTGAGCTACAAATATGAGCTCTTTTACCGATAACTATAACGTAATGTTTTTTGGGGAAAAGCAACCTTTAAATATTATTTAAAGAGATAGCTTGGTGCAGTGGTTAGGCACTAGATTAGTGGCCTAATCACTAATCTCCAGTGGCCTGGAGACCATGTGTTTTGTGTAGCCTAAGGCACAAAGCCATCTGTGTCACTTTGGGCCAGTTCTTCTTTCTTCACCAAGAAGGGGTAAGACACCCCTAACACCCCTCGTGTGTGTGTATGTGTGTGTGTGCGTGTGTGCCTTAAAATGGCTTCTGCCATGGTAGCGGCTTCACAGGCCTCCCTCTTGTGGAGGAATAGAAGCATTGCGACACTACATGATAGACAGTACAACAGCGTGAGTCCCGACTACAGGATTTTCCTGTCTAATACAGGATTGGGATAAATAAATCCCCAGGCAATGCCGGGTTATTGGCTAGTAGATAAATAAATACCCATAATTGAAACTCTGAAGGCAATATGAGGAATACATTCCTTTGATGGTTGAAAATCATCTATAAACATAATCATCTATAAGTGTCTGGTTTAGTACAGCAACTAAACAGACTCAGACTACAACAGATAGCTAGGATTGCCGAAAAAAGAATTGCAACTAGCCTGCCTTCCATTGAGGACTTGTATATTGCATGAGCCAGAAAGACGGCTGAGAAAGTATCTACAGACCCCTTACATCCTGGACATATATTTTTCTTCAATCCTTAGGATGTTGGGCATTGCCTGCTAAAACAACTAAACAAAAGGCAGTTTTTCCCCCATGGTGTCACTCTGCTAAACATCTGATTCCTATAGCCCTGTATAGGATATCTGAGTCATGTAGTAGGGCTGTATTACTATTATCCTTATCATCTTTCCTATTATCTACTCCTATTGGTATCTTATGACTATCCGCCTGTCTGTTGGTTGCATCTTATGATAGTATTTTATGATTTATGATTTTATCACATTGTTGTATGTACACTGAGGGCTAATTCACTGATAAATTCCTTCTGTGCCCAATCACACTTGACCAATAAAGAATATTCTCTTCCCTTCCCTTCCCTTCCCTTCCCTTCCCTTCCATTCTGCTATGCTATGCTATGCTATTCTATGCTATGCTATCCCATTCCATTCCAAAAATACGGAATTGTTCAGAATCTTCCTTTAGGAAAAGCCAATTTTATGAGGTTTTTCAACCTGTTCCCTCTCTTTCTGCCTTTCTTCTCTTCCGTTATACATGCAGAGCAGAATCTCAGACATGTTGTCATAAAGAACTATTTATAACTCCTGTATAACTCCATACATGTGTCAGAGCACTAAATTAGGGGGGGAAAGGAACAAGTTAATATTTATTTGAGCACTTTCAGGCTGGGGCTGGCAGAAGACGCATTTGGCAAAGATGTCAGAGAGATTACAAGTTGATGAACCCATTTTAGATATAACAAGGGGGGTATAAAACAGGAACATGATATAACGGAATAATCCCAGGAGCGATGCCGCTGTTTCAACCTGTTCTACCCTATCTATTAAAGGGCTTCTTTTGGGGTGTATATGTGTATATATTTCAATCTCCCAAATCTCTAAAGCACTTTGCCAAATTATTTCATACAGTCAACTGGAATAATTGTTTTATATACAGATGGGAACAAATTCCACAAGGAAACATTATATTGATGAATTTGATGCTTGCTAAACTTGAGAGAATGGAAAAAGCCCCCCCTCCCATGAAGGCAGGAGCGGGTCAGGGTTAGACAGGTTTGCTATAATAAAATGGGAATGAATTAAAATGGAAATCGCTTGTGAGTATGCAGAGGGAATGCATTCCTCTACACCAGTCTACCCTAACCCAGCGGTAGGGAACCTTGGCTCTTTTATCACTGATGGACTTCAACTCCCAGAATTCCTGAGTGAGCCATAAAAGTTCCCCATCCCTGGCCTAATGGTTTTTCAGTTGTGAGGGAAATCAATTTTTGACTTGAATGGGACTGTTTAATATACAAATGTAGGACATATAAAGAATATTGATCATTCAAGTCAAAAATTAGGACATTTGTATATTGAACAATCCCATTCAAATCAAAAATTGATTTCCCTCACAGCTGAAAAACCAGTAGGCCAGGGATGGGGAACTTTTTATAGCTCATTCAGGAATTCTGGGAGTTGAAGTCCATCAGTGATAAAAGAGCCAAGGTTCCCTACCGCTGCCTTAACCTAATCTGGGACTCTAACAAATGTGTAAATTCAGAAGAGCGGAATAACAGAGTTGAAGGGACCTTGGAGGCCATCTAGTCCAACCCCCTGATAAAGCAAGAAAACTTATATTATTCCAGACAGATCACTTCCAAAAACAACCCTCCAGTGACGAAGCGTCCACAACTTTTGAAGGCAAGCCATTCCAGAGATTGATTGTTCCCACTGTCAGGAAATTTCTCCTCAGTTCTAGGTTGCTTTTCTCTCAATTGCTCCTTGTCCTGCCTTCTGGTGCTTTGGAGAATAAATTGACTCCTCTTTGGGATCCTATATCCTCGGATATAGGAGGACTGCTATCATGTCTCCCCTAGTTCCTTCCTTTCACTAAACTAGACAACAACCTAGACTTGAAAGAGTCTCAACTTCTTTCAAATCTATGGCCATACAATGCTGATTACACATTCTGAATGTGACCATTTTCCCGTCTGCAAGGGTAGGCATGGGTGATGGTAGCATCCATCCCCTTTGGCTGGATTGTCCCAATGTTCACTCTTTTCAATTGTTGTGTAAATAGCAAATGATCTTCTTCTTTTAACGACCCCCTTCATCCCTTGCGGAGTGGAGTCTGGGAACTGAATGGAGCTGGCTGTTTACTGGCCGGATGCTCTTCCTGTCACCAATGCGGAGTGTTGTTCAGCAGATATATTCTCAGTGTGCCCAGCGAGACAAATACCTGCTTCTACCTAGGATCCAACTCACAGCCTCTTGACTGTGAGGCAAGAATTCCGCCCCCAGGCCACTGCACCGCTCATGTAAATAGCACATCTAAAACCAAATTTCCATTGCCAGCATCCAGCTATGTAGTACAGAAAACAAGTGGGTGACTTTGAGGTTATTTGTTGAGACCCAAATACAGTAGGACACTGTTGTGAGATTTCTGATTAAGCGAACAAAATAGGATCAGAATAGAGCTGGAAGAATATAGCATGCAAAGTGTTTCTTGACTGTTTGTTTTTGATTGTTTGTTTATTTGACTTTATTTTTCATGTAGCAAGAGTAAAAAGAGCCAAGAGATCTTGGTGGCACATAATCAATCAATCAATCAATCAGTCAAGGGGGAAATGTATTGTTTGTTTTGAAAGACTGGTTTTTCCTGACAGATACAGAGCCAAGGAGAGTTAGCTAAAGGGTATAAATAAACTCAAAATTCTCTCCTGTTGCTGGGCATCTGGCTTTTAAAGAAGAGTGGAGTGTAGAAAATTACTTTATGAGTTAACTGCTCTAACAGTTTGGGAGACTAATTGTCTGTCAACAATCATACCGCTTCTGCTAAACGGACAGAGAGCCTCCAATCTTATAAAATGCAATTGCCACAGAATTTTCCCTAGGAGTTAATCAAGATCATTTAAAACTTAGCTGGCAATCTTTTTTGAGGCTGGCAAAACCTAGTTTTTTTGTTTCTCTTTGGGTCTCTCTCTCTCTCTCTCTTTTTTTTCTTTTTGCCTTTGGGAATCTCCACTGGAGAGATAGGTCCCACACTGTTGTCTTCTTGCTGATTCATTTTTGGTTATTCTGAGTCACCCTGAAGCTGGCATTCCTTTAGCAACTAAGAGTACTTAATTCCCACCTTGCTTGCCTGCTAGCCATCTTTCTCTTCCTTCCCTTCTTCCTTCCCCTCTCCAATATCCATATCCCTCCAACTTCCTCTCAGGTTTTCACCCATTTTAATGTTTTCCCTGTTATGAGAGATTCCTTCTATGGTATGTGAAGTGTTTAGCTGTTCTTATCTGCAGCACTATTCCTGACTCAGGTTATCACATTGATAATTTGACAAAATGTTCTGTCATAAATACATTAACCATGTTAGTTTGTCTCCTAAGAACACTCTGTGTGTGTGTGTGTGTGTGTGCATGCATACCATACCATATTAAATTTGGTAGGTGAGCACTGTATGTTCATTTTGCTTTACTGGAGTCAGAAATGTGGTACATATGAACTCCTGCACAACTTTTTGAACTCTGAATGGTATCCTGAATGCTCCAAATGAGGCTAATGTTTCACCAAAATCTTACACACAACCTTGAATGAGAAAATCAAAGTTATGCAATGAGAGACATTGTTGTAATTTGACCATTTTTGAGGGGATGGAGAATATATGCAATCGAAAATATGAGGGGACTTGGTGTTAGGAATGTTTACTGACTCATATATCAGTAGGTCTCTAGCCATTTTTGCATTCTGGGACTTATTTCCTTTCCTTCCTTCCTTCCTTCCTTCCTTCCTTCCTTCCTTCCTTCCTTCCTTCCTTCCTTCCTTCCTCCCTCCCTCCCTCCCTCCCTTCCCTCCCTCCCTCCCTCCCTCCCTCCCTCCCTCTTGTCATCCTCTTCTTCATTATCCTCCTTCTCTTTCTTCTTCTTCCTCCTCTGAGGGAGACAGCAAAGAAATTGAAGTAGAGACCTGCAATCCACTCTCTGCAATTTTATAAGATCAGTGACCTGAGCAGCTGTAACAAAACGATGCTTCTCGAAAATTGCTCCTTTCAGAATGGTGTCTTCCATGACAGGGGATATCCAAAAAAAAGAAAAAAGGCAAGATGGCCTTTTTGCAACCAAAAGCCCTACCCCTTCAACTCCCAGAATTCCTCAGCCACCATGAAACAATGGATGGAAACCAACAGAGGAGAGAAACAACCTAGAACTAAGGAGAAATTTCCTGAGAACAGTGAAACAACTTGCCTTCAGAAGTTGTGGGTGCTCCATCACTGACAGTTTTTAAGAAGAGATTGGACAATTCTTTGTCTGAAGTGGTATAGGGTTTTCTGCCTGAGCAGGAGGTTGAACTAGAAGACCACCGAAGTCCCTTCTAACTTTATTATTCTGTGTTCTATGTTCTCTTGGCACGTTGTACAGTTTGCTGGTGTAAGATGGAGATGGAGCTTTTATTGCATTGTCATCCTTTTGGCTCCTGAAGACAACCTTGTTTAAGGCTGTTCTTTAGGGCAATTTAGCCGTCGGAGGAGATGTTTTGTGTTTGCATCTAGCTTCCTGTTTTTTGTTGTGGTTCGCCGGCAGCAGGTGCGAACGGCTGAGGTCTCGGTGAGCGAGGACTCAGATGAGGGGCCTGCGTGTAATGAAGGGATGGGGCCAGGACCATCAGGGAGTGGAATGCTGCCTTCGGAGATTGTGGAGGCTGGCAGCAGTGATGAAGAGGTCCCCAAGGAGCCTGTGCCCAGTACGCTTGCGCGCAGGGCTGCTCAAAGGAAAGAGCAGCTGCAGCAGCACAGGCAACTCTGGAGTAAGGCTGCAAGGCAATGGCCCTTTCCTGAGGAGATAAAAGCCAGCTGAGAAACCGAAGTTCTTTGCAGAAAGCAAAGAAGTTTTTGCACTCAAGCCTTGTCGACGTTCGGAGTATCTTGGTTGGTGTTTGGAGACTCTTTGTGTTTGAAATATTTCTTAGTAACTTCATTTAATATTCTTGGCAGCCTTGCACAACCTTGGCAAGGCTTGTTTCTTCTCAGAGATAATTAATTTGAAACAGCCTTTTAACCGTGAAGGAACGGAATTCATAAAGAATTCATTAAAAGGTTTTGCTGTTACCTCTGTTTCGTGTTTGTTTCCTTGGAACAAGGTTTGAGTCAGAACAGTTTTAGAGCACCCCAGGCCTGTTTTCAAAGCCAATTTGATGTAGTGGTTAGAAACAGAGAGGCATATTGTCTCTCAACTCTAGGAAGGAGGCAATGGCAAACTATTTCTGGAATCTTGCCATGAAAACTGCAAGGACTTCTCCAGGCAGTTGCCAGGAGTCCAGACTGATATGACTGCATAAAGCAGGGGTCTTCAAACTTGACAGCTTTAAGACTTGTGGATTTCAACACCCAGAATTCCTCCTCCAGTCATGTTAGCTCAGGAATTCTGGGAGTTGAAGTCTTAAACTTTCCAAGTTTGAAGACCCTTGCCATAAAGTATGCCTGCTTTCAGAGTCTCAGTTGCTCATTTTTTTAAAAAAAAAAATTATTCTCCTCTCGGATCACGTCATCACCCTTCTGGGAAACAAATCATACTTTATAATTTTATTTGATCTCTGAACAATGGGAATCATGATATCCACAGAAAGGGAACTATGATTAAAGGTCTGGTGTGATGTTCTGATGCAAACAACGTCCCTCAAATGCTGACGTGTACCCCAATTACAAAACAGAAGAAGCTGTTATCGTGATGTCCTTGCCAGGTCCTGCAATTTTCTTTTCCTCTTATATTGACAATTCTAACTGAATAACAGAATTGGAAGGGACCTTGAAGGTCTTCTAGTCCAACCTCCTGTTCCTGCAGGAAGCCCTATACCCGTGATGGCGAACCTATGACCACGCGTGCTGGAAGTGGCACGCAGAGCCATTTTCCCTGGCACGCCAGAGCTCGCCTGGAAGAGCCTCACTGTACATGCATGCATGCCGCCTCTGCCTGACAGTTGATTGATTGTCAGGTATCTGGCGTGCATGAAAGGGGAATTGTGTGCTCAGGTGCAGAACAGGTGCTGCAATTATCAACACGGGAGCTGAAAAAGGTTTGCCACCACTGCCCTATAGCTTTTAAGTAAGCAACAAGAAAACACAACCTTTCTTGCCACAGTTATTAAGGGAATCCCTGCAGTTGTTAAGTTAAATTGGTAAGTAAACCTAAGCCCTCATTCCCCCCCCCCCCATTTAGAATAGAATAACAGAATTGAAAGGGATCTTGGAGGTCTTCTAGTCCAACCCCTTGTTTAGGCAGGAAACCCTAAACCACTTCAGACGAATGGTTGTCCAATTTCTTCTTAAAAACTTACAGTATTGGAGCATCCATAACTTCTGGAGGCAAGTTGTTCCACTGATTAATTGTTCTATCTGTCAGGAGATTCCTCCCTAGTTCTAGGTTGCTTCTCTCCTTGATTAGTTTCCACCCATTGCTTCTTGTCCTGCCTTCAGGTGCTTTGGAGAATAGACTGACTCCCTCTTCTTTGGGGCAGCCCTTTAGATATTGGAGCACTGGTATCATGTCAGCCCTCTAAGAAGATCTCAATCCACGTACTTTGAACCTTTGTAACATTGACATTTAGAAACTGTCATTATTCCATTCATGCTGTGGTGGTGCAGCGGTTAGAATGCAGTGTTGCAGGCTGACTCTGCCCACACCCAGGAGTTCGATCTTGACCGGCTCAAGGTGGACTCAGCCTTCCATCCTTCTCAGATGGGTAAAATGAGGACCCAGATTGTTGGGGGCAATAGGCTGACTCTGTAAACTGCTTGGAGAGGGCTGTGAAAGCACTGTGAAGTGGTATATAAATCTAAGTGCTATTGCTATGGTCTTCTGTTTCCCATATGACTTGCCTTCAAACTTTCATTATTATCAGTGGTGGTATTCTAACAGTTTGGCCCGGTTTGACTGAACCGGTAGTAAAAAATGTTACCATTTGGCCAAACCAGTAGTTAAAAAAAAAAACAAAAAACAGCTACTGGTTCGGCTGAACCAATATTTCTTTTTTTTTCCCCTTTCTTTTTCTTCCCGACAATCAGCTGTTCTGACATCAGCTGTACCGGGATCCTCCTTGCTGTCTTACTGCTTTGCCCAGGCAACTTCCTTGAGGCCCAGGAGGCCAAAAACAGAGCGTGTATGGGAGGGTGCCCCCAGATTGTCAGGGGCAATATGCTGACTCTGTAAACTGCTCAGAGAAGGCTGTAAAAGCACTATGAAGCAGTATATAAGTCTTAAGTCCTGTAACTATTTTCAAAATGTCCAAGAATGCTAAGTTTGGTAGCCAAGATCTATTACTACAACTTTGGGGCACTTTTGTGTAGCCAAAGAAAACCTAGCCCTTCTTACACACCCCTCCCAAAAAGCTACTGAGCAACAAAACCTAAATATGAACCTGCCGAATGATTTCATTCTGTGTTCATTATTTCCCCAAATAGACCGACAGCGATAACAACAGTGCCATGCTGAGTATGATGCATGTTTTTCCTGATCCCTCTCCTCCTATATTACACCAAACTGCCAAGCGAGTCACAAGATGTTCTGTGAAAATCAATGAAATAAAAATATATTAAAAATGGCTAATTGTGTTTGCGATCAGTCCTGACTCTGGTACCATGACTCATCCCTTGCAAACATTTGTGGTTCAGTGAGAGTTTAATGCTTCCAAGTGCTTCTTATCTCTTCTTCTTCTTTTTTTAATCTCCATGCAGAGTCAGCACTTTGTGTTTTAGGGGCTTTCATCGAACTCCAGAAGATAATTTTGTTCCATTTCCATCACTGCTCTTAGCCAGCCAGATCTAATTATTTGTAGCCCAAATGTTGATTTGGTTTTAGAACCTAAAACATAGAATAATGGAAAGGACCTTAGAGGTCTTCTAGTCCAATCCCCTGCTTGAGCAAGAGATCCTACATCATTTCAGTTAAATGATTATCCAGTCTCTAGGCCTCCAATGATGGAGCATCCCATAACTTCTGAAGGCGAGTTGGTCCATTGCTTGATTGCTGTCACCATTAGGAAATTTCTCCTCATCTCTAGGTTGTTTTTCTCCCTGGTTAGTTTCCATCCATTGTTTCTCGTCTTGCATTTTGGTGCTTTGGAAAATAGCTTGATCCCCTTGTCTTTGTAGGAGCCCCTCAAATATTGGAACACTGCTATCAGTCCTTCTTTTCAATAGATTAGACCAAGAGTCTTCAAACTTGGCAAGTTTAAAAATTGTGGACTTCAACTCCCAGAATTCCTGAGCTAACATGATTGGAGGAGGAATTCTGGAAGTTGAAGTCCACAAGTCTTCAACCTGTCAAGATTGAAGACCCCTGGATTAGACATACCCAATTCCTGTAACTGTTCTTCATATGTTTTAGCCTCCAGCCATCCAATCATTCTTGTTTCTCTTCTCTGCACTCTTTCCAGACTCTTTATATCTTTTTTAATATTGTGGTGGCCCAGGAGTGGGATGCTACCAGTTCTTCCCGGTTCTATAGAGCCAGTAGCTCTGAAGAGCAGCAGACAACGAACCGGTTCTGTCTTTGCTACTGTTTGGCCCACCTGACCGCCTGGGTTCTTACCTGTCCTTTATTTTCTGCTTTTTCAACCCCAGCTGCTTTGCGTGGCACAGCTGAGGTTGAAAAAGCAGGGAAAAAGAGGCTTTTCAAATGCTGCGCACTGGTGCACCTGCGCACAGCACTTTTCAGCTTTCTGAACAGCACAGCCTAAAGTTGTTTTACATGCGCGTGCAAAACCTAGTCATCAAACTGGTAGTAACATCAGTTGAATCCCACCATTGTGGTGGCCAGAACTAGATGCAGTATTCCAAGTGTGGCCATACTAAGGCTTTGTAAAGTGGTGTTAGTACTAATATTCAACTCTGACAGTGATCCAAAGAAAGTTGACATGTTCATATCTCCTTTAAGAAAGGGTTCTTTGTGTCATTCCCTTGATTCTGAATTTTGACTCAGCTACTCTGAATGAGAAGGCAGGGTGTTGTAAATGGATTTCCTCCTGAAATTGTATGCTTGGTAGAAGAAGATGACTATCCCAGATCAGAGAAACATCTTGTTCTTGGTCAACGATATACAAAAATGGTACTCCCATGCTAGAATTTCCAGGGAAACATAGATTACTATATAAAAAGTTTTTCTTAAGGGCATTAATCCATTCTGCCCTCAGTTTATTTATCTGAGGGTGTTAATAAGACCAATTAAAAAGCATGTGTGTTTGCAAATCCTGAATTATATGGGGTTCTCGTATGTGACTATATTACAGCATGAAATGATTGGAAACTAATTGCTCCAACTATGACAGGTAATTTTCATTCATGGGAGCGCTACAACTCGCACTTCCTTCAACATCTCAAACAGATACCCATGGCATAGTTTGGGAAATGTACAAAGCGGTTTCAGCTCATAGGTTAAAAGGCAGATAGTTGACCACCTAAGTATTATTTTAATTTTCTATAGCCTGAATGTGTAGATCATGTGTAGAATATCAAATAGTCCTCAACAGTTCATTCAGACCGTTCAAAGTTACAACGGATCTGAAAAATGTGACTTATGACCGTTTTTCAGTTACAACCTTTGGAGCATCCCCATGATCATGTGATCAAAATTCAAATGCTTGGCAACTGGTTCATATTTATGATGACTGCAATGTCCCCAGGGTCATGTGATCGCCTTTTGTGACCTTCTGTCATGTCCCTGTCAGAGTCTGAATCCAAGGAGGAAGCCGGGCAGCTGACAGGGAGTGGGAGTGTGGCTCCGTTGGCTGTGGAGGAGGCTGGGGAAGGGCAAAGTCCAGCTGGGCAGAGCAGGGAAGAGGTAGAACAAGGGAGAGGGAGTTCAGAGGAAGATCCAGGCCCACCCCCTCTTCATCCTAGGACACGCAGGGAGGAACGGAGAAGAGAGCAACGTGGGTTGCATGGCTTATGGGGGAGGAAAGGGCCCTGATTCTCTTCATTAGCCACAGCTGGGAAGACAGTGGATAAGAAAGGCAGGCTGTGTGCAGCAGGCTGCTGGGAGCAAACGTGACTTTATCCTATGTTGTGGTGGCTTATCTGTGTTCCTGGTGTCTTTCCTACCATGTGAGTTTTGCCATGCCTTCAAGTCTGAAACTCTTGCTCCTGCCCTGATAAACTAAATTACTTCAGTTTGGCTTGTTTGGACTTTAAGTTACAGTTTGTGTTGCTCATGTTTTGGACTTAATTTTCTGCAGTCAAAGGCTGTTCCTGGGAGAGTTTTTCTCCAGCCAGAAGGTAACCTGGACATTGGGGGCAAAGTTGGAGATAATAAAAGGACTCTTATTGAGTATCTGACTATGTTGCCTTTGTGCCACACCCCAGGTCATCACACCTTCTGACAAGCAAAGTCAATGGGGAAGCCTGATTCATTTAACAACCATGTTACTAATTTTACAACCCCAGTGGTTTCACTTAACAACTCTGGCAAGAAAAGTCATAAAATGCGAGCAAAACCTCACATAACAAATGTCTCACTTAACAACAGAAATGTTGGGCTGAATTGTGGTTGTAAGTTGGGGACTATCTTTGTTGGTGCAATTAGGGCACAGAGAAAAAATATCTGCTGTGAACTCCAGGTAGGCATTGGGAAGGGCACCCAGCCAATAAATTCTCAGCTCTGCTCAGTCACCCCATCAAAAATGTACTAAAAAATGTACTAAATTTGCATAAAGGCCTCTCCTTTATGATTGTTTCCTGTTTCCCCCTGCAGACAGCAGCTCAGGCGGTTTTATTTATGTGCATGAATACCGCTGGGATCTTCATTAGCTACCTGTCGGATCGAGCTCAACGCCAAGCCTTCTTAGAGACCCGAAGATGCGTAGAAGCTCGACTGCGGCTGGAAACCGAAAATCAGCGGCAGGTAAGGCAAAAGGGAACATCTGGAGAACTTCCTCTGCGCGCTCTCCATTCTGCCCTTGGCTTTGCAACAGCTGGAAACTTCCAACGCCATTTTTGTTCTTGCAGAAAATGATGAATGTTGAGCTTTCTATCCAGTCCCCAGGTTTATATATGTGTACTTTTGGTTTTTCCTAGACTTAGGAAAAAAAAAAAAAAACCCGAAAGTACACATACAGATTGGGTGAAACCAGGCTCAATAGCAGTAACTGTGAGAGGAATCTGGGAGTCTTAGTGGACAACCAGCTAAATATGAGCCAGCAGTGTGCAGCAGCAGTCCAAAAAGCCAATGCAATCCTAAGTTGCATTAACGGAGGGATACAATCAAGATCAAGTGAGGTACTAATACCACTCTATAAAGCCTTAGTAAGACCTCACCTAGAGTACTGCATCCAGTTTTGGTCACCACATTATAAAAAAGATGCTGAGGCTCTAGAAAGAGTGCAGAGAAGAGCAACCAGGATGATTAGGGGACTAGAGGCTAAAACATACAATTAATGGTTGCAGGAACTGGGCTTGGCTAGTCTAGGGAAGAGAAGGACCAGGGGAGACATGATAGCTGTCTTCCAATATTTGAGGGGCTGCCACAGGGAGGAAGAGGTCAAGCTATTTTCTAAAGCACCTGTAGGCCAGACAGGAATAATGGATGGAAACTGAACAAGGAGAGATTTAACCTGGAAATAAGGAGAAACGTTCTGACAGTGAGAACCATCAACCAATGGAACAGAAGTTGCCTTTGGAAGTTGTGGGAGCGTCATCACTTGAGACTTTTAAGAAGAGATTGGACTGACATTTGTCAGAAATGGTGTAGGGTCTCCTGCTTGGGCAGGGGATTGGAGTAGATGACCTACAAGGTCCCTTCCAACTCTGATTGTCTCTTATCTGGTTTAGGATTAAAGCATCAGTGAAAAACACTTACTTGAAGCTTAACTTTTCTCGCCTTAAAATAAGTTCCATGCCTAATAGGAATCCAGAAACAATACATTAAATGCACTTGGAATGAAGACAAAAAGGGTGATTAGTGCTGTGATAAATGGCTTTTTAAAAAGGAGCAAACTCGTAAGCACCAAAGGAGAAAAGAGGTATTTTTTTTCTTGAATATTCTTAGATGAGCTTACCAGTGGCCAGAGTCATTCATTCAGCTGAAAACCTCTAGATAGAAAGGTGTGAGTCATCCTGCTTTGAGCTAAAATGCAAGATCTCCCATAACTATTTATATAGCACAGGAAGTTTAATTTCTCTGCGTCTTCAATGGAATGAGTTATATGATAAGCACTGGTCCAAAGGAACAGCAAAAAAAGAAAAGAAAAGATTTTGTTCTACCCCAGGGTGAAGTTTTGGGAATGGATCTTGAATCTAAAGTCTTTGATGTGTGAAGTGAGTTCTGTCCTCCAAAATTGTGTGTACTTAAATTTTCTTTTTAAAGCTAGAAGACAAAGGCAATACCAATACAAAAATAGTTTTAACAACCAGAGATATAGGACGAAAATCTGCTCATATGCATTGATTGTAGTCATTAATACCCCATTTTTCCTATTGAGCATTCTTCAGAAGAGTACTCCTTCTACACTTCATTAATAGAAATATAAGTTTTACCATTATAACAAGAAGTGGGTTCTTTCAAACCCTCATTTATCAATGGAGTCTATAGTTTTGGGTGCTATATTAGGATTAAAACAGATTGTAATAGAATTATGGAAAGCTTTTATGAAGAGAGGCTGTGGGAACGCAGCACTAAAACTAGAATTTAGGATGAGCCTGGTACATTGAAACCCACATATCTATTCAATAATAATTGGCTTGCAGACCAAGCAGTGATTATGAGTAAATATTAAACTTCAACAGGAGGAGCTCAAAATGGTGGACTTCTCCCATTCAAGAGTCTAGAATCATGGTTTTCATCCTCAGCAACTTTAAGATTTGAGGGCTTCAACTTCCAATGGTTGGAACCAAATCTGGTGGACCCCCAAAAATAGGAAAGAGGAAGAAAATATGCTGATATATGATAACCTAGGTTTACTCCATTAACATTTTTTGAGAGGCTGTGGCAGAAGATTTAAGTGGATCTTGCAGGATCATACCTATCTCTCAAATGTTTGAAGATTCCAAATTGTTTCCTGAGATATTTTGACACAAGGGAAGGTTTTTACTTTTCTTTTTGGTTGCAAGTTGATTTGGGGGGAAAAAAAATCTCATGTCTGACATATCTCCTTTTAAACAACGTTCCACGCACAGTTGTTTTTAGCAAAAGAAAAAAGAAAACAATTCAATACCTTCCAAAAGCGCTTATATTTTTATTCATTCCTTCATTTCTCAAATGGATATCTCACCTGAATCTTCACCAATGAAAGATTCAAATATGTAAATGTTTTCCTCTGAATCAATAGATATGCTTAAGACTTCAGGTGAAAGTCGGCTGGGGTGGTGGTGTTTGGTTTTGGTTGTGTTCTGTATTGGATGTTTTGTATTTAAAATACTCACCGTTCATTGGTCGTTGAGCCGGCGGGAGATCCTTCTCCTGTCATTGGCTGGTGAGGCGCGGGGAGCCTTTAAAAGAGACTCACTCTCCAGTGAGTCCGTTCTGAAATAAACGAAAGAAGAGCTGAAATCACTAAAGAGTGTGTGCCTCGTTATTTCCGCCGCCAAAACACTGGCGACGAAGGTGGGATCGAGACAGCACTTTTGAGCGAGTGCGATAGCGGCGGAGATCGAGCGGCACCATGTCTGGAAACAACACCCCGCCTGAACAATTCAACCCGGCAAAGGAAGAATGGCAGTCGTATGTAGACCGTTTCCTCATGTTCCTGGAGAGCAGCGACCTGAGCGGCGTATCGGAACATCGGAAGAGAGCGGTTTTCCTGACCCATTGTGGCCAGGCTGTATTCCGCATGGCGAAAGCGCTAGCATCCCCGATCGATGTTAAGACGTTAACCTGGCCCGAGCTGGAAAAGATCCTGCGAGCACACTACGCTCCTACAGTTTCCTGCCTAATTAAGCGCCACGAGTTTTATCTCCAGAATCAGAAAGAAGATGAATCTATCGCCAATTTCGTGGCAGTCCTAAGAGACATCGGGGGTGAGTGCGAATTCTCGGATTTCGACGAAGCCCTAAGAGACCGAATCGTGTTAGGGCTAAAAGATCCAGTACTACAGAGCCGATTGTTAAACCGGCCCAAAATAACAGTGAAGGAAGCCATGGAAGAAGCCACCGCAGCCGAAGCCACCCAGAAATCAGCGGCAAAAATGAAAAAGATTAACAAAGCTGCAAACTACAACACCAGAGAATCACCCAAACCAGAGGGGGATCGAGAGAAGACCACAACACACCATGAAGATCTGGAAACTGAGACCAGTAGCGAGGAAGACGATGTATGCCACCTGAAGACAGGTAGAGGGAAAAAAGAGCGGGCAAACAGAAGGTTCGATTTTGAATGTAACCGCTGTGGAGGAAATCACCCCAGGTCAGAGTGCCGTTTCATCGACGCGATATGCAGAAAATGCGAGAAGAAAAGGCACATCGCAAAGGTATGCAGATCCAGATCAAGCTATAGCCCGAGGCGAAAAGGAAGCCCTCCCCCAAGAGAGAAGGAGAGAAAGACAAGCAGCCGTTGGAGCCAAGAGGGAAGACAAAGGAGATACAAAGAATCAAATTACAGGAAAGAAGAAACACACCAAACAGTTATAATTGGACACTCAATTACAAAAAATGTAAGGAAGGTCCACATTCAAGTAAGAATTGAGGAACAAGACTGTGAAATGGAAGTGGACTCGGGATCATTTCTCTCTATGGTCTTGTGGGACACTATCAAAATCTTGATTCCAGACATCCAACGAAGCGAACTTGAAATACAAAACTTAACACTAAAAGACTACCAAGGTAACAAAATTCCTGTCGTGGGCGTTGGGCACTTCCAGGTCACCTTCAAAAATCACACCGAAATTCTACCACTAACAATTGTTGACCGGAACAGACCAAGCCTTTTAGGATTGGAATGGTTCGAACCGCTTGGAATTGGGATGACCGGCATCAACCACATCTCAGACGCAGACTGGGAAGCAGACCTTATTCAAGAATTCCAGGACCTGTTCAGCGGCGAATTAGGCAAGTACCGGGGTAACCCGATATCTTTTAACCTAGACCCTAAGGTAGCTCCAATTAGACTAAAGGCAAGGCGTGTTCCCTTCGCTTTAAAACCAAAAATAGAGGAACAACTAGATAAATTAATTAAGCAAGGAGTCCTCGAACCAGTTGACCACGCTAAATGGGAGACCCCCATAGTCACCCCTATCAAAGTGGATGGGTCGATTCGTATCTGTGGGGACTACAAGGCAACCCTTAACCATGCGTTACAACAGAGTGCATACCCCGTTCCGGTCGTCCAACACTTGTTACATTCTATCAAAGGCGGAAAAATCTTCGCTAAACTCGATTTGGCCCAGGCATACCAACAACTGCCTGTAGACGCAAAAACAGCAGAAGCCCAAACAATTGTCACACACCGGGGCGCTTTTAAATGTAACTGCCTCCAATTTGGCGTTAGTGTGGCACCAGGCATTTTCCAATGCTTAATGGAACGCCTCCTCCAGGGAATACCGGGAGTCATCCCATACTTTGACGATGTCCTGATCGCAGCTAAAGACAAAGTGCAACTGCGAGACCGTCTAAGAAAAGTTCTCACCAAATTCGCTGAAACAGGTCTCAAAGTTAAAAAAGACAAATGCACATTAATCACAGAGAAAATCGAATTCCTGGGATACCTAATTGATGGCGATGGCATTCACCCGACAGAAGGAAAAATCCGCGCAATCAAAGACGCCCCCACTCCGACTAACAAGGGAGAACTACAAACCTTTCTAGGGTTAATAAACTTTTATCATGTTTTTCTACCGCAGAAAGCCACGGTTGAGGAACCTTTACATAGACTCCTGGACAAAGACACGGTTTGGAAGTGGGGCAGTCGGGAGGAAACAGCTTTTAACAAAATAAAAGACCTCATTACTTCAACAAAGGTACTAATACAATATAACGAGACTTTACCATTGATATTGACTTGCGATGCATCGCCGTTTGGGGTCGGAGCTGTTCTAAGCCACCTTTTATCTGATGGCAGAGAGGCTCCGATTGCATTTTATTCAAAAACATTGTCTAAAAGCCAACGAAATTACAGTCAACTAGACAAGGAAGCACTAGCCATCATATCAGGTATTAAACGTTTCCATGAGTACCTCTATGGCCGCCTGTTTTCTGTAATTACCGATCATAAACCATTATTAGGAATTCTGGCTGGAAACAAAGCGACGCCTAACATATTATTACCCAGAATGACGAGATGGTCAGAATTCCTCGCTGCATACAACTATACTTTGTCTTACCGCCCCGGTCCGTCTATCATACACGCAGATGCATTAAGTCGTTGCCCATTGCTGGACAGTGATCCTGACCCGAACCCCAGCACATCTGCGCTGCTGATTGAAGCCCTAACCGACCTTCCAATGACGGCAGCAGACATCGCTCACGAAACCGCTAATGACCACCTACTGCACAAAGTGAGTGGGTGGATTACCAAGGGATGGCCAGATGCTAACTTGCAGGACTTGTATAAACCCTTTAAACAGAGACAAACGGAACTTTCCGTACTTAAAGGTTGTGTACTTTGGGGGGATCGAGTGGTTATTCCACCAAGACTGCGGGATCCGATTTTGAGCCTTTTGCATGAAGGACACCCCGGGGTTGTTAAAATGAAAGGTTTGGCCAGAAGCTATGTCTGGTGGCCTGGGCTGGACAAGGACGTTGTTGATTGTGTTGCGGGTTGCCAGCCATGCCAGCCATCCCGTCCCTCACCCCCGAAAGCACCAGTCGCTGAGTGGGATCTGCCCAGGGGCCCATGGTCAAGGGTTCACATAGATTTCGCGGGTCCGACTAAGGGTTATACATTTTTAATTCTGGTAGACGCTTACTCAAACTGGCTAGAAGTAAGCCTCATGCAATCAACCTCCTCCGAAGCTGTCATTCGACAGCTCAGAAAATGGTTTGCCACACACGGGTTACCAGACGTCCTAGTCTCAGACAACGGCCCTCAATTCACAGCTACAGAATTTGAGGGCTATTTAGCCAGCCTGGGCATACGGCATGCCCTAACCACGCCGGCACACCCGGCAGCGAATGGACGAGCCGAACGCATGGTTCGGTTCACCAAAGAGTCACTCTACAAGTTAGGCCAGGGCCCTATACAAGCACGCATCAATAAACTATTATTTATACAACATACCACACCCAGCAGCACTACGAACAAAACCCCAGCCGAACTACTCATGGGGAGAAAATTACGCTCCCCTTTGGATAGACTACACCCCACATACTCCTCAGACAAACCACTAGACTCTTCCAGCAAACTCCGAACATTCCAAATTGGAGACTTAGTTTACGCAAAAAATTTGGTGGGACATCCCTTATGGGTGCCAGCCACCATCACCCAACTCACAGGCCCACGATCATACCGACTTACCACTTCTGACAACAGAAGCTGGAAGCGGCACATCGACCAACTTAGATCCCGCACCCTTACCAGACCTTATGACCTCCCTGGGGGGGAAGGGGATCAACCATCAAACAACCAAGAAACAGCATACCCGCACCCAACCAACAATCAAAGAACAACAGACCCACAAACAAACAACGACAACCTAACCTCCACACATACACCCTTAACACTAGCTCCGGTCGAGTTTCGCAGCTATGCACCTGAGCCAGGGGAACTTCCAGATGAAACACCAGACACGGCCGACGATAATCCAAGCCAGGAAGGGAGCGGCCTAGCCATCTCAACTAGTCGAGCTAGGCCCGCTAGGAGTGACGTGGCCGGCTCGACCTTCCAGAAATTTCCCAGGCCAGGGACAGGAGGACCAACAGGTCCACCTGCACCGACCATCAGCGATGAAGTGAATGAGCCGCGCAGGTCCAGTCGGACCCACAGGAGCCCCGCCTATCTACGTGATTATGTAACATAGGCGGAGCTCCTGATTGGTCGGACTGGACCAAGAAGGGAGGGGTGTTCTGTATTGGATGTTTTGTATTTAAAATACTCACCGTTCATTGGTCGTTGAGCCGGCGGGAGATCCTTCTCCTGTCATTGGCTGGTGAGGCGCGGGGAGCCTTTAAAAGAGAGGCTGCCGCAACTCTCCAGTGAGTCCGTTCTGAAATAAACGAAAGAAGAGCTGAAATCACTAAAGAGTGTGTGCCTCGTTATTTCCGCCGCCAAAACAGGTTGGTTGCAGTTTTAATGGTTCATTAAATCCAGAGACTATTAACTCCTCTCCCTGTTTTTGTTTGTTGTTTCAGGAGCGGCTGGTTCTGTCTGTGTTACCTCGATTTGTCGTGCTAGAAATGATTAATGACATGAGCAATGTGGAGGATGAACATTTACAACACCAGTTCCATAAGATCTATATTCACCGTTATGAAAATGTCAGGTGCTTCTCTTTTTTTCCAGATTAACCGTGTCTTCTTCTGCTGAATGCATGTTTATCTTTTGGTCAGTTCCTTCCTCATTGGTTTGGCTGGTTAGGAGACATTTCTGAATTGTTGAGTTTCTCTTCTTCTTGTTGTTGTTGTTCTTCACTCATATTTCCTATTTGAAAATGGAGATGTTCCTGTCTAATCTCTCAAAATATCCCAGCCTTCTTTTGCTTGTTTCACTTCCTGGTACAAATGAGAAGATTTGATTTGATTTTAGGGCTCCAGTTTTCCATTGTAGCCTGCTGAGTCTGCCATCCCAAGCATATTAACTTCAAAGGATGTATGGACAGAATTGATGGGACTTGCTTCCTTGTAAATATGATTAAGCTTCATCTACAATCTTTCCAGTTACTGCTGTATGCCCAGGCAGTTGCAGCAATCACTCAGATGTGCATAATTCAAGATATGGAAGACTGATTTACCCCTAGTTGGGCAACTGCCAGGAAACTGGAAGAAAAGCAGAGATAGCAAAGCATGGATGAGAAAGGAATAACCCTCCTGAATGTAATAGGGCATTCTGAAACCCAATTTAGCTTGGACAGCTAGCTAGCAATCCTGCCAGTTGGAATCAAATATTGTAAACTATTCAGTTAAAATAACCATTCAGGCCAGCATAGTTTATTATGCTTGAGAAGAATTCTCCAGTTATCTATGCCATTCTGTCATAGGCTTAGTAAATTAATTCCTCTCCCTAGTTAGGGTTAAGGGCTGTTGGGTTAGGTGGACTTTGGGTGATTGTAGAGACAAATGTTACCAGCCTAACTACTATAGGTATGTTCAGAGTATTGCAGTGTAAATACAGCACCAGAAAAGTAAACACAGACTGCTGAGGCTTCATTTAACTTCTTTATAAACATATAAAGTAAATTTTAAAATACCAGTTGTAGATTTCTCCAACATGGAGCAAACTGAAACAGAAGCAGATATGTTACAGTTTCAGAGCAGAGCTGTAGTTTTCAGCAAGTAAATCATATAGCAGAGGAGAGAAGCAATTTCATTTTCAATAGACAGACTCAGAGCTTAAACATAGCTGCAGAGCTTCAGAGCTTAATATAGAGCCATGCCTAGGCTACTTCCAGTTTCAGTTTCCAAACAGTCCTCATTGGCTGACTTAGTTGCTATGCCTATTCATTGGCTGATCTTGTTACCATGCTCTATTCCAGTTCATGAATATACTCTGACAAGATAGTCCTTCGCTTACAACCACAATTGAGCTCAAAATTTCTGTTGCTAAGCAATACAGTTGTTAAGCATGCTTTGCCCCATTTTACAACATTTCTTGCCACAGTTGTTAAGTGAATGGCTGCAATTGTTAAGTTAGTAACTCAGTTGTTACGTGAATCTGGATTCCCCATTGATTTTGATTGTCAGAAGGCTGTCAGGGTTCCGGCAGTCACTCCAATTAAATCATGAGCTTTGAGCCACACTCCCAAAACTAAAGAGGATTTATTTGAAGGTAACATTCTACGTCTGGCACTAATCTGGGTGCAGCCAACTCTTGAGATATGTAACTCACCGTCACACTTTATCCTGCTTCCCCCCACCCCACCCCTGTGGGTGTATCATCCAATGAAAAAATGTCCATAGCTAAAAGTCATCAATCATGCTCTCCAATTAGATTTTTTTTGCAGCAGAAGCTTCAGCCATCTAATCAGTCTTAGAAGAAAATATGAATGGAATGTACTTTCGATTTCACCTTGTTGCCTGCTCTTTGAAACTCCCCCAATTATTTCTGTGGTCAACTATAAAATGTGTATACAAAATGTTTTATGGGTTGAAATCACATGAACCCGGGACACTGCAACCATCATAAATATATACCAGTTGCCAAGTGTCTGAATTTTGATCACATAACACTGGGGATCCAGCAATGGTCGGAAGTGTGAAAAATGGTTGTAAGTCACTGTTTTCAGGGCTGTTGCAACTTTGAATGGTCCACAAATAGTTGCAAGAAAAGCTCTAAGTGTGTTAATTCCTCTGTTCCTTCACCTTACTTGTTCCCTTTTCTCTCTTCTGTTTCCCTCAAACTTGCCTCTGCCACAAAAGTTATTTCTTGTCTTGTCATTGGAACAATAAAAGGTCAGGTTGGGGAAAGGTCGTTCAGGAGAAAACTTATATAGTCAATAAAACTTTGGTTTGGTTTGGTGGCTGAAATGCCTCAGATAGAAGGTCCCTACAGAGAGTGGTGAGGACAGTGGAGAAGATTATAGGACGCTCAATTCTCGTTATTCAGGATACTGCTTGTAAGTGCTATGTGCTTAGTGCTCAAAGCATTGTTAGAGACCCCACACACCCACTTCACGGTCTGTTTCTGTTGCTCCCCTCTGGGAGGAGGTTTCAAAGTATTTCTAGCAGGACTACAAGATTCTGTAACAGCTTTATTCCTTAGGCCATTCATCTGGTAAACTCACAAGATTTGTTTTTCTCGCCATGTATATGTATACATCCAGACTAGACTGTGTTGTTTCTCTGTGTCATATGTGTGTATGTGGGTATATGCAGAGGTGGGCTGCACTTTGGTTGGCAAGGGGTTTGCTGGTTGCTTCGCTTGCACACATTGCTTTGGGGCTGAAACATCGCTTTAAACAGGCAGCTAATCAACTCAGGCAGCTCCGGTGAGTATAGCAGGGCGGTCCGGAACTCACCTGGGCAGCCTGGGCAGGAGAAAAGTTAGTCATTTAGGGAAAGCATAGCACAAGGGTGGGTGAGTGGGTGGGCCCAGCCAGAGATCACAGTTAGAGGTTCACCCGAACCTTGCCGACCACCCAGCAGCCCACTACTGGGTATATGCATAATGGTTATCCTTTGAAAGCTGAATGCAATGAAATTTCATTTTAATGTATGTTTTAATGTACATTTAATGTACATTTAAAGTGATAATAAAGCTCTACTCTATTTACTCTACTCTACTCTACTCTACTCCACACCACTCCTCTCCACTCCACTCCTCTCCTCTCCTCTCCTCTCCTCTCCTCTCCTCTCCTCTCCTCTCTTCCCTTCCCTTCCCTTCCCTTCCCTTCCCTTCCCTTCCCCTCCACTCCACTCCACTCCTCTACTCTACTCTACTCTACTCTACTCTACTCTACTCTACTCTACTCCACACCACTCCTCTCCACTCCACTCCTCTCCTCTCCTCTCCTCTCCTCTCCTCTCCTCTCCTCTCCTCTCCTCTCCTCTCCTCCCTTCCCTTCCCTTCCCTTCCCTTCCCTTCCCTTCCCTTCCCTTCCCTTCCCTTCCCTTCCCTTCCCTTCCCCTCCCCTCCACTCCACTCCTCTACTCTACTCTACTCTACTCTACTCTACTCTACTCTACTCTACTCCACTCCACTCCTCTATTCTACTCTTCTCTACTTCACTCCACTCCACTCCACTCCATTCCTCTATTCTGTTCTACTCCACTCCACTCCACTCCACATGGCAGGGTCAATGAATATTTCTCTATGCAGCATTGTTCTTTGAGATGCCCTACTATATCCTGACTAATCTGATTGTTCATCTCCTTTCTGTGTTCAGCATCCTTTTTGCAGATGTGAAAGGATTCACCAATCTCTCTACAACATTATCGGCTCAAGAGCTGGTTCGGATGCTGAATGAACTTTTTGCCAGATTCGATCGCTTAGCACACGTGAGTCCAGCTGCTGATGTCTTCCCCCCCCCCCCCCCCCCCTGAACTTTGGTAGAGAAGCTGTGACGGAAAAAGAGAAATGCATATGCAAAGGGACACTTTTTGGGGTCTTAAATCAGATTTGCACATTTGGTGACTCGTGAGGCCAAATGCAAAATGTTGCTTTTAGTTTCTGAATGCATCTCAATGTTTCAGTCTAAGGCAGGCAAAACTAACATGTGCTTGGCAGGCTGTACATAGTTGTTGCACAGTCTTGAAATATTCCTGATTTTAATCTTGCTGCGTTCACCATTCCTTCCATTTATTTGCCTAGCTAAATTGCCTTTTTTCTTCATTTGAAGCAAATGTTTCCTTCCCATCTCATGTTTCATGAAATTAGATAATTATTTATTTTATTTATTATTAAAATTTATATACCGCCCTTCTCCCGAAGGACTCAGGGCGGTGCACAGCCTACTAAAACCACATATATATAAAAGTTAAAATAGAATTAAATAACCGAATCTAAAATCCCAACCTTAAAATTCAATACTTAAACCCCATTAAAATCAATTTAGGACTCAGCCCAGGCCAGCCTGCTCAAAGAGCCAGGTCTTCAAATCACACCTGAACACCCTCAGGTCGGTGGTCGTTCTCAACTCAGGGGGGAGCCCATTCCAGAGAACGGGTGCCCCCACAGAGAAGGCCCTGTTCCTCGGGGTCGCCAGGCGGCACATAGAGGCCGTCGGGACCCGAAGGAGGCCCTCCCTGTGGGAGCGCACAGGTCGGTGGGAGACTACCAGCAGATGCTTGAACCCACTCAAACCTGGACAGGTAGCAAGTTGTATTCCCCATTTCTCCTGATGTACCCCAAATCTCCGGACTCCTTAGTGGAAAATAAATGCTTTTAATATTGTGGTCTATTTGCATAGTCTTAAAGGGAAAACTGAGTTTGATTGGAGAAAAGTCTTTCCTACAATCAGGACCATTCTGTAGACTAAGGGCCTTCATACTTGGCAAGTTTAAGAGTTGTGGACTTCAACTCCCAAAATTCCTGAGCTAACATGACTGGAGGAGGAATTCTGGGAGTTGAAGTCCACAAGTCTTAAAGCTGTCAAGTTTGAAGACCCCTGTTGCAGACCAGCTCCTTTAAGACACATGGACTTAACTCCCAGAATTCCCCAGCCAGCTGGCTGGGGAATTCTGAGAGTTGAAATCCACGCATCTTAAAGTTGTCAAGGTTGAGAAACACTGCTGTAAACACTAAACAAGAGGGCTGAATCTGGCAAAGAAGTTAAGTTTGTTATCAACAAATGGTACAAGTAACTTCCAGATCTGAGAAATGATCAGTAAGAAGACTGTTACTACTAAATGATAGAAAAAGAAATCACAACGTTTAAGCCCTGGGACTATTAGAGGAATTGATTGCTTGATTGACAGATGAATTGTCCTCTTCTCCAATTTCTTTGGAGATATGGTATCCTCTTTTCTCCATTTTTCTTCAGAGCCAAGTTTCCTAACTGAGATTAATAGCACACTCTTAGGGTCTGCCAAGAATTTGGTATACCAGTCCTGGTTGAAAGACTCTGCAAAATGGATAATAGGGCATAGGACATAGGAAGAACAATCCATTATTTCCTAGCCTGGGGAGAGAGAGAGAAAAAGAAAGAAAATGTTCTAATTGGTTTCTTGGAATAAATAAAATGCTGCAGAAGTCCATTGACTTTATTCAATGTCAGTTTTTCTTGCTTATTTCCTGATAGGTGATGTTGTATTTTTCATATCTTTATCAAGTTTGCATTAAAATCATGCCTGGGAATTTTGTCATTGGTTGTAAGAATTTGAAAAAAGAATCAATTTAAGCCAAAACTTACCTAGTCCTTTAATTTGTTCATTATTTCGAAGCTCAGAAACAGGACATGAATTCAACTTCCTCTCATCTAGTTGTTATAGTCTGACTCATCAATGATTATCAAGACTGATATTGTTAAAAGGCTATTCTTCATAAATTAGTCTCATACTCCTTTGTGACATTAAAATTCTCTAACACAAAATGCATGCACACATCTTCTCTTGGAGAATTCCGCAGTTTAATTATACTGTGCTCTGTGTAAAAAGCCTTCTTTTAGTCTGACATGAATCTTCTGGCCTTCAGAATTGTTCTCAGCAGCAATAATGTACATTAAACATTTATCTCCAAGGAGGACTCTCTCCTCGCTGAGATTTTCATGCAGAGGTGAGATGTTCTCTTGAATTCTGTGGATCAAGAGGAAACGTCAGCTAAATATTCAAGAACCCCTTAAGCTGCAATGATTCCTGTTTCATCTTCATTCATTAAGTCATGACATGACCGAGCTATTACTAATCCATCATATTAAATGAGTAAATATTCAATGAACAAAAAACATCTCTCTGAGTCATCGAGGAATGCAGCTGCTATGGTGAACTAATTTTAGTGGATTCAATCTGGCAGGCTGTCCTGTGGTTAGCGGCCCACAGTTTAGTTATCAGAGTTCATGATCTTCCTCACCATGTTCTGCTCATGTAAGGGGAAAACTGGAAGTGCAGAAAACTGTATTAACCAAAGAAGAAGAAGAAGGCCCTATCTGCTATGATTACTGGCTTAGCTAATAATTGGTTGTGATGATATTTGCATCTGCTATTGTGATCCTCAACTTATGATCTTAGTTGGGGTCAGAATTTGGGTTGCTAGATGATGCAGTCATTAAAGGAGTCATCAGAATAACAGAATAACAGAGTTGGAAGGACCTTGGAAATCTTCTAGTCCAACCACCTGCTTAAGCAGGAAACCCTACAAATGGTTATCCAACATCTTTTTAAAACCTTCCAGTGTTGGAGCATTCACAACTTCTGGAAGCAAGTTGTTCCACTGATTAATTGTTCTAATTGTCAAGAAATTTCTCCTTATTCCAAGTTGCTTTTCTCCTTGATTAGTTTCTATCCATTGCTTCTTGTCCTGCCTTCAGGTATTTTGGAGAATATATTGACTCTCTTTTTTGTGGCAGTCCCTCAAATATTGGAACACTGCCATCATGTCATCCTTCTTTTCCTTACATCACGTGGCCAGATCTGATTTTATAGACTTTTTTTTACTGTGGTCATTAAGCAAATCACATGATCATAGTGCAAGTTTCCCCAACTAACGGGGGTTGTCAGAAACTGGCCCAGAATATTGCAAATTGCCACACATGACCATAAGACACTTCAACCAACATAAATGTGAGCAGGTTGCCAAGTGCCCAGATTGTGATCATGTGATCACAAGTGTGATGGCCCAGAGTGTAACACAAACGTAACAAAATCCAAAACGTAAATAAATGTCCTTTAATGTCTCCAACTTGGCCCCACTGTTCAATAATTCTCAGTTGGAGATAAAACGTATTCAAAAACAGTCTTCAAAAGAAAGCAATACAATCCGAACTTAATGAGCAGATAGAGATGAAATAAAAAATCAAACAAACTACAATGATGAAATTTCCACAACAGAATAGGAGAAGTATTTACCAAATTCAAGGAGATAACAAGGCACAGCCTGTTGGAAGGACGCCAACCAAGATAACCTCAAACCAAAATAAAACATGCTTTGTTCCCAGCATTTGCCAGTAGGCAGGTCCAAACTCTTATCCAGTTGTCACAGCTGCAGCCCATGAAGACGATCAAGGCCCTCTCCTCCTGAGTAGACCACATCTCTCCCTTATCCTCCCTGTGTGCCCTAGGATGGATAGGGGATGGGCCTGGGTCCTCCTCTGACTGCCCAGCCGGCCTCTGCCCTTCCCGAGCCTCCTCCATAACCTCCAGAGCCACACTTCCACTCCCTGTCGGCTGTTCCTCCTCTCCCTCAGAGTCAGTCTCCACCAGGGGAGAACAAGGGTGGTAGGATGGTTATAACTTCAAGGTCAGGAGATGTCCTTTTTCCAAAGCCATTATAACTTCAAAAAGTCATTAAATGAACAGTTGTAAGTTGAGGATTACTTGTAGTGTTTTATTTCAAGCAATGGATTCATATCTGGTAATGTGATTTACCATTTATACCTGGTGGCCCTTGTGAACAGCTGGTGGCCTAGTGGTTAAGACACTTGCCTCCCACTCAGAAGGTTGAGAGTTCAATCCTAGGTAGTAGGAAAGAAAAATATCTGCTGGGAACTCTACATAGGTGTCAAGAAGGGCATCCAGCTAGTAAACTCTCAGCTCTAGCCAGGCACCCCAACTCTACCACAAATTAAGGGATTACATGGTAGTTGAAAGGGAGTTTTTTTATATCTAGTGTCCCTTCTAGTTTTCTGCACTTCTATTGTTTTACACAGCATTAGCCCATCTTTGAGGTTCCTACTTTGAATTTGTTCCTATTATGCTTTGATAGTATTTTAGTACTTTATGTGTCTTAAGCCATGTTCTAGATCAAAATACATGTGTCACAGATTGTATCTGGTTTGCATACAAGTCACATTCCTTCAGGAATGATAAAACCAAGAAACATGAACACTGGAGAACCATCAAGTAAACAAGAAAAAAGATTTTCTAATATTTTGAGCCATATTCTGATACAAGAGGATATTTTTAAAAAATCACCCCCCTTTTTATGATCATGATGTAATTCTTATGGCCTTTTTTTTTTCAAGCTGCTATTACTACATAGAGTGCTGAGACCATCTGGAGATGCATCAGAGCACAGATGGAAATCTGTCATCTTGTGCTGCTAGGCAGCCAACTTTCCAGGGATTGTAACCTATTCTAGAGCAGCTCATAGACATACACACTTGCATCATCTTTCTCTGGAAAATATCCATTACATTGCACAGGCCAATCCAATTTTTATTATGGTCTAATAGAGGATAAGGAAGATAGAACAGTTGTCCTTATCCTCGGGTGGCATAGTGGCTCAGCAGTTAAGGCTCTGGGCTTGTCTGCTGGAAAGCCAGCAGCCCAGGTTCGAAATCTGAATGCCACATGATGGAGTGAACTTCCGTCCCTTGCTGCAGCTCTTGCTAACCTACCAGTTCAAAAGCATGCAAATGGGAGTAGATAAATAGGTACCATTTCAGTGGGAAGTTAACAGTGCTCCATGTTGTTATGCTGGCCACATGACCAAGGAAATGTCTTCAAAGGAGCTCGCTCAATGGCCTTCACATGGAGTTGAGCACTGCAATGACCAGAGGAGTAAAGTCCTCTGGGACTCCTTTTCCTTTACTTTCCTTATCTTCTATTAGATTAGAATAGAAGTTGGATTCTATCCAATGTAATATTCCCAGTCTTTCTAGATTATGAAACACACATCACATTTTGGAATTAACGGGTTAGGAGAGATAACATAAAGTACTACTACTACAACATCTTGGGCCTCAGTCAAAATTTTTAAAAATTCTCACAGAATCATTTTTTTAAAAGCATTATTTT
Source organism: Bungarus multicinctus (assembly GCA_023653725.1). Taxonomy (NCBI): domain Eukaryota; kingdom Metazoa; phylum Chordata; class Lepidosauria; order Squamata; family Elapidae; genus Bungarus; species Bungarus multicinctus. The sequence goes on along the minus strand of CM042846.1, from coordinate 85,701,035 downwards.
TTGTCCTTTGTTTCCAGACTGCCAAGAAACTGTTGTTTACAGTAGACTGAATGCAGTGTAATTTAAATGACAACTCCTAGATGACTTTGACTAAATTTACATCTTCATTGATCATCTTCATTATCTTCTCTAGATAAATCAGTCAGAGCCAGTATGGCCAAAACTTTGTTCCAAATAAGAACTGAAGAGCCAGTTTTTGTCTAGTAGTTAAGATGCTTGGTTAAAAGACTGGAGACCATGAGTTATAGTCCCACTTTAGGCATGAAAATTGATTGGATGACTTTGAGCCAATCACCAGGAGACTGAGTGCTAGTCCTACCTTAGGCAGAAGGCGAGCTGGGTGACTTTAGGCCAATCACCAGGAGTCCATGAGTTCTAGTTCTGCCTTAGGCATGAAAGCCTGCTGGATGACTTTGGACCACTCTCTCTCTGTCTCTCACTCACTCACTCTTTCTCTCTCTGTCTCTCTCTCTCTCTCTCTCAGCCCAGTAAAGGCAGATCCAAATAAATAAATAAACAAGCAAAGTGCCCTACAGTGGGATAACAACAGCATCTCTTCATTGCCCAAGGAGATCACCAATACCTTGTAATCTGATAACTCTAATCTGCATTTCATATGGCTATCTTCATCATTGTCCAACCACTAGATTCCTCTTATTATAATCTAAACATGGGGAAATTTTCCTTTTGGGTTCTGATATGGGTAACTTAGGAAGGGTGTCAGATCTTGAAAGTAATTAAGATGCTGTTCTTTGTGGAAATTAGCAAGACCTGTTTCTTTCTGGATACAGAAAGGCATGCTCACCCTTTTATCCTGGTGTTCATCCTATCCATCTTCTTTTTAGATAAAGAATTTCTTTTTTTTTTTAATCTACAGGAACATCACTGCCTTAGAATTAAGATCCTGGGAGATTGCTACTACTGTGTATCTGGGCTTCCTGAACCACGGCAGGATCACGCTCACTGTTGTGTTGAGATGGGACTCAGCATGATCAAAACCATCAGGTAATTTGTGTTTGGTTTTATTGCTGCCCTCACACTGTTCTACCATCTGTGGTTTTACAGCTCTTGACATGGGACAACAGAATATTTTGTAGGAACTTTGTCTTACCTACTTAAAAAAAATAACATTTGACCAGAAATTTGGATTAGGATTGTGTACTGAATTCCAGAATGGAGTATCTGCCCTGTTGCACTGTATGGCCCTGAATGTTGGGCAGCAACAACAGGGACCGAAAGCTCTCTCCATGCCATGGAAATGTGAAGGCTTTGTTGGCTATCGGACATCTCCCTTTTTGACCACATCACAAATGACACCATTCGAAAACATTTTGGTGTGGCACCAATTATAGAGAAGATGAGAGAAGGCCAACTCCCCTGGTATGGAATGTCCAGTAAGCAGCATCTTCAGAGGTGGTATTCAGCAGGTTCTGAACAGTTCTGGAGAACCGGTAGCGGACATTTTGAATAGTTCAGAGAACCGGCAAATCCTACCTCTGACTGGCCCCGCCCCATCTATTCTCTGCCTCCAGAGTCCCAGCTGATCAGCTGGGTCATCTTTGGTTGCCCTGCACAGGAGAACAGAGCTGGAAAGCAGGTTAGTGGGGTGGGGAGGGAATGGAGATTTTTGCAGTATCTTTCCCCTGCCACGCCCACCAAGCCGCACCACACCCACCAAGCCACGCCCATAGAACCAGTAGTAAAAATGTTTGAATCCCACCACTGAGCATCTTCCATCTTGGCCAAGACTGCCTACCAACAGGAAGTCAATGGCCGGCGACCTTGCGAGTATCCAAAACACAGATGGCAAGAGACCAAACAGAAAGGTATGCAAGCTCCTGTACCCTGGACACACCGCAGACCATGCAAAGTAGTGTTCAATGATTCAAAAAGTGGATCCTGCACTTGCAGGGAATACTCTAGGAGGGAGGAGGAGGAGGAGAAGGAAGAGGAGGAGGGGGGAGGAGGAGGAGGAAGAAGAAGAAGAAAGAAGAAGGAAGGAGAAGGCAGCCTGCACTCCTCAAAATAAAAGCAACGTTTCTGCTTTACATTGTTCTAAGAACTTGCCATGACTAGAAAAGGGAATAAAGAATAGCTTTCCAATATGGGCTATAAAAAATAATGTTCCATAAATTGTCATTCTATGTATTTATGGCTGATAATATAAGCCCAATTATATATATATAATATATATATTTGTAAATTAGATGTATTAAAACCACCCTCCTCCAAGGATAATCTCAATTTAACTAATGAGCGTCTCAGGGGCCTACTATCCCAAATAAATTTCCTAAACAACCTAGTAATGTGGAGAAAATTTGCATTAGGTTTTAACATTAGAACACTTCTAAGGACATCGATCAAATGAAGGACAATATTTATGTTAATAACATTAACCCCATAGGCATAATGGGATCTTAATGCCTCTATTCATATCCGATTCAACTTTCTGAAAGTTTCAGCGTATTTATTTTCACATATTTAGAAATAATTTGGGGAACATAAAAGTGTTTCATATAATCAGTTTAGAACTGGCAATGGAGGTATCAAAGTGATGGATAGCTTCTGTTTTTTAGGATCAGCACTAAAGGAAAAGTCAAGAAATATGTCATAGACTCTCACTCGGTAGAGCAGCCATGAATGCCTTTGTAAAGATATTCCACTGCTGTTATGTGTATATATATATATTTTCTTAAAAACATCCAGTGTTGGAGCATTCACAACCTCTGCAGGCAAGTTGTTCCACTGTTCATTGTTTTCACGGTCAGGAAATTTCTCCTTAGTTCTAGGTTGCTTCTCTCCTTGATGGAGTTTCCATCCGTTGCTTTTTGTCCTGCCTTTTGATGCTTTGGAGAATAGATTAGAAGAGAAGAGAAGAGAAGAGAAGAGAAGAGAAGAGAAGAGAAGAGAAGAGAAGAGAAGAGAAGAGAAGAGAAGAGAAGAGAAGAGAAGAGAAGAGAAGAGAAGAGAAGAGAAGAGAAGAGAAGAGAGTTGTTGAATGGTTACAGGAACTGGGCATGGCTAGTCTAGTGAAGAGAAGGACCGGGGAGACATGATAGCAGTCTTCCAATATTTGAGGGGCTGCCACAGAGACGAAGGGGTCAAGCTATTTTCTAAAGCACTTGAAGGCCAGACAAGGAATAATGAATGGAAACTGAACAAGGAGAGATTCAACCTGGAAATAAGGATAAAATTTCTGACAGTGAGAACAATCAACCAATGGAACAGAAATTTCCCTCGGAAGTTGTGGGAGCGCCATCATTTGAGACTTTCAAGAAGAGATTGGACTGCCATCTGTCAGAAATGGTGTAAGGTCCCCTGCTTGGGGGGGGGGGGGATGGACTAGATGACCTTCAAGGTCCCTTCCAACTCTGATTATCTGTTACCTGTTGCCTGTCACTGTTCCAATTCTCCAAAACCAAGAAACAGAAATAAAAGGTTTGATTAAATGCTTTTAATTCTGATAGGCCTGGAAACATCGGCACAAAGCAACCAAAACAAAGGCAGCAAAAACCGTTGCTGCTTTCCCGCCTACTTAACCCTGCCCTCTGCATGCGCCTGCCACTTCTGTACTTCTAGAGGGGTACTTCTGTACTTCTAGAGGGGCCTAAGAGGCAGCTAATTGTCGGCCAGCTGACAATCGACCAACCCCAAGACGGTCCACCGGAGGCTCGCTATTTTGAGAGTTGACAGACGCAACCACCATCTGTCTTTTGGGAAGACAAATTCAGCATGCAGCCCAAACACTAAATATAACTCTTGGTTGAGAAATATTACCCACTCTTTAGATAGACAAGAGTTGTCCATTCAGCCGCCTTCGGTCCAATCTAAGTATAGTATATAAAACCATAAATTGCAATGTCCTACCTATCAATGAATACTTCAGCTTCAACCATAACAACACAAGAACACACAATAATACAAACGCAAGATTAAACGCACCAAACTTGACTGCAGGAAATACGACTTCAGCAACAGAGTGGTCAACGTCTGGAATACTCTACCTGATTCTGTGATTTCTTCCCCAAACCCCAAAAACTTTAACCTTAGACTCTCTACTATTGACCTCAACCCTTTCCTAAGAGGTCTGTAGGGGGCGTGCATAAGCGCACCAATGTGCCTACCGTCCCTGTCCTACTGTTTCTTTTTCATTTTCCTTATATGTATCCATGTATTCATAACTATGTTTTTACTTATGCCTATTATCTTGTAAGCAATTGACAAATAAAAAAAATATCTTGATGGTTCTGTAATTTTAGATCGAATTCTCTCTCTTCTCTGTCTGATGTCCGTCTGTCCATCTGTCTATCCATTCATCCATCCACCCATCCATCTAGCTCTAGATGGATGACTGGATAGGTAGATAGATCTCATATAACTGAATTGAATCTTTTTGTTTTTAGGTATGTTCGGTCAAGAACAAAGCATGACGTGGACATGAGGATCGGCATACACTCTGGATCTGTGCTGTGTGGGGTCCTGGGTCTGCGGAAATGGCAATTTGACGTTTGGTCATGGGATGTAGACATTGCGAACAAACTTGAGTCAGGTGGAATACCCGGGTAAGTGGAATCTGCTCCAATGATGCCATCATGTTCTAGATTTTGAGTCTTACTTTTATAGCAGGAATACTGAAATTTGGGCTTTTCCCAAACCCCGTCTATGCGGAATAGAAACTCCTGCCTCTCTTAAATCTCTTGGTTATAAGCATTGTTTTCTTGGATTTGCTCATCATTCTGATAAACTCCTAGGATTGAGGAATGATTGAGGACTTGTGGGAGTTGAAGTCCACAAGTCTTAAAGTTGTCTAGTATGGAGAACCTTGATCTACAGGGATGGCTTAGTGGTGAAAGTGTTGGACTCATTCTGTGAAAATCCAAATTCAGGTCCCACTCTCAGCCCTGGAAACTCACTGGGTGACTTGGAGGGAAGTCTTGATGTGTCATTCAGCCCATGCAACTTCTAGTTGCAGGAATATGGGCATCTTATGCAGTGGTGGGATTCAAAAAAAATTACTACCTGTTGTGTGGGCGTGGCATAACTTGGTGGGTGTGGCTTGGTGGGCATGGCAGGGGAAGAATACTGCAAAATCTCCATTCCCACCCCACTCCAGGGGGAAGGTTACTACAAAATCCCATTCCCTCCCCACCCCCCTAACCTGCTTTCCAGCTCCATTCTCCTGTTCAGGGCAACAAAAGAAGACCCAACCAATCAGCTGGGACTCAGGAGGCAGAGGATAGATGGGGGCAGGGCCAGTCAGAGGTGGGATTTGCCGGTTCTCTGAACTACTCAAAATTTCTGCTACCAGTTCTCCAGAACTGGTCAGAACCTGCTGAATACCACCTCTGATCTTATGTACATGGCTTGAAGTTCCTGAGATCTAGCCTCTACATAGCTCCCCTTCTTAAACTTTACATATAGCTCTTGACTTATGACTCTAATGGAATTTTTACATAATGGTTGTAAGCTGTGATGGTTCTGATTTTACAGCCTGTTTTTGTGGTGTTAAGTGAATGCCTCAGTCATTAAATAAACCCATTGAGTGGTGCAGTGGCCTAGTTGTGGAGCTCTCGCTTCACAATCAGGAAGCTGTGAGTTCAGTCCTAGGTAGAGGCTGATATTTCTCTCTCTCGGCACAATGAGAATGTATCTGCTGAGTATAACCCCATATTGGTGACAGGAAGGGCATCTGGCCAATAAATACTCAGCTCCATTCAGTTGCCTAGATTCCTAGTTCAGGCAAAGCGGTAGTAAAAATGCTACCATTTGGCCGAACTGGTAGTAAAAAAACAGCTATAGGTTCGGCCGGTATGGTATTTCTTTTTTTTTCTCCTGATGATCAGCTGTTCTGATGATCAGCTGTGCCGGAATCCCCCTTGCTGTTTTACTGCTTCACCCAGGAGGCTTCCTTGAGGCCCAGGAGGCAAAAGGGGCCACACATGAGGAGGGATGATGCATGGGCCCCTCCCGTGCTCCATTTTTTTGCCTCCTGGGCCTCAGGGAAGCCTCCTGGGAGCAAAAACGGCCTCCCAGGTGGATTCCCTGAGGCCCAGAAGGCAAAAAAATACCCGGAGCACGGATGGGGGAGTGTTGCAAAAAAAGTCATGCCCACTCAGTCACATGGCCATGCCCACCTAGCCATTCCCACCTAGCCATGCCCACAGAACTGGTAGTAAAAATATTTGTTTCCCACCCCTGCCCGGCATGTTTGCCGTAACCCAGTTTCTAGCCAAAATATTGTAAATTATAATCATGTGACTGTAGGACACTAAAAATGGCCATAAATGTGGGCCAGTTACATACATGCATGCATTATCACAGAGGACCATGGATTTATTAGACATCTCTTCTAATCAGGGAAGTCAGTGACTGTCATAGAACGTCATCATAGGACATCATAGAACACCAAAGTTGGATCTTGGAGGTCTTTTAGCCATCCAGGACCGCATTCTGCCGGTGATCTCCAACAGGCCAGTGCGTTCCCACAGAGAGGGTCTGCTCCGGGTGCCGTCGGCCGCTATGTGTCGTCTGGCGGCGCCGAGGGGTAGGGCCGAGGGGTAGGGCCTTCTCTGTGGGTGCCCCCGCCCTCTGTAATACTCTGCCACCGGAGCTTCGTACTGACACGGACCTGAGGGCCTTCAGGCGCGCGTTGAAGACCTGGCTCTTTGAGCTGGCCGGCCTGGGCTGAGATAATGGTTTTAATTTTGGTCTCCATGGTATTTAAATTTTAAATTGGGTTTTTAAGGTGGGGGGGTGGGACCTGTTTAGTTTTTATTTATCAGCCAAATTGGTTTAATACTTTTTTAATTTTTGTATATTTGTGGGTTTTTAGATAGGCTGTACACCGCCCTGAGTCCCCTGGGAGAAGGGCGGTATATAAATTTGATTAATAAATAATAAATAAATAAAATAAATCCATCTCCTCAAGCAGGAGACCCTATATCATTTCACACAAAGGGCATTCCAGATTCTTCTTAAAAGCATTTAATGATGGAACACCCACAACTTTTAAAGGCAAGCCGTTCCACTGGTTGATTGTTCACGCTGTCGAAAATGTCTCCTTAAGTTCTAGCTTGCTTCTCTCCTTGGTTAGTTTCCATCTGTTGTTTCTTGTTTTTCCTTTCGGTATTTTGGAAAATAAGTTGACCCCCTCTTCTTTGTGGCAGCCCCTCAAATATTGGAACACAGCTATCTTGTCACCCCTACTCTTCCTTTTCACTAGAATAGACAACTCCTGCAACTGTTCTTCCTATGTTTTCATATGTCACTCTGGAGAAGACCGCTATACAATCTATAGTGCAGAGTGGCAAAATTCTCTTTAAAATCCCGTGCTCACAGAACCAAAAACACGACTGATATAAAATTCATCCGGCTATGCTTCAGGGGTAAACACACAATCTTATAATAATGTTCTGAAATGTACAAGTGTCAAGACATTTGAGTGCTTGATCTTCTGTTGAGGGATATATCCATTTTTCTTTCTGGCATTTCATAATTCCGGACAAAGCCCTTTATCTCCCTGCCGGCCAGACTCAGCTGCCTGTCACTGATCTCTGCGTATCAGAAATGTTGCAGTCATCGGAACAAGAATGCCTCTTTGCAAAAGATGCTGATAGCTTAATAACAATACTTACAACCCAGGCAGAAAACTACCATATGCTCAAAATTACATAGCCCTCCAGCCCTATTTCAGTGTTACTGCCAGTAATGCAGGCAAAGTGGTTCTTATCTACATAGGATCGCAATAAAATCAATAAAAACCACTAATAAAAATAAAATCCAGTTTAATCTAGTGGTGAAGGCACCAGGCTACAGTGAGTTGTAGTTCTACCTTAAGCATGAAAGCCTTGAATTATTTATTAAAATAATAAAGGAGGGATAATTTAAAACAAATAAATTAATAATATTAGAAGATCAACACCAAGCAGCAAGGTCGCATGTCACAATGTCTCCTAATGCCAGTTTTTAATCTACTTTCTAAAAACCATGTTTGGATCAGTGGTGGGATTCAATTTTTTTTTACTACCGGTTCTGTGGGTGTGGCTTAGTGGGCATGGCGTAGTGTGGCGGGCATGGTGTGGCTTGGCGGGTGTGGTGTGGCTTGGTGGGCGTGGCTTGGTGGGCGTGGCAGGGGAAGGTTATTGCAAAATCCCCATTCCCTCCCCACCCCACTAACCTGCTTTCCAGCTCCGTTCTCCTGGGCAGGGCAACCAAAGAAGACCCAGCTGGGACTCAGGAGGCAGAGCATAGAAGGAGGCGGGACCAGTCAGAAGTGGTATTTGCCAGTTCTCTGAACTACTCAAAATTTCCGCTACCAGTTCTCCAGAACTGGTCAGGACCTGCTGAATATCCACCTCTGGTTTGGATCACCATGCAGAGAGGTAGAAAATGGTCCCAATCCTAGAAAGGACCATTACTCTTCAAAACTTTAAAATCCTCTGTTAACAGTCTATGATCGTATTTGATTTGCAGAAAGTCTACCTACCACAAACTACCACAATGAATATCTCTGCTCTATCCAGGACATGCACCACTTTTAAAATGTTTTGTTTTGTTTTGTCTTTATGAATTTTTTTTTTTGGAATAAAGTAAAATTTAAATAGGAAAAAAAATGAAGTAGTTCTTGGATCAGCCCAGGAAGTGCTGAAAGAAAATAAAAAACAAATTGCTTTGCAGAGTGTCTCATATTGGCATGTGAGGCATTTTTGCTGTTAAAAAGAAAGAAACTTCAAGAGTTTTCTTAACCCAAGTGGTAGGATTCAAAATTTTTTACTACCAGTTCTGTAGTTTGGTAGGTGGGGCTTGGTGGGCATAGCAGGAAAAGGATACTGCAAAATCTCCATTCCCTCCCCACTCCAGGGGAAGGTTAGTGCAAAATCCCATTCCTTCCCCACCCCACTAACCTGTTTTCCAGCTCAGTTCTCCTATGCAGGGTAACAAAAGAAGACCCAGCCGATCAGCTGGGACTTGGAAGGCAGCGAATAGATGAGGGCGGGGCCAATCAGAGATGGTATTTGCTGGTTCTCCGAACTACTCAAAATGTCCGCTACTGGTTCTCCAGAACTGGTCAGAACCTGCTGAATACTAACTAGCATACTACACTACACTACACTACACTACTCTACTCTACTCTGCTCTACTCTACACTACTCTACATTACACTACACTATACAGACTTTATATATTTCTGAAAATAATCTTTTTTTTAAAAGGAGAACAATTAATGCTAACTGAATTTTGTTTCAGCTAATATTGCTGTGAGCCTAGAAACTAGGAGATTGTGAGTTCTAGTCCCATCTTAGAAGCAAAACCATCCGGGTAAAATTGGGCTAGTCATTCCCTCTCAGCCCTAGAAAAGAGGCAAGAGCAAACCGCTTCCCAAGAAAACCACAGGGACTAGTGTAGACATTTGCCAGGAATCAATATGGAGGAGGCACATAGAGGTAGTCCTCGACTTACGACCACAAATGTACCCCAATTGCCACTCAGTGAGACATTTGTTAAAGAGAGTTTTGCCCGATGTTATGATCTTTCTTGCCACAGTTGTTAAATGAATGATCACAGTTGTTAAGTTAGGTTGTTAAAGGAATCTGGCTTCCCCATAGTCTTTGCTTAGCAGGAGTTCGAAAAAAAGTCATCACATGACCCTGGGACACTACGACCATCATAAATATGAGCCAGCTGTCATGTGTCCAAATTTTGAACATGCAACCACGGGCATGCTACAATAGTTATAAGTGTGAAAAATGGTCATGTCACTTTTTTCAGTGCCGTTACAACTCCGAATGGTAACTAAATGAATGGTTGTAAATTGGGGACTATCTGTACATACAGGAATAGACTAGAGTAGGCTAGGCAGAATGGAATGGAATGGAATGGAATAGAATAGAATAGAATAGAATAGAATAGAATAGAATAGAACAGAACAGAACAGAACAGAACAGAACAGAACAGAACAGAACAGAATAGAATAGAATAGAACAACAGAGTTGGAAGGGATCTTGGAGGTCTTCTAGTCTAACCCCCTGCCTATGCAGGAAGCCCTACACCACTTCAGACAAATGGTTATCCAACATCTTTTTAAAGACTTCCAGTGTTGGAGCATTCACAACTTCTGGAGGCAAGTTGTTCCACTGGTTAATGGTTCTCACTGTCAGGAAATTCCTCCTTAGTTCTAGGTTGCCTCTCTCCTTGATGAGTTTCCACCCATTGCTTCTTGTCCTGCCTTCAGATGCTTTGGAGAATAGCTTGACTCCCTCTTCTTTGTGGCAGCCCCTGTGATATTGGAACCCCATAACCATGGGTCTTACTCTACCCATGGATTAATTGGCAGCCAAACATGCGAACCCACTCCTGACAGAACCTGCAGAAGAACGTTTTTCAGCCACAGAAAGCATTTTGCAATGTTTTGCCTTGGTGTTCCTCAGAATTGCCCATCTGTGCCTCACTTCCCTCCATTCTGCTCCTTCTATATACCTCTCTGTGTAGGCGGATCCACATATCCAAGGCGACTTTAGATTGTCTCAACGGGGATTACAAGGTGGAGGAAGGACACGGCAAAGAACGCAATGAATTTTTGAGGAAGCACAACATCGAGACCTACTTGATCAAACAGCCCGAGGAAAGCCTGCTGACTTTACCCGAAGACATCGTCAAAGAGTCTATCCCTTCTTCAGACCGGAGAAACAGCGGAGCGACATTCACGGAAGGATCCTGGAGCCCCGAGCTGCCTTTTGATAACATCGTGGGAAAGCAGCATGTAAGTTTAATGTTCCTCTTTAATATCACCTGCCACCTAGGTTTGACTTCATTTCCATATCCAAGGAAAGACATTTCTGCTTAGCCTTTCCACTAAATGACAAGAGCTAATTAAAAACGCTGCCACTGGGCAGAATTAACCTACCAAACGTCCCTTTTCCTCAGAGTGTTAGTTGAACTGGAAACATAGAGGTCATTGCTCTGTTCCATAGAAAGCACGAGAAGCATTTACAGGTGGCAGACACCATCAAAACAAGGTGGCTGAAGACTTGTAATTCCAGACTATGAAATGGGGTGTGCTATAGAATTTAGGCATGTTTTAGGCTTAATATGTTTTTTTTATTTTGGTGGACTCATGGGTGCCTGACAGCGCAAGAGAGTGAGAGAGAGAGAGAGAGAGAGAGGATAGATAGACAGACAGACAGATAGATAGATAGATAGATAGATAGATAGATAGATAGATAGATAGATAGATAGATAGATAGATAGATAGATAGATAGATAGTTGGATGGATGGATGGATGGATGGATGGATGGATGGATGGATGGATGGATGGATGGATGGATGGACAAGTAGTTAGAGGTAGATGAAAAGAGAGAGATACTTAGATACTTAGATGATGCATGAGAAAGAGAGGAAGGGAAGAGAAGGGAGGGAGGGAGGGAGGAAGGAAGGAAGGAAGGAAGGAAGGAAGGAAGGAAGGAAGGAAGGAGTGAAAACGAAAGATGATGGGTGGGTGGACGGGTGGATGGATGGTGAGAAATGGTTAGGTAGATAAATGAAGGATGATAGATGAATTGATAGAGAGAAAGAGATAGAACATGACAGATGGATGGATTGGTAGATGGATGAATGGATGGATGACAAAAGAGGTTTAGATAGATAGATGATAGATAAATGGATAGAGAGATGGATGGATGGATAAAAGAGACAGATAGACAAACAGACAGGCAGATATGGATGGATCCAGATGGGTGGGTGGGTGGGTGGATGGATGGATGGATGGATGGATGGATGGATGGATGGATGGATAGATGGTGAAAGACAGTTAGATAGATAGATGATGGATAGCTGGATTGATGGAAAGAGGGATAGATACCAATTTAAATTCCTAACTATTACTACCACATAAATGTCCTAAAGCCAGCCATAATCTTCCCAGATGGGCAAGTGGTAAGTGCCCTTGAAGGCTCTTCAGACAGCAGATGGGAAACTGAATGCTTTCCTGCAATGCCGTATCCTGAAGATCCTCATGGGGCTGGGGAGAGACAATTGACAAAACGAGCATCACGTTATTGCCTTGCAAACTCCACCCCTTTCCTACTTGCATTGCAATGTCAACTTGCAAGTAGTAGTAAGGGGAGGCAGCTGCAGCAAAACTGTGTGGCGTATTGGTCGTTCCATTTTTTTTTTTTTCATCACATTACTACCCATCGCAGTGAATCAAGATTCTCAACCGTTTCTAGTAATTAAGACAAATTCTGTTAACAGTATTTAGAATAGGAGAGAGAAAAAACAAGCCCCACCTTCATTAAATATTAAAAAAAAAATGCCAGTTTATCCTGGGTTTCCTGGCCCTCACATCAAGCTGATTTTCATCGTTTCTGAAGGTTCCATCCAGATTTTTAAAAAGGGCCACCTCTGTGCAAGAAGAGACAAAGAGTTATTTACATGCTCTTGGTCTCTTTACATTCAGAAAATGATTACAGTGAGATAAAAATTAGGTTCCATTTTCCCTGCCTCGTATAGGGATTTATTTACTCGTTACTTCTGCAAAAGAGAGAGCTTTGTTTCTTTTCAATTGTTTACGAATCCTTCCTGCCTTTGATTTTGTCAGGTCATGAGACAATGGATTGCTTCATCTGATTTATGTCAGAAACTAAACTGTAATCCGACAGGGAAAAAAATACTGGCTGGGTTTGTGCAATATGCTAGGGATGGCTTGTCTGTTACCCCATGGTCCTTAGGATTAGGTTGACCCCAATCTTGGCAGTCATTCAGAAGACCTTAAGACTTGCTCTTCTCCCAGGCACAGAGGTCGGGAGGTTAGCTGACTCTGTGAGTTACAGTTATTATTATACATTATATAATTATATTTAATTAATGATAACATAATTGTAATCAATTCATTATAATACAATTATATATTTATTTTCAATGGTTGTTCTCAACTACTATTCTTTTTATTTTTGTTGTGTAGTTATTTATTTTTGTTGCATACTTATGGTAATACTGATATTACTATCTCCATGGGCCACCAGAATCATTTGGGGGAAGTGATTTCAAACGCCGAGTAAATCAGGAGATTTGAGAAGTTCAAATGAGTATAAAGATTTACTGGAAGCTTAAGCTCTCTACAAGAATCTGAACGACTAATGGTTAAGGGAAATGAGTGGGAGATAAGGGAGGCATTCAAGGTGTGCTGGACTTAGCTCTCTTGTGAGCACACGGGGACTCGTGCAGCAGCGGTATTCAAATTTTTTTACTACCGGTTCTGTGGACATGGCTTGGTGAGCGTGGAAGGACACTGTAAAACCTCCAGTCGGAGGTGGTATTTGCCGATTCTCTGAACTACTCAAAATTTCCGCTACCGGTTCTCCAGAACTGGTCAGAACCTGCTGAATACCACCTCTGGACTCGTGACTTATCATGCATTTGATCCCCTCCCTCCAGCTCAGCCTGGTCATCTCCTAAAAATGAGCAGACATAGCCACACAGTCAGCCACATTTAGACTGGATTTGGCATTTTTGTCCACCTATCAAATCCTTCCCAAAGACTTGGGCTAGGCAAATGTGGATGTTTGATGGTATTATAGATATTGTCACAGGATGTAAGCTATTCTGAGTAAAGCTGCCTTTTGCAATAGACTAACAATGAATTTGTCAATGCCGATGGTGTTCAAGAGGTGATCCAGTTGTTGTTTTTTAATCAGTATAGAGCTGGAGGTCTTTTGGTCCAACCCCCTGCTCAAGCAGGAGGCCCTATAAGACCCTATATAATTTGAGACAAGTAGTTGTCTAGTCTCTTCTTAAAAACCTGCAGTGATGAAACACCCACAACTTCTGGAGCCAAGCCATTCCACTGATTAATTGCCCTGACTGTTATGAAGTTTCTCCTTCATTCCAGGTTGCTTCTCTTCATGATTAGTTTCTATCCCTTGTTTCTTGTCTTGCCTTCAAGTGCTTTGGAAAATAAGTTGATCCACTCTTCTCTGTGGTACCCCTCAAAAACTGGAATACTGCTATCACTTCACCCCTAGTTTATTGTTGTTACTTTTATTATTTAAAATGAGACCGGATGGTTCATGTTTTGTCACATTGTGGATATCCAGCTTCCCCTTAAAATTCAGAGTGATCTAGTCACTAAATTAAGTCATAATAGGGTTTCACTGTTTCATCTTCCTTCTTTTAATGAGAGAAGAGTCTGGGCAACTGAATAGAACTGAATGATTACTGGCCAGATGCTCTTCCTGTCACCAATGCGGAGTTTTGTTCAGCAGACATATTCTCATAGTGCCCAAAGAGAGAACTATCTGCCTCTACTTAGGATCAAACTCACAACCTCCTGATTGTGAGGCGACAGTTCTCCTCTAGGCCACTGCACCACTCTAATAGGGCTTGACTGTTTGGGTACAGCTTATTCCCTAAAATTCAGCATTTGCGGCTTGTGAATCTAAATTTATAGTTTAGTGTGTTGGGTGACCATAGTAGTTGTGTATATAGGAATCTGTTAACTATCCTCTGTCTGCATGGCTTCAAATTGGATGAAGGACCATGGAATATTTAGACTAACCCATTTTGGGTGGGAAAATTTCTCTGGAATATTTTAGGAAGAGGCTGTGCTCTTTTGAGCATCCCTGCTATCTACTATTCTGGTATTTCTGGGTGTTTATTAGAAATAAAAATTAGCATTGTAATTTAGAAATTGTATTTCAGCAGGATTTATTCTTCCCCTGTATACCTCAGTACAAATTTTATGCATGGCTATTTGATAAAAATAAAAATAGGAACAGCGTAGTATTATACTTTATGGAAATTCTGCTCCCCTTGATGCCAAAATTGGTATTCAAAATAGCTAAAAATAATAAAAAAATAGATCAAAAGAGAATTATAATTAAAATAATCACAGAGTTTAAAAAAATAGAATAAAGATATGTTGAGCCAAAGGACGACTAAGTTTAAAAAGCCGGTTTCTACAAGTTATTTGGAGGAAAAAATATAATGGAAAATGGCATTTTCGGGATTGCACAGAGCATTGCTTGCAACCTGATCTTCTAAAGCAGGGGTGTCAAACTCAAGTCCTGGGGAACGGATCCAGGCCATGCACCATTTTCACTGGTAGAGGGTTGCAGAATGCCATCCCAGCCAAAAACAGAGCTCTCAAGGGTCACATATGGGCCCCCAGAGCTCCGTTTTCACTGGCAGAGGGTTGCAGGAGCCTGTCGCAGTGGAAAACAGAGTTTGGGAGGCCATTTTCGCTGGGAGAGCCCTTGGGCTCCCACGGGCACTTCCGACACAAGTGACGTCATGCTGGCCACGCCCACCCGGGCCCTCCGAGGTCAAACACAACCCTGATGCGGCCCACAATGAAATCGAGTTTGACACTTTTGTTCTAAAGCTTTTGGCTATTGATTTATCATCCCTGAGAGTGAATCCATTGCTGTTTCTTTTTCAATCCTCCGTCACTGATTGTAATGGCGGTTGGGCTGGAGGGGAGGGTAGATAGGATAGAACTTGTAATTTGCATGTAAATGATTTTATTTAGTAATTTAATAAATTTAATTTTTTTAAAAATTTTTTACAAATAATTCAAAGGGGCAAACTTATCTAATTCTTCTTCCTCCTTTTATTTCCCCCACAACAACCATGTGAAGTGAGTTGGGCTGAGAGTGAATGATTGGCCCTAGGTCATTCAGCTGGCTTTCATGACTAAGGTGGAACTAGAACTCACATTCCCCCAATGATTGGCCCAAAGTCACCCATCTGGCTTTCATGCCTAAAGTAGGACTAGAACTTACAGTCTCCTGGTGATTGGCCAAAGGTCAGCCAGCCAGCTTTTGTCCCTAAGGCAGACTAGAACTCACAGTTTCCCAGTTTCTAGACTGGTGCCTTGACCACTAGACCACATTTTTATTTATTTTTATTTTATTTATTCATTTGATTTGACAATCGCTTAAAAAGATAATAGATATAAATATAAACATGAGTAAGAATACAGGAAATAGGTACAAATAAATGGGGACAATAGGACAAGGACGGTAGGCACGATAGTGCATCTATGCACGCCCCTTAATTGGCTCTAGATCCCACATTGGCTCTAGATCCTAGTTTGCTCCTTGGTATCTTTTGAGATAGATTACAGAATTCATGTAGATGAGATTTTGCAGAATTGCAGCCATGCATAATAAAGCAAATATGAACTATGTTTAGCTCAGTAGAAAATAGCTGCATTTACTATAATAATTGCTAAATTTCACTTTAATATCCTCACAGATATTTTCCTTTTCCTCCCAAAAACAACTAAATGACATATTTGGGATTACATTACATTCTATACCCACCAACCCTATCCCATCTCAAGGAATTCCAAGCCATCTAATCATTATTTGGGCTTTGCTTAGATCAAGCTAAAATGGAGGTAGATAATTTGTACTTCAGCGTTTTTTAGTAACCAGGTTTTTTCCCTTAATATGTAATATAAATCAAGCCAGTACATTAAATCAATCTCATTTATTTCTTTGGCCTAACATATGAAAACCCAGGAACTAAGTTTTGTTCATCTGGGTTTAGTCTGTTGTAAAAAGCCAGCTATTCATCCCATAAACGTTGCAGCATAAACGGAAATTTTCAAGCTTCCTCTGGTTGAAAATGGCATTTTGCTCAGTAACTGAATGGTTCTGGGTCATGGCAAAAGGTAAGAAAAAATGATTTTCCATCTATGTGATGAACTGATAGACCAAATGAAAGCACCTGCTCTCTGGATTCAAAAAACCCCTCCTGTTCTGTACAATCACTCTCAGATTCCTCCATTATCTTCATTGATGTGTAAACAGATAGAGGTTAAAAAAAATGTTTATGACCATGGTTGGGTAGATTTTTGTCTCTGTTATTTTTACCCTAACTGAAGACATCCTCATTGTCCTCGTTCTGATTGTCTTCAGATCTTGTCTTGGGAGAGGGAGAGGGGGGGACAGAGAGAAGGGGAGAGAGAGGGAGGAGAGACAGAGAGGAGAGACAGAGAGAAGGGTAGAGAGAAGCGAAGAGGGAGGGAGAGATAGAGAGAAGGAGGGAGAGAGGTAGAGACAGAGTAGGAGAGAGAGAGAGAAGGGGGGAGAGACAGAGAGAAGGATAGAGAGAAGGGAAGAGGGAGGGAGAGATAGAGAGAAGGAGGGAGAGAGGTAGAGACAGAGTAGGAGAGAGAGAGAGAAGGGGGGAGAGACAGAGAGAAAGAGAGAGAGAGGAGGAAGGAGAGATAGAGAGGGAGAGATAGAGAGAAGGGGAGAAGGGGAGAGAGACAAGGGGAGAGAGAGAAGGAGAGGGGAGGGGAGACAGAAAGAGAGAAAGGAAGAGAAGGGGGAGGGAGAGAGAGACAGAGAGAGACGGGAGAGAGAAGGAGGGAGGAGAGAAAGACACACACAGAGAGAGATTTCTTTATGTAAGTGCTGCCTTTAGGACTTTTTCCGTTCAGCTTTGAAGCCCTTCATTGTGACAAGCAGGGAATGTATGGAAGGACTTTCTGATGAGGTTGAGTTTCTCCAAGGCAGGGATAGAAAATGATGCCCATGTCAAAATGTACCTCATTACATCGTGATAATTTTCTATGCCCTTTTTATATCTGTCTTCTGTCATCTCTCAGACATACCTAAAGGGCAGATCTTGTCTCACGAGATCATGACACCTATCTTCTCATTTTGAAGAAACCTTTGGGTTCAGTAGATGAACAGTTGGAGGAACAGATATCTCAAAAGTCAAGAACACTTAGGGTAAAAGAAACAGAAGCAAGTACTTTGAAATTCCTCAGGGGTGAAGGGAGAGAGAGAGATGTTCCGTTCAAGACCATTTTTCATTTCAGATATCTCTCCAACAGTGCCTGTAGCTCACTGGAGGTGTGGTTGTGTTTTTCTGCGAAGCGTTTTCAACAATTTGTGCAGCCCAGATAGAGAAATGATTTCTGACCTCATAACTAGAAAGTTTGGCAGCTTAAACATGAGTGGGTTGTGATTTTCTCTCTTTCCATCTCTCTCTCTCTCTCTTCCTCTATGAGCTATCTCATCAAAATCCCTTTTGAAGGCTGTCGAGAGAAATTAAGGCAGAAAAGGTTAAAATGCCTGAAGACACCAGTCTTTTCCACCACACTTGATGGACTATGAGTCAATCTGGAAGAAAGTCAGTCCAACACCGCCTCCTTTTTGGCTAGGGCAGATCCAAAAATCACACAATCTCAGTTTTCCTTCTCTGACTGAACTTAGTCCTACTTTTTTTAAATGTCTCCATGCCTTGAATATTAAAGCTTTGTCATGTAAGCCATCTTGCTTTGCTCTTTTATATTCCAGCGCCTTGACTCGGGAGTAAGAAACCTTCACAACTCTCTGAAGAACATCTCCCTGGAACTGGTGCTAATGTTGTCTTAATCTGTCCGATCTTTATTTATTAGATTCCTATCCCATCTTTCCTTTAGGAGCTCAAAATGGCACATCTAGCCCTCCCTCCTCCTGTTCTGACCTAGGCTTCACAAAATCACGAAGCAGACTCCTTGACCTAACAAAACCCCTTTTATTTAGGCTAAAATGAATTCCTCTCATTCACATCCAGCAAAGTCCCGGCAAACAGTCTTTCAAAAGTGATTTACAAAGACCTTATCAGGCTTGGACAGTTGCCAGGCCGATAGTTTTCAAGCGCAACGCTGTAACATAAAATACTTGGCAAGGAGTCAGGAACAAATCTTCACCCTAATTAAATGAACTAATTGTCTCCTGCAAACAACATTCCCCTTTCGCTCCTCTTTATTTCCTATGGGAGGGGCCATTCACCGTCTACCTGTGCCTTTACTCCCAAGTTGACTCTTGTTCTTAACTGTTCCCTTCTCCTGGCAGCTCTGTGCATGCACACCCTGGGAACGGGGTCCAGCTGTTCTTCTGCCCCACTGATCTCCGACTCTGAAGGCAGCTGATAACTGTCAGATGGCCCTGGATCCATCTCTGCCTCTGACACAGAGCCCTCGTCAGAGCCTTCCCCAGACTCCAGGACTTGGTCCATGTTCCTCTCCAACCTCCTCACTGTCTGAGTCTGCCACCAGTCCCACTGGCCACTGGCGGACCACAACACCTCCTACTTTTCTCTATAAAAACAGCCCTATGAAATAGATCTTAGTTAAAGACCCCCGGGTGTTGAACTGATCCAAAATTATCCATGAAAAATCCATAACTGAGAGTGGATTTGGACCTAGATTTATCCCATGTTAATTTTTTCTTTCTTTCCAGGAATCTGTTTAGATTACTTTTCATGCACGACCAACTCTCCTTACTGGCTTCCTGCATTGAGTGTGGTTTACTATAATTAGATATTATAAAAAGTGAGGAAAATTGAGAACCAATTGCTGGGCAATTTTGTCTGTTGATTTGCAGGGCATCAAACGGAATATAAATGCTTTGTATTAATTCTTCCTGCTTCTGGTAATCTTACCTATATATTTTGTCTTGTGGTTTTCTTTTTAAGATTTCAAGCTGATATATTGGGCTGTCCCCTTTTTTTATCCTAGCAGCCCTGGGTGTTAGATCAAACTGGGTTAAGTGTTTTTTTATCAGGGTAACCTGGTCAGAGCATACTGCTTTCACTTTTACCTTTCAGCCCCAATCCAGGAGCCTTTGCAACAAACTATTTTTGTGTTAAATTTATATTTACTGACAAATCAAGGGAGACTAGCATAGATCTATCTAGCTTTTGTCAGCTAGCCGTACCCTTCTGGGATTCGAACACACACTGCTTACATATTAGGTTGATGTATTAACCTCTAAGCCACAGGCTCTCCTAGCTTTATTGGCTATATCAGGGGAGAGATGAAGTGTTTTTTATCAGGGCAATCTGATCTACACACTATGGGATGTAGCAGGGGTCGCCAACCTTTTGGATCTCAAGGACCACCAAACTCATAATTTTAAATCCCGCAGACCAGAGACCCTGGGAAAATCCCCCAAAAAGTCTGCAGGAAAATTCCCCACCCCATTTTCCTACCAATCGATTGTTCTTTATTTGTGACCACAGGATACCATCTCCAGCTCCGTTCTCAGTGGGAGAGAGAGGGAGAGAGACTTTCGGCTTCATGCAAGGAATGCAGCAGAAGTCTTTCTTTCTCTCCCCGAAACTCTGCCAGAAATGAATCTTTGTGAGACTTGCCGCACTAGTGCAGCCTCTTGTAGCAGGATGCCTTGCAGGGTCCCAAAGACTCATTTCTGGCCGAGTTTGGGGGAAGGAAAGAAAGGCTTTTGCTGCTTTCCTTCCTTCTGCTTTTCCAGCCAAAAGCAGAAGAAAGAAGCGGAAAGAAGCAGCTTGCTGCCAAGCAAGGTGCATGGGGTGAGTGGGGAAAGTTTCCCCACCAAGCTTTCCCCCCTCGCCTCACTATCTTGTGTTGTTTGCAATGCAAGTGATGCAAGCCTTGTGTTCCAGCCCGTGCTCATTGGACAATCTTTCCCCTGAAGCTTGGGAGGCCTCCATCCTTTTAGTCAGGGGTGGGATTCTACCACTTTGCACCTATTCACTAGAACCAGTTGTTAACATTCTAAGCAGTTCAGAGAACCGGTTGTTAGAAGAAATTACTGGCCTAATCCTGTAAGGAAGGCAGGAAGGAAACATTCTGATGTTGCTTACAGAAACTGCCTCTCCATTAACCCTTATTACATTCTTGGCAGGACTAGACTTCCTCTCTCTGGAACTTCTCTGGAGTTTTTTCTCCTCCTTTGCTGGTACTTTGCTTGTGTGGAGTGACCATTCAAAGTTACAATGGCATTGAAAAAAGTGACTTATGACCATTTTTCACACTTAAGACTGTTGCAGCATCTCCACAGTCATGAGAGGCCAGGCAAGGAGATGTGTCTCTCGATGTGAGTGATATTGAGTTGGCCACATCCAGCCAATAACATGACCACCAAGCCATGTCCACCCAGTCACATGACCATCAAGCCACGCCCACCACCTAAGCCATGCCCACAGAACCAGTTGTTAAAAAATTTGAATCCCACCCCTGCTTTTAGTCATTTGTAGGGCTTTGAAAACCTGTTTTTCTTCCCAAGAATAGAATAGAGTAGAGCAGAATAGAATAGAATAGAACAGAACAGAACAGAACAGAACAGAACAGAACAGAACAGAACAGAACAGAACAGAATTCTTTATTGGCTGAATGTGATTGGACACGCAAGGAATTTGTCTTGGTGCAAATGCTCCCAGTGTACATAAAAGAAAAGATACATTTGTCAAGAGTCAAGAATCATCAGGTACAACACTTAATGATAGTCATAGGGTACAATAAGCAATCAAATCATACTAGGAAACAGTCAATATAAATCGTAAGGATACAAGTGACAAAACAGTCATTCAGTCAAAAGTGGGAGGGGATTGGGTGATAAGGAATGATGAGAAGATTAATAGTAATAGTAGTCAGACTTCGTAAATAGTTGGACAGGGTTGAGGGAATTGTTCGTTTAGAAGAGTGATGGCGTTCGGGAAAAAACTGTCCTTGTGTCTAGTTGTTCTGGTGTGCAAGGCTCTATAGTGTCATTTTGAGGGAAGGAGTTGAAACAGTTTATGTCCGGGATGTGAGGGGTCTGTAAATATTTTCACAG
This sequence comes from Bungarus multicinctus, assembly GCA_023653725.1. Taxonomy (NCBI): domain Eukaryota; kingdom Metazoa; phylum Chordata; class Lepidosauria; order Squamata; family Elapidae; genus Bungarus; species Bungarus multicinctus. The sequence continues at coordinate 85,679,441 of CM042846.1, read as the reverse complement.
CCCTCTTTTTGACTCATGCAATATACAGGTCCTCAATTGAAGGAAGGTGGGTAGGAATTGTTTTTTCTGCAGTCCTAATTATCCTCTGAAGTCTCTGTCTGTCCAGTTGGGTTGCAGAACTGAACTATTGAAAGGGGATTAGATAATTGCACATTAGGAGTTTGATTTGATACCAAGTTTTTGTGGTTTTTAATGCTTCATCTGTTTAATTTTATTTATTTGTGTATTTATTTATTTATTTAATTTATTGGTCAATTGCTTACAAGATAATAGGTATAAGTAAAACATAGTTATGAATACATGGATATATATATAAGAAAAATAAAATATAAAATAAACAATAGGACAGGGATGGTAGGCACGTTGGTGCGCTTATGCATGCCCCCTACAGACCTCTTAGGAAAGGGGTGAAGTCAATAGTCTAAGGTTAAAGTTTTTTGGGTTTGGGAAGAAACCACAGAGTCAGGTAGAGTATTCCAGACATTGACCACTCTATTGTTGAAGTCGTATTTCCTGCAATCAAGTTTGGTGCGATTAACCTTGAGTTTGTATCTACTGTTTGCTCTTGTGTTGTTATGGTTGAAGCTGAAGTATTCATTGACAGGTAGGACATTGCAATGTATGATTTTATATACTATACTTAGATCGGACCGAAGGCAGCGTGGTTCTAGGTTTTCTAGGTCTAGAATTTCAAGTCTGGTGGCATAAGGTATTCTGCAACGAGTAGAGTGGAGAACTCTTCTTGTGAAATATTTCTGGACTTTCTCAATTGTGTTAATATCAGATACGTAAATTTTACAGTTTGATTTTAAATGTGTTTTAATTTTGGATTGGGAGCTGCCCAGAGTTGGTTGAAAAATAAGCAGAAATATTCATTATTCAGCTTCTCTTCCAGTTCTCCCCTCCATTCTTTCTCTACTTCAAAATCAGGCACCCAATTTTGTTCCTTGGAACAAAAGTACTCTTTACTTCTTTTCCTGCCTGCTGAGAATATCCTAGTACTATAGTTCCACTACAACATTCAGTGGCAGGGCCGCTTTCCATAAGGATTGCTGTCATTTGGAAAGTGGTTTCCAGGGAATTGGAATTTGGAATTCAGCCCTCTACAGCTGTTAGAAGGCTGGTTCATTTCAAGGTGACAGAGGGTGGGAATTCCTGGCTTAAGATCAATTAGCAGATTTCAAATCTGTTCTAGATTGCTCAGTATAAAGTCAGTGGTAGTGTCAGGTCCAATTAAAATTATCTATTGCTAATTACACCTAAACACAGGAATCTTCTCAACTATGGCTTAGCATCTGCTTGGAGTTAGATAAGGGTCCATGAAATTCAAGTGAGGTTAAACCTAGACAACTTGTGGCTACTTGAGATTCTACTTGAGATTCTAAGCTGACCCCTCTTTTAACTCCGCCCCCAGGTTCTGCCACTCCTCCTCCTATAGGTAGAACCATTTCTCCAGAATACATATTCCACTCCAGAGGCTAAAGATTTCAGATGCTGAAGATTAAGATTTCAAAAGAAGCAGAGTTTGGGAAGACTACAGGGATAGGAAACTGTAATGATATATGGGAATGGCCTTGGGAGACAAGGGTAAGAGAGCCATTGTCAGGAGAATAGTTAGATAAGAGACAGCTATGCCCACAGAAGGAAAATGGATATGGCAAACGTTTCACAAGGGACCCGCCCTAGTTTCTTGGGCTGTGGAAGTGATGGGGATAAATATACATTCAAACTTGCAAGATTCTATTAATCCTATAATAATCCTATAACAATAAAGTAGGATTACTTCATCTCAGCATGCTTCCTGTCTGAACTACCTAATAAGACTAACTCAAGTTTGTAAGACAGAAAATTTATTTCTCCCCTATCATTTTTACAGTCCCAGAAACTAAAGAGGGCCTCTCTTTAGAAATTGGACAGCCATTTGTCTGAAATGGTATAGGGTTCCCTGCCTGAGCAGAAGGTTGGACTAGGTTGGACTCCAAGGTCCCTTCCAATTCTGTTATAGCAATAGCAATAGCACTTAGACTTATATACCACTTCACAGTGCTTTTACAGCCCTCTCTAAGCAGTATATAGAGTCAGCCTGTCGCCCCCAACAATCTGGATCTTCCTTTTACCGACCTCGGAAGGATGGAAGGCTGAGTCAACCTTGAGCCTGGTGGGATTTGAACTGCCAAATTGCAGGCAGCTAGCAGTTAGCAGAAGTAGCTTGCAGTACTGCATTCTAAGCACTGCACTACCATGGCTCATATTCTATCCCTTATGAGATATTTGCCATGCCCACGTTCCTTTTGAAGGCTATGTTGCTGCTTATCTAACCTTTACCCTGGCTGTGAGTCTTTAACAGATTAACAGAGTTGGAAGGGATTTTGTAGGTCATCTAGTTCAACCCCCTGCTCAAGCAGGAGACCCTATACCATTTCTGGCAGATGGCAGTCCAGTCTCTTCTTGAAAGCTTCCAGTGATGAAGCTCCCACAACTCCTGAAGGCAACTTCTGTTCCATTGGTTGATTGTTCTCACTGTCAGAAAAAAAAGTTTCCTTATTTCCAGGTTAAATATCTCCTTGTTCAGTTTACGTCTGTTATTCCTTGTCTGGTCTTCGGGTGTCTTGGAGAATAGCTTGACTTTCTCCTCTCTGTGGCAGCCCCTCAAATATTGGAATACTGCTATCATGTCTCCTCTCGTCCTTCTATTCACTAAAAAACTTCTAGTCTTCCTTCTGTCTCACGAGGTTTATTTCTCCTGTCTCCCAAGGTCCCACATACCATTAAAGGAACAAAGTCAGGATGTAAGTCACATTAAAAAGAGCACATCATTTTCTTGCAAGGTTGAAATATCTACTTTGTAGATCTACATGGATATGCAGCTGAGCGCAGAGACATGTTTAGCAATTCCAATAAGATACCTGCATGAAAGACTCATCCATGCTCAAATCTGATGTTCATATAGGGCTCATTGTTATTCATTATTCTGCTTTAAATGTCTGTGTCCTTTACGATGGTTAGCTTCTGCTGGTACTGTAGTGTAATAAAATTTGATTGAAATCAGGGTTAACGGTTAGGAGCAAACGGCACTGTAAAAATAGTAGTGATATTTTGTCCCAGTATTGTTCAAGGACTCCCCTTTACAGCAGGTCGAATATACTCATGGGATAGGTGAAATCTATAGGGTGTGTGCAAATATGCTGAGATACAGTGTTCTTTGTGACTATGAAGATTGACTTTTTAAGGTTGGGAGTAAAAAAAAAAATCAAGGAACTGTGGATCATAGTGAAATGTGTTTCCAAGAAAGAACTGCACTGGAAGGACAATACCGAAATAGTGTGATTTTTTGGGGTCAGTATTGTTGTTATTGGTGTTTCTGTAGCTCAAATGTCATTTCTCATCATTTATCACTGTTGTCTATGGAGATTCTCAGTCATCCAGGTCATGGTTGTCCCAAAGGTGCTTTTTTTTCAAGAGGCAACTGGACTTTCTTTGTTTTTCCTTGAAGATGTTTCTTCTCATTCAAAAAAAACTAAAAGGACACATATAGACCGGATGAAACCAGGCTTAATAGCAGTAACTGTGAGAGGGATCTTGGAGTCTTAGTGGACAACCAATTAAATATGAGCCAACAGTGTGTGGTGGCAGCCCAAAAAGTCAATGCAATCCTAACAGAGGGATACAATCAAGATCAAGTGAGGTACTGATACCACTCTGTAAAGTCTTGGTAAGACCACATCTAAAATACTGCATCCAGTTTTGTTCGCCACACTATAAAAAGATGTTGAGACTCTAGAAAGAGTGCAGAGAAGAGCAACAAAAATAATAAGGGGACTGGTGGCTAAAACACATGAAGAATGGTTACAAGAACTGGGCATGGCTTGTCTAGTGAAGAGAAGGACCAAGAGAGACATGATAGCACTGTTCCAATATTTGAAGGGCTGCCACAGAGAGGAAGGAGTCAAGCTATTTTCCAAAATACCTGAAGGCTAGACAAAAAATAATGCATGGAAACTGAACAACGAGAGATTCAACCTGGAAAAAAGGATAAAATTTCTGACAGAGAACCATCAACCAATGGAACAGAAGTTGCCCTTGGAAGTTGTGGGAGCTTCATCACTGAAAGCTTTCAAGAAGAGACTGGACTGCCATCTGCCCTGGTGTAGGGTCTCCTGCTTGGGCGGGGTGTGTGCGTTGGATTAGATGACCTATAAGGTCCCTTTCAACTCTGTTAATCTGTAAAGGATACCTGTAAAAACAGAGAGTCAGTTGTTTCCTGAAAATAGTACCTTTGGGATTTATCCATATCCCTAAAGGTGATATGGGCTGAAGTTCCACAACTTGGAAAGCCGTGGGTTTTAAAACCTTCATTTTTAATGGAGGTAGTTCAAACTAGTATTTCTCAACTTTGGGAACTTTAAGCTGTACAGACGTCAACTCCCAGAATTCCCATCCAGCATGCTAGCTAAGGAATTCAAGGAGTTGAAATGCATACAGCTTAAAGATGCTAAGGTTGAGAAATACTGGTTAAGGTTTATGCTGGAAGATGATATAATGATGGTCAGTAAAGAGAAAGGAGGGAGAAGAAGTGGATGAGCAGAAATTTTTGATGGAAACATTACTAAATATTCCCTTTATTCTCTACATCCAACAAGAAATGGAGACAAAAGTTCTGCTCCTCCTCTCTCATCTCCAGGCAGGCTACTCAATTGTCTGGACTTGTTTACAAACCTGAGATTGATTGGCGTGGTGACCTAGTGGTGAAGACGCTCACCTCCCACTCGGAAGGTTGAGAGTTCAATCCTAGGTAGTGACAGATGTTTCTCTCTCAGGGCGTAAAGAAAAAATATCTGCTGTGAACTCCACATAGGCATCAGGAAGGGCATCCAAACTGTAAACACTCAACTCCATCTAGTCACCCAGACTTCATCACAAGCTAAGAGAGGGGATTAAAGGTAAAGGTTCCCCTCGCACATATGTGCTAGTCGTTTCTAACTCTAGGGGGCAGTGCTCATCTCCGTTAAATAGTGAAGAGCCAGCGCTGTCAGAAGACATCCTTGTGGCCATGTGGCTGGCATGACTAAATGCAGAAGGCGCACGGAACGCTGTTACCTTCCCACCAAAGTGGTCCCTGTTTTTCTACTTGCATTTTTTACATGCTTTCAAACTGCTAGGTTGGCTGAAGCTGGGACAAGTAACGGGAGCTCACTCTGTTACGCAGCGCTAGGGATTCAAACTGCCTGGCTAAATACATTTCCTTTTAATCACCATTTCTTTGCAGCTCAGCTGATGTTGAAACAGATGAGCAGGAGCTGTTGCAATGCAAATATGACAGGGATCATTACTGTAGGCTTCCTATGCCCTCTTAGCAAGCTTGCAAGGTCACCCAAATGAATTTCTTCTTGTTCATTACATTAAGAATAAACATGATACTACAGATACTACTACTACCAGCTGCATATGCTTAAATAGATCTTATTTTGTGGATACGGCTTATATTTAGTGAATGAGGCAATAAGGTGATAGGGCCTATTTTTAGGGGAGGTCCTATTTTCGAGAAAACATGGTACTATTATTACTGTATATGGGATTGCCAACCTTTCTGATCAGCAAGCTCAGCATCTTATCCACTGAGCCACTGCATCCCTACTAAGGGAGGGGATTACACAGTCATAAAAGGGAGTTTTACGAGCCTGAGATAGGCAGTGACTTCCCCCTCTTCTAATACCAGGGCTTGAGGCCTCTCAAGTGAAAGTACCACATGAGGGGTTCATCACAAAATAAATATTTATTGTGTTTCTCCGTATAACTTACCGGTAGAATTATTAATGTGATTTATTGCCCTGTGATGTGCTGATGGTCATTAGATTAAAGCATAGCTGGCTGGAGAATTCTGGAGTTAGAAGTCCACAAGTCTTAAAGTTGCCAAGTTTGGGGACCTCTGGATTAATGAGTCAAAAGAGTAGCTTTGATAAGTACTTGATGCCCTCTGAGATTGGTTGTTTTCTTGCAGATGTTTTATTAGCCAAAGTAGATGACATCATCAGTGCTAGGAGAAACTGTCTTACGTAGCTTGGTAATGAAACATCTGCAAGAAAACAACCAAGTTCAGGGAGCACCAGGGAACTCTCATGTGAGCTACAGATATTCTCTTTAAGAGTAGCTTTATCAGTAGTTTTAGCTAGGATGATAAATAGCTCCTCCATATTCAAAGACATCTTCTAGAATGTCAGTTGCTGGAGGTCAAAAATTAAGGAAGGCTTTTGATGGACTTTCAAAGGAGTATTTGAGAAAATGGGATGCTGTTAAATATTTTGATTTATCCAGCCGTATTTTACTGACATAGTTAGGGTAAAGATGCATTTGAAATTTGCCTCTCTGGGAACCCATATTAGTTTAATAAAGTCCAAATTTGTGAAAGTAAAAAATAGTTTAAGGTGGGATTCTTTTGCACATTTATTTGCAAGTTGTTGTTAGTTGTGAAGTCGTGTCTGATCCATTGTGACCCTATGGACAACATTCCTCCAGGCCTTCCTGTCCTCTACCATCCTCCAGAGTCCATTTAAGCTCATGCCAACTGTTTCAGTGACTCCACCCAGCCACCTCATTCTCTGTCGTCCCCTTCTTCTTCTTTTGCCATCAATCGTTCCCAGCATTAGGCTTTTCTCTAGTGAGTCCTTCCTTCTCATCAGGTGCCAAAGTCTTTGAGTTTCATCTTCAGGATCTGGCCTTCTGAAGAGCAGTCAGGGTTGATCTCCTCCAGAACTGACCGGTTTAATCGCCTTGCAATCCAAGGGACTCGCAGGAGTCTTCTACAGCACCATAGTTCAAAGGCCTCCATTCTTTGGCGCTCAGCCTTCCTTATGGTCCAACTTTCACAACCATACATTGCAGCTGGGAAAACCATAGCCTTGACTACATGGTCTTTTGTTGGCAGGGGGATGTCTCTGCTTTTTAGCAGGCTGCCTAAATTTGCCATAGCTTTCCTCCCCAGGAGCAAGCATCTTTAGGACCTGCTAAACCCATGAAGCAGATATAGAAAAGGTTAAATTGTGAAGTATTAAAAATAGGGTCAGAATAAAACTTTCTTCCTCTTTTATGAAATCTCCTATTTAGCATAGCTTCAAATGGACATCACCACATAGAACAAGTAAAATGGCAGTTTTTGTAATGGCCTGCCTTCGAAAGATAGATATTAGTTAACTTGGGAAGAAAATATGTTCCTCTTTCATACGGTTCCTTCAAGTCACTACTGATTAGCTGTCATGACCTGCTGTTTAAACATTATGAAGGAAGAAAATCATGCTGTATGTTTTTTTTTTTAAAAAAATCATAAATGCAATCACTGTCTCATTTTGGTGTTCTCCGAGCTTGGCTGTTTTCCATAAATAGACACCCCGGCATGTTTGATTCCATCCAAAAAGCATCACATTTAATTTGACAATACAATTCAACTTTCCAATTCAATTTAATCTAGAAATTAGATTGAACTGCTTTTAAATTAAACTCTGTGAACATCTCCGACAGTTCTCTCATAAGCTTCTGGCTGTAAAACAAACAAGCAAGCATACAAACACATTTTGCAATGCAAATGTTAAAAAATGCAGACAGTATGACTATTTTTATAGCAACCATCTACCCTATTAATTAGAACTGGCTCTGTGTCTCTCTGTATGTCCGTCCATCCATCCATCCATCCATCCATCCATCCATATTTCCTATCATAATCTAGAACTTATCTTCTATCTTCTACCTATCATCTATATCTATCTATCCATTAATCTATCCATCCATCTATCTCTCTACCCATTTATTCATCCATCCATCCACCCACACAACCACAAACCCACAACACCATCCATCTGTCCATCTATCTCTTATCAGAATCTAGCATTTATCTTCTATCTTCTGTCTATTATCTATATCTATCTATCCATCCATCTCTCTACCCATCTATTCATCTGTCTGTCCATCCATCTATGCATACACACACACACATCCATCCATCCATCCATCTCCTATCATAATCTAGCATTTATCTTCTATATTCTATCTATATATCATGTATATCTATCTATCTACTGTATTTATCTAACCATCCTCTCTACTCATCCATCTATCTATCTATCTATCTATCTATCTATCTATCTATCTATCTATCTATCTATCTAATTTACTGTAATTTTTATGCTTCCCATCTCACTCTGCAAAACGAATAACTCTGGTTATTCAAAGAAGAACACAGAGAAGCTGCCAGGCCATAGCATTTCCAATTATATAAATAATCAGGAAGCAAGATAGAAATCTTGCATAAATGTTGCACAAGGGTTAAAAACATGATACGGCCTGCTTCCCGTTGTAAAACCAGGGCGCATATATGAGTGCTGCCAGTGCACGGACACACTCCTACCCATTCACAGAAGGTTCCTGCATAGATCTTTGTGCGTTGAAGTGTGAAGGTCCGGACAAAGTTTCATGATACTTTCAGTAGAAGGTGTTGAGAAATTCCTACAGGTCAGGAACTTCAATACAGAATATTTGTGAGCCCTTTCCCTTGATCATATTTGTACAGATAGTAACCCTACATATGAATGGTATATAACCGTTCATTTATTGACCATTCAAAGTTACAATGGCACTGAGAAAAAGTAATTGGTTTTCCCACTGATGACTATTGCAGCATCCCCATGGTCACGTGTTCAAAATTTGGGCTCAAATTCTGGCAAATATCTTGTGTATCCAATCACACTTGGCCAATAAAGAATTCTATTCTGTTCTGTTCTGTTCTGTTCTATTCTATTCTATTCTATTCTATTCTATTCTATTCTATGCTATGCTATGCTATGCTATGCTATGCTATGCTATGCTATGCTATGCTATTCCATTCCATTCCATTCCACTCCACTCCACTCCACTCCATTCTATTCTGGCATGTAGTGATCACCGTTGGTAAACTACCCAGCTGGTTTCTAACAAGCAAAGTCAATGGGAGAAGCCAGATTTGCTTAACAACTGCATGATTCCTTTAACAACTGCAGCAATTCACTTAACTGCAGAAGGTCGTAAAATGGGGCAAAACTCACTTAATCTTTCACCCTTAATCATTGCTTAGCAATGGAAATGTCGGGTAGTCAGAAGTCGAGGGCTGCCTATAACCTTCTTCTAGAGACCTATGCAAGCAAGTCAGGTAGCTAGCTATTATTAATTAATTAATTAAGAAGCCACCCATTTCATTCACAGAGTGACTCTCTGCCCAAAGATCTTAGAGAGGCATTAAGTCCAAGGCTTGTTCCCACCAGTACACATTTCTGCTACAGAGAGGTCCAGAAAGGATCAGCCTTGATCAGATGTGTAAATCATCTAAAATGGTTCAAAGGAGCCTATAATTTACAGCCTTGGAAAGCATTGACTTGATGTGCAATGAAAGCATACTCAGACATGTTTGAATAAAGTCCAAGGGTGTGGTTGCTGCTGTCTTGTTTCAACACTGTCGATGCACGGAGTCTGATTGGGATGGGTTCTTCTTATTTGGGGCAAACTACTGCATAGAAACAGGAAGTGAACTTCACACTCCTAGCACTGATGATGTTATCTAGTCAGGTAATGAAATGTCTGCAAGAAAACCACAAAGCTCAGAAAGCACCAGAGTTCTTATTGTGTCCAGGGCAGAGCAGATATGTCAGCATGAATCCCTCCAAATGACTAAGCACAGATTTGGAGTGGTGTAGCCAGTTCTAATGTGAAAATAGTCCTTTTCTTCCTGGGATCATGTGTTCATGTTCATCATACTCCTTTATAATATGAGCCGTGGTGGCGCAGTGGTTAGAATGCAGTACTGCAGGCTACTTCTGCTGACTGCCAGCTACTTGCAGTTTGGCAGTTTGAGTTTCACCGACTCACGGTTGACTCAGCCTTCCATCTTTCCGAGGTCAGTAAAATGAGGACCCCAATGGTTGTGGGGCAATTGGTAAATTGCTTAGAGAGGGCTGTAAAGCACTACGAAACAGAATGTAAATCTAAGTGCTAAGTTCTATTGCTAATTGGATAAGAAAAAACTCATGTTAGATCCCCTCCTTTGAACAACATTTCAGTAAATTTAACAGGTTAACCCAACTGGGTCTAGGACAACTTGCTGCAGCCAACTCCCTGTGGCCAACTCAACACAGGACAACTCGCCACTGCCAACTTGCTACAGACCAACTTGCCATGGGTCAACTCCCTGCAGGACAAGAATTGCAGTAATATCAAAGAAATGTTGGAATAGAATCATTCAAGAAAGGATGCAAAAGGAGGGACAAAAGGAAATGCAAATGAGAAAAATTAAAATAATTGTTTATTTTAAATAATTAAGTTGAATTGTTGAATTGTCCTGCAGTGAATCGCCCCATGACAAGCTGTCCTACAGTGAGTTGGCCATGGAGAGTTCACCATGGCAAGTTGGCCCTGGCGAGTTCACCATGACAAGTTGTACCCCAGCAACTTCACTATGGCAAGTTGGTTACAGTGAGTTCACCATGGCAAGTTGGCCACGGCGAATTCACCATGATAAGTTGGCTGTGGTGAATTGCCCCATTCCATACCCAACTTCATTCTAAATTTTAAAGCAATGAATGGCAAGATGAAAGTTAAGCAGACAAACCAAGAGGCTCAATGGCACTTGAAAAGATGCCACCCAGAGAGTTTGCTTGTTCTTCTCAGATACCCTTTGCTAGCTGAGCCTCCTCGTCCTCCTAAAAGGTTCAGATGGCTGGATGAATGAATTGCATGGGATGCTGTTTAACAATTTGCAGTGCGACATGATCATTGAAAAGAACAAAACATTTTGCATTTTTTTTAAACCCACAAGGGGACTAGCCGGTTTATTCTTTTTGCATGTGCTTTCCCCTAGACTCTGGCTGCCCTAACAAGAAATTCAATAAATCTGCTTCCAAACCATCTTGCACAAGCTTTGCATGTCCAGTCTGGGCCTGAGGAAATTAACAAGCGAATAGAACACACCATCGACTTGCGGAGTGGCGATAAGTTGCGAAGAGAGCATATCAAGCCTTTTTCCCTGATGTTTAAAGACTCTGGCCTGGAACATAAGGTAGCTGGGTCTTGATAGATTGACTTTTGCCAACTCAGATTGACTTACAGTGACCGTTGAGTAGCAAAGACCAAATGATGGTGGGTTTCACTTCTGAATTTCCCCTTCCCTTTCTTCCCATCTCTCAAAGATGGAGCTGTTAAGATTCCTTCAGATACAAAGGGTGCAGATCCTGAGATCTGGAATCCGTGGGAAGCTCCTGGAAGCTTAATGAAAGCTGAAAGCTCCCGCCACAAATTGCCCCCAGACATCTTGGATGGGATCAGAGAAGGAAAACTGAAATATATGGAGAGTGTGGTAGTTACCATATTTAATAAATTACAATTTAGTTCAATCAGGTGTAGGGTTTTCCTTCTTTTCCCAAGGAACAACAGTCTTTCTTTGTCATCAGCAGATGACCTCCAGAGACTAACTGTGACCCTAGGAAAAGTTGCACATTGCTTAGCTAGGTCAGATAAAGACTTAAGAGATGCCTTTGCACAACAGGCTAAACTTAAGAGTGATAGACAGAGGTGTAGGTGTAGATGTAGGTAGGGGTGGGGGTGGAAATGGAGGTGGAGGTGGAGATGAAGGTGGAGATGGAAACAGAGATGGAGGTAGGAGTGGAGGTGGAAATGGAGGTAGAGGTGGAAGTGGAAGTGGAGATGAAGATGGAGGTGGAAATGGAGATGGACGTGGCAGTGGAGATGGTGATGGAGATGAAGGTGGAGGTGGAAATGGAGATAGAAATGAAGGTGGAGATGGCAGTGGAGATGGTGATGGAGATGAAGGTGGAGTGGAGGTGGAGATGAAGATGGAGGTGGAAATGGAGGTGGAAGTGGCAGTGGAGATGGTGATGGAGATGAAGATGGAGGTGGTGATGGAGATGGAGATGAAGATGCAGTGGAGATGGTGATGGAGATGGAGGTGGAGGTGGAAATGAAGGTGGAGGTGGAGGTAGAGGTTGAGATAGAGATGGGGGTGGAGATAGAAGTGGAGATGGAGGTAGAAAGAGAGAAAAAGAGAGAGATAGAGACAGAGAGACAGAGAAATGAAGAGAGAGATAAAGAAAATGATAGACCTTTTGTGCAACATGTTTGGTTACTTATAGTTTAATCTATGGTGTGAACCCCCAAAATGATATACGGATAATCTTTGACTTACAACCATTCATTCAGTGACAGTTTGACGTTACAACAGCACAGAAAAAAGTGACTTAACAACTGCCCCTCACATTTACAGCTGTTGCAGCATTCTCCTAGTCATGTGATCCGAATTCGGGAGCTTGACAACTGTCATGTATTTATGACAGTCGCAACATGCGGGTCATGTGATTGCCATTGGCAACTTTCTCAGCCATCTTCTGGCAAGCAAAATCAGTGACGTAAACTGGATTTGCTAACTACTGCATGATTCACGTAAGAATCGCATAACAACTATGGGGGGAAAGATTTAAGATTGGACACAACTCGCTTGTTATTGTGGAACAAGGAACCCAGGAGAGAGACCATGGGTAAGTGAAAGGATGGCAGCTTCAGGGAAGCAAAGGTATCCCAGATGAGACCATGTAAACATCTGACATACTTGCATTGTTCTTGCTTCTCCTTGCTATTATTACAATTTCTGTCACTTCGTTTGGATAACCAATCACACATACAAGGTTACGGTTTCCTCATTTCTTCTTTACTTTTTAGTCTCAGTTGAGGTATCCTCGCTTTCCGGAAGCTCCCTTCTTTTCATTTAGCCAAAATCTCTCCCCAGGGTTCAAAATAACAGAAAAACCAAGCTGGAAGGGACCTTGGAGGTCTTCTAGTCCAGCCCCCTGCTCAAGCAACCCTACAACCATCCCGGACAAATAGCTGTCCAATCACATCCTAAAAACCTCCAGGGTTGGTGCCATCCACAACTTCTGAAGGCAACACGTTCCACCATTAATTGTTCTTACTGTCAAGAAATTTCTTCTTAGTTTTAGGTTGGATCTCATTTTGATTAGTTTCCATCCCTTTTTCTACAATTTCCCTTGTCATGAGTTCAGATACTTGAATGACAAAGAATTGGTTGGTCTGGAAATAAAACACCGAAGGATAAAAGGAACAGGAGCATTAGGGTGGGTGCGCATTGCATGCTAGTCTAGACTAAGAAGATACAAAGATGTAATGTAATTTATTTTGTTGGGCATAGCATGTGGTGTGATGTATGTTTTGTTGACTAGGGCATGACGTTTAGCACATTTTGTAAACGTATCCGCAAAGTGATGGATAAGAGAACAGCAGAGTAGTTAACACTTACACAGATCTTATATAACGATATAAATGATATATAGAAGGAATATGAATAGTAAGAAACCAGCAAACCAAAGTTATGGGGTGAAACATTTCATATATCCTTAAAATGGGATATGTCACCTGGAGCTCAGGGTCACTGTAGCCCCCCACAACACTGATTCTGTGATCCCCAAGAATATGCTGCTAAAATACAATACTGAGTGGTCCATTTTCTATTACTTTCTTTTTCCAAAAATAAGGTTAAAAATGGGAGGAAGTTGCTTCTTTCTGATTCTTTTTGCTATGGAATAAAATTAAATAACTAATTACTTTTTCTAACTATTGTACAGATCAATTATACTCCTGGTGGTTGGCTTTATCTGACTTGTTATTAAAATTGCTGAGACCTTAAATCCACTTAGATCAGGGGAAGTATTCCATTAAAAGGTCTTTGTTGGAATATATTACTTTCAGACACATTTGCACCATTTTTATTAATAATGATACAGATTTTCTTTTAAGGTCTGTATCCTTGAGAAATGTGATCACTGATCACCTCTGTTGAGATGGAGGGAAAAGAGACAGGTGTTGTGTGGCTTCTTAGGTGATCAAAAATGAGTTGAGCGCAGGAAAGAGGCTAGAACCTACTTAAAGGGTTAAATTTTGTTTCTCCTGAGAAGAAAACATTCAGCTTGGTATTTTTTAGATGATTTTAATTACATGTTCCATTGTTGGATTCCATCAATCCCTAGTTTGGTCAAGGCCAGGGAAGATCAGACCTCAGATAACCAATTTTCAAAAAATCAAAAAAGACCTTTCCCATTGGGTGAGTTGAATTGTTCTTCATCCATCCTTGAGTTGGTTAAAAAATAAACCAGTTCTGGTCTAGATTTTGAGTTTTGAGTTGGTGAAATTTGCTGTCCCTATTACTCTACTCATTTCTATCCTGCTTCTCTTGTTCTTCTCCAATCACTGAATACCTTGGCTGTTCTTCACCTGTTGGATGCCAAAGCCTAACAGATTTGACCTTCTGGTTGACCTTGGATGACCTTGATGTAAGAAGGGGAAGGAGGAGGAGTTAAAGTAACTTACCAATATAGCTAAGGCTGAGTAAGCCTATCTAATTCATGACTTGAGATGAAGGTAGTATCATCTGGAAGATATGGCAAAAAACAATTGCTCTAAGGAAGCATTTGTAATCCTGGTTAAGGGTAGGGGTAAGAAGGTACTCAAAGTTCTTAGATTTTAACAGAATAATAGAATTGGAAGGGGCCTTGGAGGTCTAGTCCAACCTTCTCCTCAGTCAGGAAACCCTATACCCAGGGGTGGGATTCAAATCTTTTTAGCAACCAGTTCTATGGGCGTGGCTTAGTTGGTGGGCATGACTTGGTGGTCATGTTATTGGCTGGGCGTGGCCAGCTCAATATCACTCACATCGAGGAACGCATCTCCTCGCCTGGCCTCTCATGACTGTGGGGATGCTGCAACAGTCGTAACTATGAAAAATGGTCATAAGTCACTTTTTTCAGTGCCATTGTCACTTTGAATGGTCCCTCCACACAAGCAAAGTACCAGCAAAGGAAGGGAAAAAAACTCCAGAGATGTTCCTGAGACAGGAAGTCTAGTCCTGCCAAGAATGTAATAAGGGTTAATGGAGAGGCAGTTTCTGCAAGCAACACCAGAATGTTTCCTTCCTGCCTTCCTTACAGGACTAGGCCAGTAATTTCTTCTAACAACCGGTTCTCCGAACTGCTTAGAATGTTAACAACCGGTTCTAGTGAATAGGTGCAAACTGGTAGAATCCTACCACTGCCTATACCCGTGGTGGCGAACCTATGGCATGTGTGCCAGAAGTGGCATGCAGAGCCATTACTGCCAGCACGCGAGCACTCACCCAGAAAACATATACTGCGCATGCGTGCACACTGCTGCTCACCAGCTGGTTGTCGGGTATCTGGCGTGCACGTGTGGGGAGGCGGCAGTGCGCAGGAGACACGCATGCGCAGAAGCACACAGTGTGGGTCACGCAGGTCGCATGAGTTGTGCGGGTTGCTCGCGCATGCGCAGGATGCATGGGAGCGCACGGATTGCCTTCTGGGTGATGGCACGCGAGCACGAGCAGATAAGCATGCGTGCAGTTATCAACACAGGAGCCAAAAAGGGTTAGCCACCACTGCCCTATACCATTTCAGACAAGTGGCTGTCCATTCTCTTCTTAAAAGCCTCCAGTGATGGAGCACCCACAACTTTTGAAAGCAAGCTATTATACTGATCAGTTGTAATTTCTCCTGAATTTTAGAGTTGCTTCTCTCCTTCATTAGTTTCCATCTATTGTTTCTTGTCTTGCCTTCTGTTTCTTTGGAAGATAGGTTGAACCCCTCCCATCTTCTTTGTGGCAGCCCCTCAAATCAGAGATGGCATTCAGCAGGTTCTGACCAGTTCTGGAGAACTGGTAGCGGAAATTTTGAGTAGTTCAGAGAACCGGCAAATACGACCTCTGGCTGCCCCCCCCCCCCCCGCCATCTATTCTCTGCCTCCCAAATCCCAGCTGATTGGCTGGGTCTTCTTTGGTTGCCCTGCATAGGAGAACGGAGCTGGAAGCAGGTTAAAGGGGTGGGGAGGGAATGGAGATTTTACAGTATCCTTCCCTGCCATTCCCACCAAGCCACGCACACCAAGCCACACCACACCCGCCAAGCCACGCCCACAGAACCGGCAGTAAATATTTTTGAATCCCACCACTGCCTCAAATATTGGAAGACAGCTATCATGTCTCCCCCAGTCCTCCTTTTCACTAGACTAGACATACCCAATTCCTGCAACCATTCTTCATATGTTTTAGCTTCCAACTCTATGATCAACTTCTCTGGGAAACTTCTCCAGATTCCAAGAAGACGTACGATCAACATGCCAAGGCCCTAAGTTATAGAATAGAAGCAGCTCTTGGTTGGAAGATATAGGACAAATTCATGCCACAAGACCTTTCTTGCCGTTATCACCTTACCCTTTGCTTCACCTTTTCTTCCTGAAATGCACATCAACCCAAGAAGGAGAACAAAAAACATTAGTAGGGCCTAATCTCCTTCTGATCAGCTAGAGCAGGGGTCTCTAAACTTGGCAACATTAAGACTTATGGACTTCCACTCCCAGAATTCCTCAGCTAGCTCCCCATCTCTTCTCTGCCTCCCATTGAGTCCCAGCTGAATGTCTGGGTCTTTTTTGGTTGCCCTGCACAGAGGAGAACGGATCTGGAAAGCAGGTTAGTGGGGTGGGAGGGAATAGAGATTTTGCAGTATCCTTCTCCTGCCATGCCCACCAAGCCATGCCCACCAAGCCATGCCACGCCCACCAAACCACGCCCACAGAACCGATAGTAAAACAAATTTGAATCCCACCACTGTGCCTCTGGTTTTAATTCCAAGTGATTTCTGCTCCATGCTTCTCCGCAGCAGATCTGTCTGATTTAAAGCTTTCAAAAGGGATGGGTAATTTATCCTACCAAAATCTTCCATCTGCCTCTTCTGGCTGAGAACCTGTTATTTCCAGCTGCTTCGAGCATCCTCTTTTGAAAGCCCCTTCCAGCATCTCGAGGCTATCTTGATGACAGCCGAGCACTCTCCAAGGATACCCAAAACCACTTAAACCCCATCAATTTGTAAAGTACTGAAAACAGAGAAGGCTCAGCCATCTCGATGGGTCATCTCTTGACGATGGCCATCCTTTTCAGGGAACAGCAAATGACTTCAACAGCTATAAACATGTCAGCTCATCTGATTTCTCCCCCCCCCCATTTTTTAAGGTAAAAAGTATCAGCTAAAAGGCTGACGGGGGGGGGGGGTGAATGTTCCGTCACAACAGCTCTCGGGGTGGCTTATTTTTAGATCAAAACAAAATTTGCGCAGCAGAGGCAAGAGACGGAGTTTTGATAGCGTTGTAATCTTCACTGCATGTATTCGTCTCGTTCAGTGGTTCGGTGTGTGGCCTCAGTCCATCCTGATTTTCACACACACCCATCTGCCCTTTAGCCCCACTTTCTCTCTCTTGGAAGAGTTAAATACATAGAAGAGAAGTGTTTTAAAGATGGAGATCACTTCATTCTCCTTGTGCATTTCACAAACTGCCCTTGTTCTGTTCTGTCTGTCTATGTATCTCTATTAAGCTACCTATATCTATCTATCCATCCATCCATCCATCCATCTCTCTATCCGTTTATCTATCATCTATCTATCTAACCATCTTTTGTCATCCATCCCTTCATCCATCCCCCATCTAGCCATCATAATTTCTCTCTATCAATCCATCCATCATCCTTCTACCTCTTTCACCATCTGTCTCTTTGTCTGTCTATCTCTAACTACATAGCTATCTACCTACATGTCTGTCAATCTATGTATTATCTATTATTTATTTATCTATTTATGTATCTGTCTGTCTCTATCTATATCTATCTATCTACCTATCTCTCTATCTATCATCTATCTATGTATATCTGTCTATCTCATTGGGCAGGTTTTATATCCCTTCAGCCCTCTGCCCTTCCTTAAGATGTATGGACTTGAGCTTTAAGATGTATGCACTTCAATTTCCAGGTGTGCTGACTAGGGAATTCTGGGAATTGATCTTAAAGATGCTGAGATTGAGGAAAAACTGATCTAGCAGCAATTGAGCACCTACTTAAGTTGAAAGAGGAAAATACTTACCTAACTGGGATCAGATCAAGGACTTTGTAATCTTACAACCTTACCAAAATAAAGAAATAGCTTGTCGGCTCCTGAAGCAAATAGGAAGTTTGTCTAAGCAGCCGCTTTTCCTGATATAACTTTAAAAGATGGGCCAATCAGATGGGATGGGACTTAGTCATTCAGCCACCATTTAGACTGCCTCCCCCCTCAAATGTCCTTATCTGTTATGCTTATCTACCCCCTCCCCTTACCTGCCAAGGGAAATATATGCAAGTATAAATGTGGTGGAATCAATGAGGAAGTGGATTCTGGGAGGGAGGGGTCCATTCCAGAGGAGTAAGAGGCAACTCAGCCCAGATATTTTGTGTAAGAGAAAGAGGATGAAGACAGCTCCCCCCTACTAGTTCACCTAATTTATTATAGATGCAGATTTTAGAGTCCTCAGTCTGGCAGGATTTTTTTTCTACAGGTGTGAAACAATAACAAATGAAAACTTGGGAGAATCAGCACTTGTTATTCATGGTCTGGGGCCTGACAATAATACCTAAAGAGAGGAATATTGCAACAAGGGGGTGATAGGTAGTATTCTAACGAATCAGTGCTACAAATCCAATTATATCTTCTCAACAGCGTGAAAGTGTTCAGTAATTCAAAAAGATCGGTACTCCCCCCTTAATGACTGCAATGGATGAGTCAATCGTGAAACAAACTTGCGACACCCAGATCGTCCTGATTTCTCAAAACACATTTACCACAGACCTCTGCACAACAGTCACAATCTAGTGCAGGAGTGTCAAATTCAAGGCCTGAGGGATCAGATTCGGTCCATGGGGTACTTAGATCTGGCCTGCAGGGCCACCCTGGAAACTATGAAGGAATGACCGGTGGTGCTTCTGCCAGCGAAAATGGGCTCCCAAGCTCTGTTTTCGGCTGCCATAGCATCCTGCAACCCTCTGCCAGCGAAAATGGAGTTCAGGAAGTTCCCCCCCTTGAGCTCCATTTTCATTGGCTGTGGGTTACAGGATGCCATGGCAGCTGAAAACAGAGCTCGGGAGCCCATTTTTGCAGCCGGAGCGCTCAGGCCACCACAGGTGCCCCCAACACGAGTGATGTCAAGCTGGCTACACCCCCCCTGCCCCCCCCAGGAAACATGGACAGGACCATGCCCCACTCATCATTAATGGAGAATGAGTGGAAACTGTCTCTACGATCAGATTCCTTGGCATCCATATCTCAGCCAATATCTCCTGGTCTCCTAACACCAAGGCCATAGTGAAGAAAGCTCAGCAGCGGCTGCACTTCCTGCAGGTTCTCAGGAAAAACAATCTGGAAAAGAAGCTGTTGCTGGCTTTCTATAAAGCCTCTGTGGAGAGCACTCTGACATAAAATGTTTGGGTGTGTGGTATGCAGGTTCCTCAGCTGAGAACAGGAAAACTGTACAGAGGGTGATAAATACAGCTCAAAAGTTCATTGGTTGCCCTCTGCCCTCCCTGGAAGACTTAGCCAGGTCCCTCTGCCAACGCAGAATCAAGGCCATCATAGAAGATCCCTCACACCCTGGCAATTATCTTTTTGACCTGCTGCCGTCTGGATGGTGCTTTAGGTCAATAAAATCCCACACCACTAGATTAACAAATAGTTTCTTTCCCTGGACCATCCGAACTGCAAATAAATATAAGTTACTACCATAGTAAGATGTGAAATTGCAATACCTCATTCAGATGTATAATAACATATTACAATACAATCCATCTCTTATAGATTACACTTGGCAAAGCATCACAGTCAGTGTTGGATGTATATTTTGTGTATATTTGTAGATATTGCACTCTCAAATTGCAAATGGAGACGTGGGTACTCTAATTTTCTTATCTTTATTTTTAAGTGCTTTGGTTTTATTGTATTGCAAACAGTTGCTGGGGTGCATCCACAGTTTCGTTGTGCTTGTACAATGACAATGAAGTTCTTTTTCTTCTTCTGACAAGCAAAGTCAGTGGAGAATCCAGATTCACATAACAGCTGTGTTACTTACTTAAAAACTGCAACAATTTGCTTAACAATGGTGGCAAGGAAAGTAATTAAAAAGAGGCAAAACTAAATTGTTTCACTTAGCAACATAAATTTTGGGATCAATTGTGATTGTACGTCGATGATTACCATTATTGTTGTTGTTGTTTTGTTGTTATTATTACTATTGCTATTACTATTATTATTATATACTTTATTCATTACACATGAAACTCAGTCAACTGGACATTCAAAAATGCATCGCAAATACCACTGATTGGTGCTCATGGTTGATACGGGTTGCTGTCATCATCCTAGGTATCAACCAAATGCCTTCTTAAAATGCACGATGTTCCAAGTAGCACAGGTTTTTTTTTTTTTTGCAATTCCACTGGTGTTATTGCAGGAAGGTGTAATTTCTTGATTTATTCTATAAAATTTTTGGACATGGTACCAAGTGCCTCGATGACAATGAGTATAACTGTTACACGTTTCATCCATAATCACGTAGTTTGTATTGTTGTTAAAGATGAGACTGCAGAATCCAAGCTCCTAAAGATATTCCCATTAGATGCACTCCTTCCTACCTATCTGGATTCCCTTCTAGATCATCAAGTCCCTTCAATGAGGTCACCTGTTCTTTAAAAAAATGTGTACCTGATTAGGTGACAAAGCCATCTTAGTAAAGCTCCAGCACAAAGGTGGAATTACTGCTCTCCTAGGGTTGGGAACACACAATTCTTTAATAAGTCTTGCAAACATGTTTGTTTTGTTGGGATATTTCTTTGCAAATATACTGAAGAGGGGAGGAATCCTTGGTGCTCTCTTTGCTTGGTTGTTTTCTTGCAAACATTTCATTACCCAGCTAGGTAACATCATCAGTGCTTGTAAGGAGTGGGATTTGCTCTCAGTTTATATTTTAGTAGCTAGAATCTAAACTGCTGCTAGAATGTAAACTGAGAGTAAACCCACTCCTTACTAGCACTGATGATGTTACCCAGTTGGGTAATGAAACTTCTGCAAGAAAACAACCAAACTCAGAGAATACCAAGTATCTCACCTCCTATTCCAACCCTGAACTGCAAATATTCTCATTTATTAATATACTGAATCCTTATCCCAGCGATATGGTTCCTTTATTGAACTGTGTTTGCTAATTTCCCAGGAGCCTCATGCACCTGCTTTCCTCTCTTTCTAGAGTCGATCTAGTAACTTCACTCACTCGATTCCCTTTTTGTGTACTATTTTCTATTTCAGTACTCCCAAATGAGGGACGAGGTGTTCAAGTCGAACTTGGTGTGTGCATTCATTGTTCTGGTGTTTATCACCGCCATCCAAAGTCTACTTCCGTCTTCGAGGTGAGTTCCATGGTTTGGAATGGAGAGATTAATTGGAGTTGGGAATGAAGTTGCTATGGAGTTGCTATTTCCTGGAAGTTTCCATAGCGTAGGAAAACTGGGTTCCTGCACAAAGATAGCTCATCATTTAGCACTTCATTGTGTCAGGGCTTCAACAAATCCCCCTCATTCAAATCAAAAGTCTCTAGCCGCATCTCAGAAAAAGTAAATTGGTTTAATAGAAATTGTCATGATGGTACGTGGCTGGGTGCAGCCAGTACTAAATCACATCATACATTTCCCCCTCCCTGGTCTTCCCTCCACCCCCTGGATATGACTTCTCCAATGGGACACATGCATCTCCAAGAGTCATCCATCATGCTCTCCGATAACCTTCTTATGCTCCGACGACTTTGGGCTGCTGAGTTGATATCTAGGCATTTCAAGAATGCCTTGTTTTTCCCCCACTCCCTTTTTCTGGCAGCTAAAAAGACCAAAGGAGTATCTTTTTAGTTGACACATTGTAGTGATTGCAGTGAGGGCAGTTTGGTGTAGTGGTTAAAGGCATCATGCTGGAAATTGACAAATGAAGCCGGTTCTATGACTTTAGGCCAGTCACTGTCCATAAGTTCCCAAAAGAAGTCAGTGGCACACCACATCTGAATATGCGGCTGGGAAGACTCCATGAACTTGTCCAAGGGATCATCAGAATTTAGGACTTTGTTGTGGCCTGTTGGCCACTGGCCCTTCCAGCAGCCGAATCAGAAAAAGAGGTGTGGGAATCAGGATCAGCATCAGGGCAACCTGGGAGCTCCCACGGGGAAGAGGGAATGGAGCTGTCAGAGAGAGACAGAGACAGAAGCAGAGCCTGGGCTGTCCTTCAGCCCTAAGATGGAGAGTCAACAGCTCCCAGGTCTGGAGGTGGCTGATGAGAAAGAGGAGGATCAGCTGCATCCAGTGCCTGACATGCAGATGCACAGAAGGCAGAGGAGAGGAGAGCAGTGGAAAGCTATGGGCTGATCCTGAGAAAGAAAGAGGTACCGCTGCTAGCGAGGCCCCATCCTAGCTCTGCAAATAAAAGGCAGGGGGCAGAGATGAATAGGTGTGGAAGACTACTATTCATCTTCTGGCTGGATGGACCTGTTAGCCTGTGAGATAAACTTTTTGCCGGGGCTGCTGGCATTCCTAATAAAGGAATCTTTTGAGTTCACGTCAGAGGGTTTGTCGTGTTTGAGGAGCTGGATCAGAACAGATTGGCTTAGAGGTACACAACAGTATAAAGATGGTTTTATTAAGATTCCAAAATATTGCCCGGAGCAAGGGCTATTGGCTAGTTCATCTTAGTTCCAAAGCAGTATTATGTTTATCTTGTAATGTTTATCTTCGTGTATATACTTCATTTTGTCTTAGAGAAACACCAATTTAGATATCTCTCATATAAGACATCCTCTCATATAAGAACAGGTTATATTTGCAATAGGTCCCCTGCAGTCAGGCTAAAGGATCAGATCACATGTTAAAATTGATTGCCTGTACACAAGAATCTAGTTCAATGCTAAATTGGCACTAGATTCGGGTCAATGGAATTCAAGAGGGCTGGACCGTTTGTGGCAACATAGCGATTCTAGGCTGATCACACACTTAACTCCACCCCCAGCTCTGCCTGCTTCTCTCCTACATCTACAAGTATAACACATGCACATGCATAAGAATAAACATTGATTAAGTGCCATTAAGTTGACATCAACTCCTAATGACCACTTGCGTAGACATTCTCCAGGATGACCTGACCTGGGAAGATGAAAATAGAAGATTTTAGGAAGCCCTGAAACATTAGATTTTACTTTTCCTATAAATGCAGGGGAAGGCTTTTTTTTTCTGTCTTCTAAGTATGTGTGTCTGTCTTCCTTCTCCAGAATGATTCCAATGATTGTCCAGTTTTCAATTCTAATTATATTACATTCATCTCTCGTGCTGATAACCACTGCAGAGGATTACAAATGCTTACCCCTGGTGCTCCGGAAAACTTGCTGCTGGATTAATGAGACCTACCTGGCCCGAAATGTCATCATCTTTGCCTCAATTATGATTAATTTCTTGGGAGCCATCATCAATATTGTAAGTATTTCAGAGGGGGAAGTTTGTCTGAATGGAGAAAGGAGCAGAAAAAACATAACCTAGTTGTTAAAAGCAACTTTACTCAAATTGATGCCTTTCAGATATGCTTGACAACAAGCATTTCATTATACTGTAAGGTCTGAGCTACAAATAATTCTGTTCTATTAGTACTTTCATTAATATTCTTCCATTCTGGCTGGCTATGATGGGAGCTATAATCCAAAAATCTGCAAAGTGAAAGATTGGAAAAGCTGATTTCCCAGGATAGTAAGCTTCTGATATTTTGCACTTGAAAGTATTTAAATATACTTTTTCCAATCTGGAAATTGAAAGAAGGAAGGAAGGAAGGAAGGAAGGAAGGAAGGAAGGAAGGAAGGAAGGAAGGAAGGATGGGAGGGAGGGAGGGAGGGAGGGAGGGAGGGAGGAAAAAAGGAAAAGCAAAGAAGGAGAGGGAGGGAGGAAAGGAGGGAGGGAGGAAAAAAGGAAGGAAGGAAGGAAATCAAACCCCAGATAATTCAGTCTTTCAGGGGACCTCAGAGACACACTGGTATCTTTGTCCTTTGGAAAGATTTTGTTTCCCTAATTATGGTTTTGTTCTATGCAATACATTACATTTCCAGCTACACATAGTTAACCGTGGCAAATAATTCTCAAGAACTAGTGTAAATACAATCCAAATTAGCTGAAATTGGCAGAGGGCCCTAATTTTCTGTTGTTCTATACACAACATTTCTGAGTGTGGGTTCATATGGAGGCAACCAATTTAGACATTACTAAAATCAGAACGATAGAACAGTACTCCTAGATACTCCCTGTGGTATCCACTGGCCTCCTGTTTTGTCTTTCTGCCTACCTGCCTATCTAGCTATCTAGTTATCTACAGTATCTAACTATTTCTAGCTATCTATCTAGCTCTTCTTCTTCTTCTTCTTCTTCTTCTTCTTCTTCTTCTTCTTCTTCTTCTTCTTCTTCTTCTTCTTCTTCTTCTTCTTCTTCTTCTTCTTCTTCTTCTTCTTCTTCTTCTTCTTCTTCTTCTTCTTCTTCTTCTTCATCATCATCTATCACCTACCATCTATCATCTATCTATTTATCAACTATTAATTATCATCTGTCATCATATCTATCTATCTATCTATCTATCTATCTATCTATCTATCTATCTATCTCTTTCTCTTCTCTCTCTCTGTTTTTATCTATCTATTATCTATTCATCATCACCATCACAATCTATCAATCATCTGTATCTATCATTTCTTTATTTATTATCTGTCTGTCATCATCCATCCATCCATCCATCCATCTATGGTATCTATCTATCTATCTATCTATCTATCTATCTATCTATCTATCTATCTATCATCTATCTATCTATCTATCTATCTATCTATCTATCATCTATCATATTTATACAGCCACCCATTTCACAAGAGTTGTGTGACATAAAACAAAACACTCTTTTAATATATATTTTTGAAATATTAAAATAGAAATTTGGTATAATACAAGGGAGGCGGAATCCCAGTCCTGGAACTATACAGCAAAGAAAGGATAACCACACACCTCATAAAATTCCCAGAGAGAGGATAAAAACTGGGGACTGTCTGGTTTGCTTTGTAATACGGTTGTGTGATGATCCTTTTAAGATGTCTTCCAGTACAAGGAATTTGTAAACCCATGGACTACAGATTCTTTGTTGTTTCAGAAGAGTTGCTTGCTATTGCCCTCAGTATATGACTTCTAAAAAAGATAGAGTTATTTTTCTCCTTTTCCTAAGTGGTTCTTTTTTCCAGAGTATTCTCACAGAGTTGGAGGCATTAACACTATTGTCTTCTTCTTCTTTTTTGCCCAATCAAGTATTCTTCCTTCATTTCTCAACACAGACTCTGCAAAACAGCTGCATTGCATTGTCTTATTTTTCTTTCTTTTCTTTGTCTACAGCTCTGGTGTGACTTGGACAAACAACTGCCTTTTAAGAATCTAACTTTCAACTCTTCGGTATATTTTACAGATATTTGCTCGTATCCAGAGGTAATCCTAAACATATCATTTTGCATGGAGAAAAAAATACACCACCACCATATGTTAGGCTAAGTAATGATGGGTGAGATAACAAACTTTAGGATGATGTAAAACTTCAAAGCAAAGCTTTATTTCAGTGTTGCTGTAAACTACAGGTAGTTCTCGACTTACTACAGTTCATTTAGTGACCGTTTGAAGTTACAACGGCACTGAAAAATGGGACTTATGGCCAGAGGTGGGCTTCAAAACATTTAGCAAAGGTTCTCTGCTTGGGTGCTGGGTAGGCGTGGCCATGGTGGGCATGGCTTTCTCGGCCTCCTGCACCACGACGGAAGTGTTTTTGCCCTCCCTGGGCACCAGAGGCTCTCTGGAAGCCAGAAATAGGCCCATTTCCAGCCTTCCTGAATTTCTGGGAGGCCCATTTTTCACCCTTCCCGAGCCTCTGCATATGCCCTGCACTTACCTACATCTAAAACGGGCCGAGTGGGGACTCCTGGGAGGGGCGGAGTGGGGTGGGCAGGGCCAGCCAGGAGTGGGATTTGGGGCTTCTCCAAACTGCACAGAATTTTAGCTAGGTCCTCTCCTGAACCCCTGCGAACCCCCAGCAGCCCACCCCTGCGAACCCCCAGCAGCCCACTCCTGCTTATGACCATTTTGATCTTAACCATTGCAGCATTCCTATGGTCACCTGATCAAAATTCAGATGCTTGGCAATGGATTCATATTTATGATGGTTGCAGTGTCCCAGGGATCACGTGATCTCCTTTGTGATTCACTCAACAACAGTGTTACTGCTTAACAATTGCAGCAATTCACTTAACATTAAAATGTCTCACTTAACAACATAAGTTTTGGGCTCAATGGTGATCGTAAGTCAAGGACTCACCTGTATCATGTTGCTTCACTTCAAGTGGGTTTGAAAGATCCCTTCCAAACTTTCTCTAAACTCTACCATTTGCATCCTAGTGCTCTCCAGATGTTCTAGAGTATACATGGTCTTCTGCCAGGGTATATAGGGAGTATAGTCCAATACACCAGCAGGCAAGAACATGATATTCCAACCTTAAAATGCAGGAATTCTCCTATATAATTCTCCTATATAAGACAGAACATCTAAAAAAATCAAATTGTCAGTGATGAATAATCCCATTGGGGTAGAAGGCCTTCTGGCAATTGACTTTTAGGGCTAATTCAGTAACTTCAGCACATTCATACATTCTCAAGAACTTTTCAAAAGTCTTCAGCTGTTGTAGATGTATATGTCAGCAGACCCAAAGATGCTTTTCTAAGAGGCAACTGGAGTTTCTGGTTTTTCTTTGAAGACATTTCACTTCTCATCTAAGAAGCTTCTTCAGCTCTCACTGGATGGTGGGGAAGGGAAGTCAGAGCTGAAGAAGCTTCTTGGATGAGAAGCGAAGTGTCTTCAAAGAAAAACCAGAAAGTCCAGTTGCCTCTTGAAAAAAGCACCTTTGGGACAACCATGACCTGGATGCTGAGAATCTCCATAGACATATATGTCAGCGGAGAAATCCCTCTATATATTTTTCCTGCAGATTCTCATTTAGTCTAATGATGTTGATTTCAACTCTCTATTTTAAAAAAGAGATTATGAGGCCCTAGAAAGAGTGCAGAAAAGAGCCATGAAGTTGATAAAGGGTCTGGAGGTTAGATCGCATGACGAACGGCTAAGGAAACTAGGTATGTTTAGCCTAACATAAGCTGTGGTGACACAGTGGTTAGAATGTAGTATTGCAGGCTAATTATGTGGACTGCTGATTGCCAGCAGTTTGGCAGTTCGATCCTGACCAGCTCAAGGTTGACTCAGCCTTCCATCCTTCCGAGGTTAGTAAAACGAGGGCCCAGACTGTTGGGGGCAAAAGGCTGACTCTGTAAACTGCTTAAAGAGGGCTGTAAAAGCATTGTCTAAATGCTATTACTAACAAAGAGAAGCTTAGAACAGACGTAATAGCTATCTTCCAATACTGAAGGACATGTGATTCTATGTGAGACTTCGAATATATTAGTTTAGACATAATAATGGTGACAAGGGATACCCCTGTCTTGTTCCCTTCTTAATGTTAACCTTTTCAGTCATCTCTCCATTTACCATCCCTTTTGGCGTTTGTTTATGATATATTGCCTTAATCATTTTAATAAATCTCTCCCCAAAATCCTAAAGAGAAGGCATAATAGCCATCTTCCAATACTTGAAGGACTTATGTGATTCTACAGTATGTGAGACTTTGAATATATTAGTTTAGGTCTCTGAGCTAAAGGCTGATGTTTCTCCCAATTTTTTTTATAAAGTATTTCGTCTTTACTGGTATCCTGGCTATGGTGACCTGTGCCGTGTTTCTCCGTCTCAATTCGGTCCTTAAGTTGGCCGTGCTCCTCATCATGATTGCAATCTACTGCTTCCTGACTGAGACCATTTACGCTTCCCTGTTTCTCCAGTACGATGACATCAATCATAATGGAGAGTAAGTCTTTGTTTACATTTGTTTATTCGTTAGATTTGTGTCTTGTCTTTATAAATAACTCAAGGAGGCAAACATATCTAATAGTGCTTCCTCCTCCTATTTTCCACACAACAATTACCCCATGAAGAAGGTTGGGCCAAGAGAGAGGGACTGGCCCAAAGTCATCCAGTGGCTGTCATGCCTAAGGCAGGATTAAAACTCACAATCACCTGATGATTGGCCCAAATCATCCATCTGACTCTCATGTCAAAGGTGGACTTCTTCTTCTTCTTCTTCTTCTTCTTCTTCTTCTTCTTCTTCTTCTTCTTCTTCTTCTTCTTCTTCTTCTTCTTCTTCTTCTTCTTCTTCTTCTTCTTCTTCTTCTTCTTCTTCTTCTTCTTCTTCTTCTTCTTCTTCTTCTTCTTCTTCTTCTTCTTCTTCTTCTTCTTCTTCTTCTTCTTCTTCTTCTCCTCTTTCTTCTTCTTCTTCTAATTCTTTTTTATCATCATCATCATCATCATCATCATCATCATCATCATCATTTTAGCCATTGTCTATCCACTGGAGCATGAAAGCCACTTCCACATGTTCCCAACCAATACAGTCCTGGGCTTTCTTTTGCCAATTGGCCCCGCAATACTTGCTGATATCATCAATCCATCTTTATTAGGTCTCTTTTATGGACATGTTTTATCAAGTGAGAAAGGTGGAACTAGAACTCACAATCACCTTATGGTTGGCCCAAATTCAACCAGCTACCTTTCATGCCTATGGAGGGACTAGAACTCACAGTCTCCTGGTTCTAATCCAGCACCTTTAACCACTACACCAAACTGCAGCTTAAGGGCATAACTGTTTTTAATTGGACCTCTTTAACAAAAATTTAGTCACATTGATAGCGGGATAGGTAGCATATACATTTAATAAGTAAATAACAACCCTAAATAGATGTTCCTCTGCTCTGCATCATATTCCTTATATAAAACAGTCCCCCAAAGTAAAATGTAACTATCAAAACCAGAGTTGTTACAATTTTCCAAATCCCTCAGCCTGTCAGTCATTTTCATGACAGTCGCCTGGAGCAAAATCCCTTCCAGCTACATCTATTACAGTAACTTTCCAGGGAGGGATAGTGTTTGGCATGCTAGGTTTCTACATGCAGGGAAATTATCTACCCACTCCCAAAATATGCTAAGATGCTGCTGAATATCAGTGTGCAATTATTCCGCAGGCCCCTTCTTATTTCTTCAGAACAATGGAACAAAAATAGCCTCGACCATCAGAGAGCCTTACCTGAATCATCTCATCTCTAGACAGGATAATTCTGCAGCGATGCTAGAAATATCTCATCAGCTGGAAAAAGATGGACAGAAATGAAAGGAACAATGCCTTCTAATGGCTTCCCAAAGAGGAAAGCAATATCACGGCTGGTTTGATGTGTCAATCTTTTTATTGTCAGGTGCTTTTCATTGACTGTCGGGAACATGGAAATGGAGAGAGAGGGGTTTTTTTTTAGCATCAGGTGGAAAACCAGGACAGGAACACAGCTTGGGCGGGGAGTTCTCATAGAAAGAATGCAACCAAAAATAATTTTAAAAGTGTCTGACTTAATTCCGGGTAGAATATTTTGAAGCGAGAAATAGTTGCATTCTGGAATCTTGTGGGTTGGATGAATGGAAACTTATCAAGGAACGAGCCAAACTAGAATTAAGGAGAGATTCCCTCAGAGGTGGAATTCAGCAGGTTCTGACCAGTTCTGGAGAACCGGCAGCGGAAATTTTAAGTAGTTTGAAGAACCAGCAAATACCACCTCTGACTGGCCCCGCCCCTATCTATTCTCTGCCTCCTGTGTCCCAGCTGATTGGCTGGGTCTTCTTTCATTGCCCTGCACAGGAGAACAGAGCTGGAAAGCAGGTTAGTGGGGTGGGGAGGGAATGGAGATTTTGCAGTATCCTTCCCCTGCCACAGCCACCAAGCCACAGCCACAAGCCACACCACACCATGCCCACCAAGCCACGCCCACAGAACCTATAGTAAAATAGTAAGATATAGGTTCTCCTGCTTGTGCAGTGGGTTGGACTAGAAGATCTTCCAATTCTGTTGTTCTGTTATTCTGATAATAAATGACAGAGTCTGAAAATCAATGCATCCACTCCCTGGTGAATATTCTTCATATTCACTTCTCCATATGCACGCTATATCCTTTTCTCTGCATTCATACATGACAAGACCCTAGCAAGGCCTCTGGAGTTTTCCTCCTGACTATCACCTAATGATCTTAGGTAGAATATGAACAAGAAATATTTAATTTAATACTGGAACATTTAATACTTGAGGGCAGGGGTGGGGTTCTACCAGTTTGCACCTATTCATTAGAACCGGTTGTTAACATTCTAAGCAGTTCAGAGAACTGGTTGTTAGAAGAAATTACTGGCCTAATCCTGTAAGGAAGGCAGGAAGGAAACATTCTGGTGTTGCTTACAGAAACTGCCTCTCCATTAACCCTTATTACATTCTTGGCAGGACTAGACTTCCTGTCTCAGGAACGTCTCTGGACTTTTTTTCCCCTCCTTTGCTGGTACTTTGCTTGTGTAGAGTGACCATTCAAAGTTACAATGGCACTGAAAAAAGTGACTTATGACCATTTTTCACACTTACGACTGTTGCAGCATCCCCACAGTCATGAGAGGCCAGGTGAGGAGATGCGTGCCTCGATGTGAGTGATATTGAGTTGACCGCACCCAGCCAATAACATGACCACCAAGCCATGCCCACCAACTAAGCCACGCCCACAGAACCGGTTGTTAAAAAATTTGAATCCCATCCCTGCTTGAGGGCACTATCCTCAATATATAGAGATATTATGGATAGCAGGTATGTCACAAAAGCGTGGAAAGAAAACTGGCTGGTATTAAGAAGATACTAGTGCATGCTAGGGAAGCTTTTTTTAATCACAAGAGAGTAAAAAGTACCGCAATCTTAATAATGAGAGAGAAAGGCCTTATTTTTAGGGAGATGCTCTAGGACAGGGTTCTTCAAATTCGACAGCTTTAAGATTTGTGGACTTCAACTCCCAGAATTCCTCCTTCAGTCATGTTAGCTCAGGAATTCTGGGAGTTGAAGTCCACAAGTCTTAAATTTGCCAAGTTTGAAGACCCTTGTTCTAGGACAGTATCTTTCAAACTTGACAACTTTTAGATGTGTGGACTTCAACTCTCAGAATTTCCCAGCCAGCATGCTGACTGGGAAATTCTATGCGCTGAATTGCACACATCTTAAACCTTGCCAGAGTTGAGGAAGAACCACTTTAGGAGATTATCTTTGGGTTGACAATAAAGGAAAGGAAATTCATTCGGATGATGTCCAAGTTATTTAATTAAGCAATAACCCAAATCAGGCCTGTGTGAGGATAAAGCTAGCCCCAATGCAGACTGGATTATGCAATTTGCAAAGTTTGCTAGGTTTCCTCCATCTTCTTTTGCATGTTGTGTACAAAAAAGTCATGGAGTGAAGCACAACTCAAATCAAGCAATCATGGTAATTTTATGTACCGAATAATTTTATGCACGTTGCATGCAGCTTTCTTGGGAATGGCATGGAAGTGACTTGGTATTTGCCTTCTCCTAAGCTATTTTTCATTTCTAATCTGCTTTATAACATTGGCATCCCTTGGTGCAATCGCAGCTAAAACATTCTTTGGCTTTTTGCTTTTGGACCCAGGATATTTATTTATTTACTAAGTTTTTATTCCACTTTTATTACTTTATAAGTAACTCAAGCATACCTAATATTCCTTCATCCTTCTATTTTCCCCAAAACAACATCCTGGTAGGATGGGTTAGGCTGAGAGAAAGAGTGACTAGCCAAAGTCATCCAGTCCCTTTCTTGCCTAAGGCGAGACTAGAAATCACAGTCTCCTGATGATTGGCCCAAAGTCACCCACCTGTCTTTCATGGCTAAGGCAGATCTAGAACTCACAGTCTCCTAGTGGTTGGCCCAAAGACATCCAGCCAGCTTTCATGCCTAAGGCAGGACTAGAACTCACAATCTTTTGAAGGTGGTTGGCCCAAAGGCACCCAGCCAGCTGTCATACATAAGGTAGGACTAGAATTCACAGTCTCCTAATGGTTGGCCCAAAGTCACCTAGCCAACTTTCATACCTGATGAATTAAAAACAAAACAATAGAAAGCTTTGCTCTTCTTTTCTGGGTTTTTTTAATCGCCGCCTCCTTTTCTTCTTTTTCTCTTAACAGCACAGATTTCCTGGGGACGAAAGAAGCTTCCTTGCTCCTTATGGCCATGTTTCTGTTAGCTGTGTTTTATCACGGCCAACAGGTAAGGCAAATGTTTCTTTTCCATTTGCACCTTCTCCCAGCAGATCTCCCCTTGCTCTGCTAGAACCTGCCAATCACGGCTCCCCTTTGGAGCAAATAATTAAATATCAGGCTAGAGTATTTTATGACCTTCAATAATTGAAGATCTGATTAACCTTAAAGAAAGGGCCAATTAAAATGAACACACAGCCAGGTCCGTGCAGCTTCTTTTTTTATTATTGCTGTGAAAATATTATAAATAGAAAACTGTTTCAGAATATCTTATCTGTCTCTATTCAATTTGCCCTAGTTGGAAATCCAAAATTAATTCAAAATCCAAGCTAGGAAACACAGATGCTGTGACAATGGCAGATTTCCTATAAGGGATCTGTCAAAAAAGGGTAAAATAAAATAAAATTGCAGGACAGTAATATCTTATTACATATGGGATTGGGGTGTCTATAGGGTATAGGTCAAAAAAGTCAAGTTGGCAGCCAGAATCATACAGTTAAAAGCTCTGCCCCTTTTTGATTTGCATTGCACTGACTCCCCAACAGATAGTTTGGATGGGAAGGTTTCTAATCTGTCCATTTTATACTACAGATTTTCTTTGAAACTGTTCTGACCAAGGTTTCCTGAAACCATAATTAAGCACATGCTTAATCCAAACAACTCTTGTTTTATTTCAACGCTGGGAATTATGTGCATTCTCAGTCCATAATATCCCAAATAGTCCCTCAAGATAAGCACCCACCTTTATCTCCTTTGAATTGCTGCCAATAACTAAAGTGCCCAATAACCGTATTTTCTGGCGTATAAGTCGACTTTTGAAAGGAAAAAAAGTCAACCGAAAATCGGGGGTCGTCTTATACGCCCGGTCGTCTTATACGCCGGAAAATACGGGTACATCAGGAGTGAAGCTTGAGCGCTTCGAGGGGCTGGTTAACAAGCAGGAGCGAAACCAAAACGAAGCCACTTCCCCACCACACCGGCGGCGTCGCCGGGAGACGCTCCTCCCCTTCCCGAACAGAACAAGATGGCGGCCGCTCTGCTGGCCCATCATGCTCCGCGGGAGGCCGGGTCGTCTTCCGTGTGTGGGGGAGAGAGACCGAGAGAGCTGCCCTGGGGCCGGAGGAGGAAGGTTGTACGGTCGGCTGATGCGAGCGCGAAGGAAGGAGAAGCATCTTAGTTTACAAATCCTTGCAGCTTAATTTTGAATACCCGTATTTTCTGGTGTATAAGATGACTTTGAAAAAAGTCAACCAAAAATCGGGGGTCGTCTTATATGCCCGGTCGTCTTATATGCCGGAAAATACGGTAACTCTGAAAAAACCAACCAAAGTACAAAGCCCACACAGAGCTTCAAAGTTCAATGTGAACAGAGCGAACGACTTTGCTTCCTGCAAAGGTTTCTCTACCTTTGCACTTTCTTTATACCTCAGGGGAGGGGCAAACACCTCCAAGCCTTACTCCCGAGTCTTAGCTGTTCTTGCCTTAGCTGCTCTTGCCTTCTAACAACTCTGTGCACATGCTCACTGGGAACAGGCTCCCTTTATTCCTCGGCCTTGCTGCTGCCAGACTCCGGAGGCTCCAGAGTCAGCACACAACTCCCAGATGGTCCTGGCCCCATCTCTGTGTCAGATGCAGGACCCTCATCTGAGTCCTCCCCAGACTCCCGGACTGGCCCATGTTCTTCCCCACTGTCTGATTCCGCTGCTACCTGCACAGGCTCCCGGCGAACCACAATAGAAACTCTTAGAAAATTAGAGAAGTGCAGACTTTCCAGAAATAAATTTGGGGAGCCGTTTTTTTTTTTTAATGACCGAAAGTGACCACTCTTGGGCCTTTTTTAATTTAGAAAATATTAGGTAAAGAATATAGGAGGGATTAAATTCACCCTATTTAGAAAGGGGATATATAGGTAGTCCTCAATTTACCGACTTTTGTGTTAATGACTTTCCAGAGTTATAACAACGCTGGGAAAAAAGTGCCTTATGATGGTTTTTCCTCACAATCATTGCAGGATCTCCATGGTCATGTGATCAAAATTTAGTCGCTTGGCAACTGGCATGTACTTACAGCAGTTGCAGTGTCCTGGGGCACGTGATCCCTTTTTGCCCCCTTCTGACAATCAAAGTCAATGGGGCAGCCAGATTCACTTAAAAAAACCACGTTACTAACTTAACAACTGCAGTGATTCACTTAACGACAGTGGCATTAAAGGTCATAAAATGGCGGAAAACTCACTTAATTGTCTTGCTTAGCAATGGAAATGTTGGGCTCAATTGTGGCCATAAGTTGAGGACTAATTGTGTAAATAACCAGTATAGTCTGCAGTGATGCCCGCAGGACAAATTATAGCTAGTGAAGTCATAATGCAAGCTCTACCCTTTCTTCTTTAAGCGGCGACGTCACAGGTAAGTATTCAAAGGGTAAAGTTGACACTGCAGCACATATTTTAGCACTTTCCTCCCACTCCACCCTGCTGGTCCTTTGAATATAGGCAGAAGGAATAGCACTTAGACTTAAATACCACCCCATAGTGCTTTATAGCACTCTCTGATTGGCTTACAACATCAGCAGGGATGGGCTTCAAACATTTTAGCAAGAGGTTATCTGCCTGGTTGCTGGGTGGGTGTGGCCATAGTGGGTGTGGCCTAATCAGCCTTCTGCACCACATTGGGGGCATTTTTGCCCTCCCTGGGCTCCGGAGGGTTTCCTTGAGCGTCTGGGAGGTGAAAACGGGCTGCTCAGGCCCCAGAGGTTTTCCGTAAATGGGAAACAGGCCCATTTCCAGCCTTCCCATACTTCTGGAAGATCTGTTTTTCACCCTCCCCGAACCTCCATGCACGCCCTGCACTTACCTGCATCCAAAACAGGCTGCGTGGGGACTCCTGGGAGGGGCAGGGAGGGGTGGGCAGGGCCAGCCAGGAGTGGGATTTGGGGTTTCTCTGAAACTGCACAGAATCTTAGCTAGGGCTCTCCCAAAGTCCTGCGAGCCCCCCAGCAGCCCACTCCTGAATGTCAGCATATTGCACCCAACATTATGGGTCCTCATTTTACTGACC
Organism: Bungarus multicinctus; assembly: GCA_023653725.1. Lineage (NCBI taxonomy): Eukaryota > Metazoa > Chordata > Lepidosauria > Squamata > Elapidae > Bungarus > Bungarus multicinctus. The sequence continues at coordinate 85,644,124 of CM042846.1, read as the reverse complement.
TCGGAAGGATGGAAGACTGAGTCAACCTTGGTCAGGATCGAACTGCTGACAGTGAGAGGAGTCAGCCTGCAATACTGCATTCTAACCACTCCTGGTATAAAATCTGGGCAGGAATTGAATGGCCAATAACCTACAGTCTCAGCAAAGGCCAAGAAAACCTAGTTTCTCTGTTCACATATCCTGCAAGAATCAAACAAAACCTGGTCGACAGTGCTATATGATGACTTGGTTCACCCCACATGGTTAAGTCATGGCTGGGATCTGACCTGGTTTTGGATGTGAGGCCATCATGAAATCCTCAAGCTCTGGACTGGATTAGGAAATTGGAAAACCTCCCAATATGGAGAGAAGAAGGGCAAATAATTTCCATATCACTGCCCAGAAAAATTAGAGGATGGTATATGTCAGTGTTGCTTAACCTTGACAAAGTTAAGAAGGTAGCTGAGGAATTCTGGGAGTTGAAATCCACCCCTCTTAAAGTTAGGTAAAGGTAAAGGTTTCCCTCGCACATACGTGCTAGTCGTTTCCAGCTCTAGGAGGCAGTGCTCTTCTCAGTTACAAAGCCGAAGAGCCAGCGCTGTCCGAAGACGTCTCCATGTTCATATGGCCGGCATGACTAAATGCCGAAGACACACAGAACACTGTTACCTTCCCACCAAAGATGGTCTCTATTTTTCTACTTGCATTTTTTACATGCTTTCGAACTGCTTGGTTGGCAGAAGCTGGGACAACTAACGGGAGCTCACTCCGTTACAGGGAGCTAGGGATTTGAACTGTCGAACTGCTGACCTTTCTGATCGACAAGCTCAGCGTCTTAGCTACTGAGCCACCACGCCCACTATCTTAAAGTTAAAGATTTTAAAGATCTCTGAAAGTTGCCAAGGTTGAAAAACATTAGGCTATGTTGTTATTTGACCTGAGAGAGTCATTGTAAAAACAAGATATTTGCTCATATCGTTTTCTCCCTGTTGTGAAAAAAGAACGTGCAAAAGAGTCTATCAGACTATTATTCATGCTGAGATTTATCAGAGCTTTTAGCTACTGAATGTTGCTCTCTATGCTTTCAAAGCATTCTCGGTCCTTTGGAGAGAGAAAAAGTTCTACCCATAATTCACAATGGAGGTTAATAAACAACTTCCCACTCAAGCTGAAATCTTCCCCCTGTAATTTATACAGTCCGGTATTTTTGTTCCTGCTTTGCTTTCAGGTTCATCCTTAATGAGAAACATTAATTTAATTTGTCTTTAGAAAATCCTGAGACTGGCACTTTTTTACCCCCCATAATGTAATTTCTTCTAGAGGTCTCTTCTCCCATAGTCCTCAATTTATATTTAAAAAATAATAATTCTAACAAGGACTGCATTAGGCCTCATTAGCCTTATGGTAAATCAGATACTCTTTGAATAGTCGTTGGGAAATAGAAGCAGTGGCTTTTGAACTTAAATGTGATATGCTTCTAAAATCATTTTGTTGTGCTCTGGTGTCCAGGCACATAATCAAGTTACACTAAAGCAAAAAGGAACTCATAAACCTACAATATTTTTTTCCAAACAAACAAGATAAGAAGGAAGTTTAGCTAACTGGCAGCATCTATTAGACCTTAATGGATCTCTCAATAGCATAAGAAGGTTTTGATGCGGTCAGTATTTGGATTGTAAACTACATAAAGTAACAAAAGGGGGAAGGAATCAGAAAAGGATAATGGAAAATCTCTTTTGTGTTGCCAAAAACAAAACAACAAGAACATGTCTATGAAAGTCACCAGAAGTCAACCTCAATCTGAAAGAGATTTCATTTTTAAAAACTTTGTTTAAACAGAAATAATGATCTGAAATAGCATCTGCTAAACAATTCTTGGCTCTTTAAAGAGAGTTGGTTTTCTTTCCATTTGTTAGACAATTAAAAAAAATTGCCAAGAGAGGATAAATATTCAGTGAGAATCTCATAAATAAGGTACTGTTTCTCCCCCCCCCCCCACTTATTCCAATTATGAACTGGACAAGAAATATCTGGCAAGCATTTTCCACTCAGTTTTCATGTGGTATGAAGTCTCCCTGATGTGTTTGTGTGTGTATGTGTGTATCTGTGTGTATGTTGTGTGTGTTGGTGGAGAAAACCTTCAATTCAATGTTGAGTCCTCACAACTGTCTAGATAGGTTCCTGTATTTTTCTTGGCAAGACTTTGCAAGTGGTTTGCCATTGCCTCCTTCTTAGGGCTGAGAGAGATTGACTGGCCCAAGGTCACCCAACTGGCTTTATGCCCAAGACAAGACTACACATTTCTCTATTCCTAGCCCAACACTTCAATCTCTAGACCCATGCTTCTCACCCTTGGCAACTTTAAGATGATTGGACTTCAACTCCCAGAATTCCCAAGTCAGCATGCATGGGGGAAGTTGGCATGGTTAAAACATAATACACTAGACCTATGTTTTTGTACCTCTCTTATGACATATAGTCTTTGAGCATTGTAGTTGTAATTTATCTCTGCTTAAAGATCAGAAATATAACATATGGAAAAAGGGATGATATCCAATATTAGAAAGGCAAAGTCCTATCACTATTTCTATGGATGTGATAATATATACTACCCAGAAATTCCAGTTAACTTTAGGAATCAAATGTTTTCACATTTGGTGGTATATAATAAACATTACCCACTTCCCCCAATAATATGTGACATGTTAATACCACTTGGTGAGAACACACTTGGAATACTGCATCCAGTTTTGGCCACAACGGTATAAAAAAGTTGTTGAGACTGTGGAAAGAGTGCAGAGAAGAGCAACAAAGATGATTAGGGGGCTGGAAGACATAACATATGAAGAATAGTTGCAGGAATTGGGTATGTGAAAAGAAGAACTAGGGGTGACATGGTAGCAGAGTTGCAATATTTGAGGGGCTGCCACAAAGAAGAGGGAATCAAGCTATTCTGCAAAGCACCTGAAGGCAGGACAAGAAGCAATGGGTAGAAACTAATCAAGGAAAGAACCAATCTAAAACTAAGGAGAAATTTCCTGACAGTGAGAACAATTAATCAGTGAAACGACTTGCCTCCAGAAGCTGAGGGTGCTCCAACACCAGAGGTTTTTTAAGGAAAGATGGGGCAGCCATTTTGAAACAGTTTCTACCGTCTGAAATGGTAGAAGGTCTCTTTCTTGAACAGGGGATTGGATTAGAAGGCCTCCAGGATCTCTTCCATTATTCTGTTAGTTCTTGTTTATCTTCAGCTAATTTTGTCTAGCCAATAACTAAGATGTGACTCCAACACAAAAGGTTAGCTTAACATGGAGTGCAGTAAAAGTGTAATGATGCCCATGGGGTTTTTCCTTGCTAAATTACACATCCAGAGATTCAAAGGACACATCACTGGTGCAATGACATTTATAATTCTTCACACTGGAAGTGATTTGATGTCTCTTAAAACTTTGACTTAGATGGCTCTTCTTAAGGACAAACTACACATTACATGAATTATATATTGTGCAACTCTCTCTCTAATTTTATTTACTTCAAAGTACCTATGCAGCCATGTTGATCCACATCAGGATCTTTTCAGAGACTGAGTGGAGTTTTAACCCTTTCCTCTCTAGCTTATCCCTAGGGAACATTTTAAAAGAAAAGAAAAATTGTCTCAATTGACTTTTCCAAAGGTTGATTTTTTTTCAATAGTCCACTGGACTTTCTGGTTTTTCTTTGAAGATTTTTTGTTTCTCATCCAAGAAGCTTCTTCAGCTCTCACTGAATGGTGGGAAATGGAACGATTTATACCCCACCATCTAGTCAGAGCTGAAGAAGCTTCTTGAATAAGAAGTGAAACAGCTTCAAAGAAAAACCAGGAAGTCCAGTTACCTCTTGGAAAAGCACGTTTGGGACAACCATGACTGGATGACTGAGAATCTCCATAGACTTTCAATTGACTTTTACTTTACAAAAACACACACACATGAAAATGGCTAATTTTTGGAGCAAGGGTCTTCCAACTTGGCAAGTCTAAGACTTGTGGACTTCAACTCCCAGAATTCCTGAGCTAATATGATTGGAGGAGGAATTCTGGAAGTTGAAGTCCACAAGTCTTAAAGCTGTCAAGTTTGAAGACCCCTGTTTTAGAGGAATGAATTAAAATATTTTTTCCTATGCCCCAAGATTCTGAGGATCCCAAATGTTTAGTTGACTTCATTGATGTCAGGCACAAAGCATCAGGACTATACATTAAGTTCAGAGGTGGTATTCAGCAGGTTCTGACCAGTTCTGGAGAATTGGTAGCGGAAATTTTGAGTAGTTCAGAGAACCAGCAAATACCACCTCTGACTGGAGATTTTACAGTATCCTTCCCCTGTCACACCCACCAAACCATGCCCACAGAACCGGTAGTAAAAAAAATTTAATCCCACCACTGATTAAGTTGTAGTTCAGCAAGGTTTATTGCTCAACTCTATAAACAAGGATCTAGTCAAAAGTTCAATATCGAATTGGCATCAGGTAGAAGCTAGCAAAATTCAAGAGGAGTTGGACTTGGAGCATTTGTGGTAATGTAACAACTCTAATCTGATGATGCACTTCACTCCACCACCCAACTCTGCCTGATCTTCTCTTACCCCTGCAATGTACTAGATCTGTGTTTGTCCTTTAAGATAATGTGTTTGTCCTTGAAGATAGTTTACAAACCATCCTCAACAGTCTAGTACGACCATCTCTGAACCAAATTTCATTAACTGCCAGACTATTTCTGAGTCCAAATACGGAAGTTGATGCTTCTCTATTGAGTCACTCTAGAATTGATTTGATATCTACCCACATTTCTCTTATTCTTAAGGACGGACCACATGTTTAATTAAAAAGAAGCTAAGAGGCTTTCTTGTCTTTGCAGCTTGAATACACAGCAAGGCTTGACTTTCTGTGGCGTGGCCAGGCCAAAGAAGAAATCAACGAGATGAAGGAGTTAAGAGAACACAATGAAAATATGCTACGCAATATCCTGCCAAGCCACGTGGCCCGTCACTTCCTGGAAAAGGACCGAGATAATGAAGTACGTAAGAATTGGGTTCTAGTAATGGGCATGGCAAAAAAGTTAAGCTTTGCTTTAGAGTTTGCTTTCTGATTTTAATAAAGGTTGGAAAGCTGTCAAGACGAATGGATAGATCCTTGAGGAAGGTGTGTGGCACCCTTTGCCAAAACATCAATCTTGCCCAGAAAGACAGGAAAGGTTGAGGAAGAAACTCAAGACTTGCCTATTTTGATGCAGGGGAGGAAAAGAGAATCTCTATCAGGCTGTCAACATTCTGTCATTGTACCCCAAAACACATACAATTTTTTTTTTAAAAAAAGGATTCCCTTGATAAGTATTGGAATAGCCCACCTTCTGTAGTTGTGGAGGCTCCATTCTTGAAAGTTTTCAGACAAAGTCTGGATGGTAGACTTGGTACTCTTTGAACTTGGTTGTTTGCTTGCAGACATTCTCTAGGTAACATCATCAGTCTAGTGAGAGAGAGGTTTGCTCCATTTATATATGGTACTGGCCTTGCCAGTGTTGGTAAGGGTGTGGTCTCCTTGATCATTCCAAGCAATACTACTTTTCTTTATTTGTATTAGAAGCACCTACAGTTTATAGATATAGGAGGACTACTAAGAACCATCAAAAGGTTGGGCCACAGTTTGTCCAGGATGATATCCAGAGCCCTGCCCTGGACAAAGGATTGGATTATGATTTTTATGCCTGAGTGTATCGTAATTCGTATTCTCCAATGAAACACATTCATAGCTGAGAGTCATCAATCACATTCTCCAATTAGGGATTTTCACAGCAGAAATTCCGGTAGCTTAGTTACAATCTTTGCAAGATAAGAATGGAATGCACTTTTGGTTTTAAACTGCTGTGCTGTTCCTTCAGATTTCTCTCCCCCCCTCTCCCTTCATGGCAACTCTAAAACAGGCACAGAAATGTTTTATGAGTTGACATTAAGCTGCCCAGAGTCATTGGATATGAGGTGGGTGGCAGATAAATTTTATAAATAAATAAATGAAATAAATTAGAAGCTGTCAAGGTCCCTTCCAAGCCTGTGATATTAACTCTTTCCTGTCCTCTGAAGTAGCTGTATAAAATAAAGGGCATCACCTGCTCCATCTGTTCTTAGCACTGAAAGCATACTTGCTATTTGCAAGAGGAATTCTGTAATGCTGCCTTTGATCTCTCTCCCTACCCCTCCCAACCCCAAACCACCCAGGCTTTCCCCCCGTCCTGCTGTTACATTGAATAATCATACCTGCAGAGAGTTTCTGCATCAGCTGCCTGGATCATTCAAGGTTCAATACAGTAAACACTTATTTACGTAATATGCTAACCTCCCTCCTCCCCAGGGAAGTGAATAGGGAAATAAATGCTTTCCTTTCTGCACAGATTGGCTTAAGGCTCGCCGCACAAAAGCTTCCACATCAAGAAAACAAGCGACTGCAAACGATTGCATTTCCCAGCCTCTCCAGATGTGTGGGCAGCTCCTGCTTGATCTGCAGTTATGTTAGGGAGTCAGGTGTTTATAGGGTGTTAATTCTTGGACTCTGCCTTTTTGGGAACAAAAATTAGGTTTTGTCAGACTTCTCAAGTAGTCCAGACAGGAACCCAGACCACGTGAGCTCATTCTACTTTACTGTAAGGTTCCGTTAACACAATCTTGCAAGTCTGAAAAGACAAATCTCCCGCCGTCTTCTTTACAGTCTTAAGAATTTGGGGAAAGAGGGTCTCGCTTCTTAGTTTCTTTCTCCACCCATTACGCAGCTGTGGGCTAGGTCAGCAGTACCCAACCTTCCCAGTTTGGTAGCCCAGTCCAAGGGAGGAGGGGGGAGTGTTGAGTGGCAGGCGCAACCATACAGCTCCATTTGAGCTTTGTGTGTAAGTCTTCTCCACTCGCATGAGTGGATCTTTATGTGCACACACTTATCCAGTGGTGGGATTCTATCAGCTCAGCCCGGTTTGGGTAAACCGGTAGTAAAAAAAACAGTTACTGGTTTGGCCAAACCTGTATTTCTTTTTTTCCTCCCACGATCAGCTGTTTTGCTGATCAGCTGTGCTGGGATCCTCCTCAATGTCTTACTGCTTCACCCAGGAGGCTTCCCTGAGGCCCAGGAGGCAAAAAATAACAGGGCGCGGGGGGGGTGCTGTGTGGCCTCCCCACACACTCCATTTTTTTGCCTTCTTGGGCCTCGGGGAAGCCTTCTGGGAGCAAAAATGTCCCCCAGAAGGCTTTCCTGAGGCCCAGAAGGCAAAAAAAAAAAAAAACAGAGCACGGGGGGGTGCACAAAAAAAAGAGAAACCACGCCCACCCAGTCACATGACCATGCCCACCTAGCCACACCCACAGAACCAATAGTAAAAATATTTGCATCCCACCCCTGATATTTACCCATTTCTCTTGTGGCCTGGTTTCGAGCTGGCCATGGCTCAGGGTTTGGGGACTCCTGGGTTATGCTGCCCAACAAGCAGAGGTGATATTCTGCAGGTTCTGACCAGTTCTGGAGAACCAATTTTGAATAGTTCGGAGAACCGGCAAATACCACTTCTGACTAGAGATTTTACTTTATCCTTCCCCTGCCATGCCCCCAAGCCACACCCACAGAACCGGTACTAAAAAAAAAATTGAATCCCACCACTGCCAACAAGGTGGGGAAAAATGGGCCATATCTGCAGACCAGATGAACCTTAAATCTCTTTATGTAGTCTTACACAGCTCTTATATCTGATGACTGAAATTTCTGACTTACATTTGCTGACTGAAACGTGAGCCAACAGTGTGTGGTGGCAGCCAAAAAAGCCAATGCAATCCTAGGTGTCATTAACAGAGGGATAGAATCAAAATCACCTGAAGTACTAGTACCGCTTTACAGGCACTTGGAATACTGCATCCAGTTTTGGTCACCACAATACAAAAAAGATGTTGAGACTTTAGAAAGAGTGCAGAGAAGAGCAACAAAGATTATTAGGGGGCTGGAGGATAAAACATATGAAGAACAGTTGCAGGAATAGGGTATATCTAGTTTAATGGAAAGAAGGACTAGGGGTGACATGATAGAAGTGTTCCAATATCTAAAGGGCTAACCGAAGGAGGAGGAGGCGAGCTATTCTCCAAAGCATCTAAGGGCAGGACAAGAAGCAATCTAATCAACTAATCAAGGAGAGAAGCAACTTAGAACTAAGGAAAAATTTCCTGACAGTTGGAACAATTAATCAGTGGAACAACTTGACTCCAGAAGTTGTGAATGCTCCAACCCTGGAAGTTTTTAAGAAGAGATTGGACAACCATCTGTCAGAAATGGTAGAGGGTTTCCTGCCTAAGCAGGGGGTTGGACTAGAAGACCTCCAAGGTCTCTTCCAACTCTGTTATGCTTTAGTTTGGCTTGGTTTGGTTTGGTTTATTTAATTTATATACCGCTCCCTCTCCCATGGGACTCGGGGCGGTGTACAGCCAATTAAAAACAATACAAGAAAACGTAAATTTAAAAAACAGATTAAAACTGATTAAATCGATGGCCAAAATTAAAATAATAAAAACAGGGGTCTCTAAAATGACAGATTTAAAATCCCGCAATACTATTAGGCCAGACCAGCTCGTTGAAAAAATGAGTCTTCAATGCGCACCTGAAGGTTCGCAGGTCAGGGATAGTCCATATCTCTGGGGGCAACTCGTTCCAAAGGGAGGGTGCTCCCACAGAGAAGGCCCGTACCCTCAGGGTTGCCAGCCAACATCATCCAGCTGACGGCACCCCACCCTGTGAGAGTGCACAGGCTGACGGGAGGCCGATGGTGGCAGAAGGCGGTCCAATAAGTACCTGGGACCACCAACACCTTGAATCGCACCAGGAAGGCTACCGGCAGCCAATGCAGCTTGCGCATGGGAGCTATGAGAAGCCCTCAGAATCACCCGCGCGGCCGCACTCTGCACCAGTTGGAGCCTCCGGATGCTTTTCAAGGGGAGCCCCATGTAGAGAGCATTACAGTAATCAAGATGGGAAATGACAAGGGCAGAAGTGACCGTGTGAAGCGCGTCCAGATTCAGAAAGGGCCACAACTGGCAGATCCATCAGACCTGATAAAAAGCCCCCCTGGCAACAGCCATTATATGATCTTCCAGCGACTGCCATACATCCAGGAGGACACCAAGATTGCGCGCCCTCCCTGTGGGGGTCAAAATTATTGTTATTCTACTCTATTCTATTCTATTCTACTCTACTCTACTCTACTCTACTCTACTCTACTCTACTCTACTCTACTCTGTTCTGTTCTGTTCTATTCTATTCTATTCTATTCTATTCTATTCTATTCTATTCTATTCTATTCTATTCTATTCTAACAATGCATGCCCGTACAACATTCAATAGCCACTGTACATACTCTTTGTGATCTTCTGTTCTTTGGGGTTATTTACCAATGGTGATGTGGAATAATTTAACCAATTTAACTCATCCCTGTTCCTGTTGATGCTAATTTGCTTATATAAGGATTAGAACACCAAGCATGAGCTTGCCAGCAATAGACTCTAAATATAGATGCATTTGCCCTGGGAAGCTAGCAACAAGTTCCCACAGAGATCATGATCAAGAAATGTGTATACGAGAAACAAACTGTTCTACCAACAGAAGAGAATTTTTGTAGCTCGGGATTCAACTGTGGGCTCCTTGGTCCTCTCTGAGTTTGGTGGCTTTCTTGTAGGTGTTTCATTACCCAATTAGGTAACATTATCCGTGCTAAATGGTTAACCTCCAAACAAATTCCTAATTCTTGTTGGATGTTTAACCCATGTGTTGCAAGATTGAACCTCAGGCCAACAGCAGGGTTTGCTGAAGGATATATTGATGAGCAAATTAAATGAATGGCCTCTCTTCAGCAAGAGAGGTGGGACTCTATCTTTCTCGGTTCCCGAGTCTGCCCTGTAGAACAACCTTCTCCTGGAGATCCAGATGGTGCCAATTCTTAACTATAAACGCAACATTGAATTGTCAACTAGGGTATACAAAACCTTTGCAAGACGAATTCTTGAGTACAGCTCGTTTGCCTGGAACCCGCACTATATACTGAATATTCATATGATTGAGCTAGGTTCAGAGGTATTTCTTGAGGAAAGTACCCCATTCCTCCACCCACAATAGAATTCCATATGCCTCCAGGCTCGAAATTTTGGGCCTGGACAATCTGGAACTCCTAAGAGATCCTTAAAGGGGTCGTGGATAAGTGCACCAGAGTACCTACTGTCCCTGTCTTACTGTCCCCATTTATCTATATTTACTTCCTTTGTTCTTGTTTATATTCATACTTATACTTGTTATCTTGTACATGTTTGACAAAATAAATAAATAAACACTTTTCATAATTTAAATGTTCCCATTGAAACTTAGGTTGATAGATTGAGAAAGCACCATTGGTTGGCTGTTTAATGATTGTTGTAACAAAGATGTGATTTTTTTATATATAGCCTCTGAATACATTTTGACTTTTTCGTATATTCTTTGATGGACAGTTCTGTTGTTTGTCTGGGTTTCATCTTCCTATACCATTAAGTATCACCTTGTTGAACACAGAAGATAGAATCATAGGGCAGGAAGGGACCTCGGAGGTCTTCTAGTCCAGCCCCCTGCTTAAGGCAGGAGACCTTATACCAACCTGATAAAATGAGACGTGCAGATACATAAAACAAACAAATAAGCACATTTTTTTTGACAACCCTGTAATCTCTTAATTCTGGATTGAGTCTGGGTGACTGAATGGAGCTGAGCATTTACTGGCTGGATGCCCTTCCTGACACTTACACGGAGTTTGCAGCAGATATTTTCTCTACATACCCTGATAGAGAAACATCTGCCGTTGCCTAGGACTGAACTCTCAACCTTTTGAGTGGGAGAGGTGAGCATCTTTACTTTAGGCCACCACGCCACTCAAAATAAGCACACATTAACAGCACGAAAAAGCATGCCCGTGTTCTCCCCTGTAAAATGTCCTTTAAATGGCATCTTTTTTTCTCCTCTGCCCTTCTCCTCATTTCTAGGATCTCTACTCTCAGTCCTATGATGCTGTTGGCGTCATGTTTGCCTCTATCCCCGGTTTTGCCGACTTCTATTCCCAGACCGAAATGAACAACCAGGGCGTGGAATGCCTACGACTGCTGAACGAAATCATTGCTGACTTTGACGAGGTAATTTTGCAACCTTTTTGGAGTGAGATTTAAGGAACAGTTGGCCATGCCAACAGGCCTGGCATTTTGTCAGCCAATTGATTACATTAATCTCTGTGTCTGTGCCATTTTAGCTAGCAGCTAATCTCTTTTTAATTCTGGATTGTGCTCAGGATGGAAGTAATTCCAGCTTGAGTAGATGCTGGAAAGCAGCTAAGGTAAAGGTAAAGGTTCCCCTGCACATAGGTGCTAGTCGTTAAAAAGCTGAAGAGCCAGCACTGTCCAAAGATGTTTCCGTGGTCATGTGGCCGGCATGACTAAACGCCAAAGGCACACGGAACGCTGTTACCTTCCCACAAAATGGTCCCTATTTTTCTATTTGCAGTTTACATGCTTTCGAACTGCTAGGTTGGCAGAAGCTGGGACAAATAACGGGAGCTAACTCCATTACGCAGCGCTAGGGAATTGAACCGCCGAACTGCCAACCTTTCTGATCAACAAGTTCAGTGTCTTAGCCACTGAGCCACCGTGTCACTAAAAGCAGCAAGGACAATCTAATTAAGAACAAGGATATTGGTTAGGGAGGCTGAAAAAGAATGCCAGGAGGAATATATTGAGAACTGGATGCAAGAGGGATGTGCGAGTAGAGGCCTCCACTTACAACAGTCCATTTAGTAACCGTGTTACAAAGGCTCCGAAAAAAGGGAGCTGATGAGCATTTTTCACATTAATGACCATTGCAGCATGCCCATGGATGTGATTTACTTTCAGATGCTTGACAACTGCTTCATATTTATGACGGTTGCCAGCGTCCCAGGGTCATGCAATCTTCTGACTAGCAAAGTCAATGGGGAAGCCAGATTCCCTGAACCACCATGCTACTAATTTAACAACTGCAGTAATTCCCTGAACAAAGGTGGCAAGAAAAGTCGTAAAATGGGGCAAAACTCACTTAACAAATTTCTCACTTAGCAACATAAATTCTGAGCTCAGTTGTGGCCATAAGCACCTGTATTTGTTGGAATTATTCTAAAGAGCCTTATAGATAGATTTCTGCTTTGATTTTCCTCATTGTCTGCCAATCACCATCCAACTTCAATTTCTATGTAGGAAAATGCCTAGATCAGTGTTTCTCTCAGTTTAGGAATTCAAAAGTATATGGACTTCAACTCCCAGAATTTCCCAGTCAGCATGGTTGGCTGGGGAATTCTAAGATTTGAAGTCCTCACATCTTCCAGGTTCCCCAGGTTGAGAAACACTGCCTGGATTGAAAAATAAAAAACAATTAATAGATACAATTCTCTCAAGGCCAAGAAAGAGATGATAGTTCTCTCATTGTACACCAAATAACTATCAAAAAAAAAAAATCTCCAAGGTCCAGTGGCATCATAATTTAATGAATCCACCACGTTTAGATGTTCTGCAGGATTATAGAAAAGCCCTCTGGGTTGCATATTTATTTCTCTTGCTACCTACATGGGCTGCTGAAAGATAAAAGCATTAAAAACAGCAGCGCAATTAAAACCAGGCAATAAACCCAACCAACAGAATAATTAAACTAAACCCATAAGCAACAAAATAGAGTGTCCACAAGCACTCATTGTAACGATGAGCAACGCTCATATTCCAACATCTCACGAAAACCTTCATTGTAACGTCTGCGTGAAAGATGATTGAGATGTGCACACATTTATAGTTTTTACTTTTCTCTTGGTCAGCCTGAATTGGGCAACTATAAGTTGAAAGTTTTTTCATTGAGGCTTATGGTCCATGATCTATGATTCTGGTCACTGTAGGATGGTAGAGCTAGAAGACAAAATCTTGAACTTCCAATCTACATCAAACTGACTGTCACACTTTCACTGAAAAAAGAGAGAGAGAATTTTTCACTATTACTTTCAAGACTCAGTGGGGATAGTAAGTACTATGCAACGATTTGTTAATAATTATTTTTAGCTCCTCTTCCTTTCATGAAGCGGAATGGCATCCTTCAGGAACATTGATCATCTTTTTTTGGGGTCAGTACAGTACAGATCGTCCTTGATTTACAACAGTTTGTTTCATGACTCTTTGAAGTTTATTTATTTTATTTATTTATTTGATTTGTCAAGATAATTGGACTAAGTATAAACATGAGTAAGAATATAGGAAATAGGTACGAATAAATGGGGATAATAGGACAGGGATGGTAGGCACGATGGTGCACTTATGCACGCCCCTTACAGACCTCTTAGGAATGGGGTGAGGTCCATAGTGGATCGTTTGAGGTTAAAGGAGTGGAGGTTAGAGAATATAACAACAGAGTCAGATAGTGCGTTCCAGGCATTGACCTGTTTTATTGTTGCAATTGAAGCTGAAGTAGTCATTGACTAGTAGGACATTGTAGCAGATTATTTTGTGTAGTACACTTGTCCAACCGTAGATGGCATAGTTCAAGATTGTCCAAGCCCAAAATTTCAAGCCTGGTGATGTAGGGTATTCTGTTGCAAGCAGAGGAGTGTAGTACTCTTCTCATGAAATACTTCCTGACTCACTCATATTAATGTCCGATATATAATGCGGATTCCAGACTGATGAGCTGTATTCAAGTATTGGTCTAGCAAAAGTTTTGTATGCCCTAGTTAGCAATTCAATATGTCTGAAGGAGATAAAGTTATAACTGAACTGAAAAAAAGTGACTTATGACCGTTTTTCACACTTGCAGCCGTTGCAGCATCCCCATGGTCATGTGATCAAAATTCAGGTGCTTGGCAACTGATTCATATTTATGACAGCTGCAGTATATACCCCAAGGTCATGTAATCCCTTTTTGCGGCCTTCTGACAAGCAAAGTCAATGGGGAAGCCAGATTCATTTAACAAACGTGTTACTAACTTAACAACTGTAGTAATTCATTTAACAGGTAGGGCATGAAAGATCATAACATGGGGCAAAACTCACTTAACAACCGCCTCACTTACCAGCAGAAATTTTAAGCTCAGTTGTGATTATAAGTCGAGGACTATCTACAGTATATTGTCCATTACTCAAAAGAAATAAATCACAGGGTTAAGGATGTTAAATGAAACCATTTAGCAAGAACGTATCTTATAACCATGACTTTGAAATCGATGTTTTCAGTTATTAGGTGAAGAACGATTTCAGGATATTGAGAAAATTAAAACCATTGGAAGCACATATATGGCGGTATCAGGGCTGTCCCCTGAAAAACAGGTAAGGAGCTAATCTGATTTTCTAACATACATTTATCTTCTTTCAAGAGAAAAAGGAAGCCACAGCCCAACCAAGACTAGCAGGACAAAGAATTATATATTTAAAAAACCCATAAATTCCATTCTCCCTCACACAGATTAGGTCACCTAGCCTGATAACATATAGGAAACACCAACGTTGGAGCACACCAAGAATTCAACCGTTGAAACCTGAGCTACATAGATTTTTAACTATGGATTTCAGATACTTTTCTGTAGCTGGCATTTTTTTTTTCATTCTCTTCATTTCTTACTTCTTCATCATTGATTTACACACAGAAGAAGAAAGATTTGTAAGCTGATGTGGGACAGAGCTGCACATTTAGTTCCCATCTCTACCCTTTGCCATTTTGAGATCCTTATAAAGTAGAGTTGTGAATTGCACAGAGCGGTTGTATGCTTCAATAATTCTTCAAACACCTAATTCCCACAGAACTGTCTTATGTCTTAAGTATATTTACACATGTAGTTTGGCTGTATTACTTTTATCCTTCACATCTGTTCTATTACCTTCTCTTATTGGTATCATTATGATTATTATTACTTGGACTGTATGATTATTATTACTTTGTTGTTTTGCATGTACGCTGAGAGCTTATGCATCGGAGACAAACTCCTTGTGTGTCTATCACACTTGGCCAATATTTTCTGTTCTATTCTATTCTATCCCATCTCATCTCATCCCATCCCATTATTCCATTCCATTCTGTACTGTTCTATTCTATTTTATTCTTTGATTCTATTCTAAAATGGCATCCAAGGACAAATTAGATAGATGAACTGAATATCAGCTTCTGGTTTGGAATTTGTTAGTTGAAACGCTGATGCTGAATAGGACTAGAATCTTCCTATGTTTCAAAGAAAGGTCTCTTTGTTGTGGTGTTGTGGTATTCCAAAAAGAGAAAAGCTTCTCTCCTGGCTAATATTCTGCAACCTTTAAGCTCAATTCTCTGAACTGTTTCAGAATTTGGCTCCATTTTGACGGAGCAGTTGATCAGCCAACACGCATGATGCATTGATTCTGTCTTTCATTCCTCAGCAGTGTGAAGATAAGTGGGGCCATTTATGTGCCCTGGCAGATTTCTCCATTGCACTGAATGAAAGCATTCAAGAGATTAACAAGCATTCTTTTAACAACTTCGAGCTCCGCATCGGTAGGTATCTGCTGAATGTTTTTAAGTGACCTCCACAGTGTCCCAGATGAGCAGGGTTCCCATCAGCTGAAAAGAAAGGCTTTATTTATTGAATCACTTCAGTGCTGCTTGCCATAGGTAGAAATATCTCCAAGACTTACAGATGCATCCCTTTGAAAACCTAAAGTTACTTCCTCCTTGACATGAGCAAGCAAGTCTTTACAAGTTATATAGTTAGATTCACTAGAGACCTCAGATTTCATAGGATCGCTCTGTACCATAAATGTAATTTGCTTTTTTTCTCTTCTTAGGTATCAGCCACGGCTCGGTTGTAGCTGGGGTCATTGGTGCTAAGAAACCACAGTATGATATCTGGGGCAAAACTGTTAATTTAGCTAGTCGAATGGACAGTACCGGAATTAGTGGCCGAATACAAGTGCCTGAGGATACCTATTTGATCTTGAAGGACCGGGGGTTCGCCTTTGATTATCGGGGAGAGATTTACGTCAAGGGAATCAGCGAGCAAGAAGGCAAAATCAAAACGTACTTCCTTCTGGGAAGAGTCCAGCCCAACCCTTTAACCATGCAACCGAGAAAACTAACAGGACAATACTCCTTAGCTGCTGTCGTGCTGGGGCTCGTGCAATCTCTGAACAGGCAAAAGCAGAAGCAAATTTTAAACGAGAACAATAATTCGGGCATCATTAAGGGTCATTACAATCGGCGGACTTTACTAACTCCGGGTGGATCCGAATCAGCTGCCCAGGCAGAAGCCGCAGACAAGACGGATTTGCCATAAGCCTGCATCTTCCTTGTGATTTCTTTTTCCTTTTCTTTTTTAATTTCTTTTATATATGAAATAAATATATAAATAAATATGTTTTAGTTTTTTTTAGAACCAGGGTTTTTTTTTCCTTTTCCTTTCTATGGGTTCGTGGCATCCACAGCCCCACCGAGGTTGCTTTAAGCAATGCTTCGAAGGTCCTGCTCCAATTTGGAAATACGGGCTCTGAGCTTAGAGTTGGGACATCTGAGATTTGATTCCTTCCCACACATTTCTGTGCTAAAAAAAAAAGATGTGGTAAGGATTAGGCAGGCAGTGAATGGACTAAGCTTTGATTTGAAAAGTCCTTTTTTTAACTATTTACCAAGATGGGTAGAAAACATTAGATGTTTTTCTGGCCTCTGAGGTTTCAATATTACAGTTGCCCTTGATGTACAACTGTAATGGAGCCTGCCCATAAAGGTCATAAATTGTGACAGTCATAAAACATGACTGCCTGATTTTACAGCCTTGTTTGCAGTGGTCGTTAAGTGTGGAGGAATTGAACAGCAAGTGTCCAAATGGAGTCACGGACGCTGAGACAAACTTGTAGTTTTATACAAATAAATATATTTTACATTTATATTTATAGCAGACAAGATAGTCAGGCACCTCACTACATCGTGAGGTAAATTGTCAGGTAAATCACAGAACTGCACCCAGAAGAAGAAAAAAGGCGGGGAAAAAGGGAAACGCCTCCTTTACCCCCAGCAACCAATCATAAAGTAGATTGCCTCCTGCAGGAGCCTGCACTCTCCAACCAATAAACTCTAACTGTGTGTTCTGGCCAGTGGTGGGATTCAAATTTTTTTACTACTGGTTCTGTGGACGTGGCTTGGTGGGCGTGGCAGGGGAAGGATACTGTAAAATTGCCCTTCCCTCTCCACCCCACTAACCTGCTTTCCAGCTTCGTTCTCCTGTGCAGGGCAACAAAAGAAGATCCAGCCAATCAGCTGGGACTCGGGAGGTGGAGAATAGATGGGGGCAGAGCCAGTCAGAGGTGGTATTTGCCGGTTCTCTGAACTACTCAAAATTTCCACTACTGGTTCTCCAGAACTGGTCAGAACCTGCTGAATACCACCTCTGGTTCTGGCTCATTATACTATTTACTGTTACAGCTATTAAATTAAATATATTAACATTAATAGCAATAGCGCTTAGACTTATATACCGCTCCACGATGCTTTACAGCCCACTCTAAGCAGTTTACAAAGTTAGTCTATTGCCCCCAACAATCTGGATCCTCATTTTACTGACCTCAGAAGGATGAAAGACTGAGACAACATGAAGCAAACATGGTGATTGTGAAACAGCCACCACAGTCCTTAATGCCGCATTCAGTTAAGGACCATTAAGCAAATGAGTGGCTTGCTATGGGGCATGGTTTTGCTGAAAAAAAGGAAATAAATGCCAGGTTTGGGGCAAAACCATCCTAAAACAGTCACATGCCCGCAGGTTGCTGCAAATGGCTGTAAATACAACCCTGTTGGTGAGCAGCCAAAGTTGGGCCACGGGGGTGGAGGGTTGACCATTATAACTCTGAATATAGGTCATAAGGAGTCCACAGGTAGATCCAGCATACATTTGAACAGCCACTAAGTGACTGATCATAAATTGAGGACTAACTATATGATACCTATTCATGCTATTCCAGTAAGGAACTCTATGCAGTGTGTGAATCCTGAATGTGTGTGAAGATATTGCATATGTCTTGTTTGTTTGTTTATTTGTAAAACGTATCAAAGGAGGATGCTGAGCTTGTGAGATGGAAAGCTGACAGATCTGGTTTGAGACCTGAGTGCCGCACAGTGGGTTGAGCTCCCATTCTTGCCTCGGTCCTGCCCACCTAGCAGTTCAAAAGCATGCAAATGCAAGTAGATAAATAGGTACCACTTCAATGGAAAGGTAAGAGAGTTCTATGTGCCTCGGTATATAGTCATGCTGGTCACATGACCACATAAGTGTCTTCAGACAAACTCTGGAGCCAAGAAACAGATGAATACCAACCCCTAGAGTCAGATATAACTGAACAGGGAGACTTTTATCTTTTTAAAAATTTATCGGTCACTCATCTTACTATAGGGTAAGTAACTCTGGGCAACTTATTGAGAGAGAAACAAACAATACGTTGGCTTGTAAGGTCGTCTCTAAATTAAGGATCCTACTTTGCAAAGAACAACATGAGTATCTTGGAGTAAATCTGCTCATCTGGGTGTTGATTGCTGGTGAGTGGATGCTTAGAAATAGAAATAGCCTAAGCAATCCCAGAAGAAAAAACAGGAGTCATCTGCAACATGCAATGTAAAAACTGCCAACAATCACTATGTAGGACTAACAGGCAAAAGACTGATAAAACACATCCATGAACACCAGCTGGCAGTCAGAAGACATCATGGAAATTCTTTAGTTTCACAACATATAGACAGATATAACCATAGTTTCAATTGGGAAAATGCGACCATCCTAGACCAGGCCAAAGCCAAAAATGCCAGGGAATTTCTAGAAGTCTGGCACTCTGACGAATCAGCCATCGAGAGACACGTAGATATTAACAACATCTATAGATTGTGGAAAAGAGACAATCAACCAGCCCAAAAGAGAACAAAAAGACTCCAGCACCTCTCTACCAGTAATAAGTACTCAGATCAGTGTCTTCACCAACTATTGAATAATCAATATCCTAATCAAGAAACTGCCAAAGAGCTAACAATAAAGAGCCCAACCAAACAATCCTTAAGACCAGTGGTGGGATTCAAAAATGTTGACTACCAGTTCTATGGGTGTGGCTTGGTGGGTGTGGCTTGGTGGGCATGGCAATGGAAGGACACTGTAAAATCTCCATTCTCACTCTACTCCTGAAGAAAGGTTACTGTAAACTTTCCACTCCCTCCCCACTCCTGGTGGAAGGTTACTGCAAAATCCCATTCCCTCCCCACTCTTCTAACCTGCTTTCCAGCTCCCTTGTCCTGTGCAGGGCAACAAAAGAAGACCCAGCCAATCAGCTGGGACTTGGGAGGCAGAGAATAGATGGGGGCGGGGCCAGTCAGAGGTGGTATTTACTGGTTCTCTGAACTACTCAAAATTTTCGTTACCATTTCTCCAGAACTGGTCAGAACCTGCTGAATACCACCTCTGCTTAAGACCACCCCAACCCACACAGATAGGCAACTCAGCAGAATATAAATCAACAACAAACCCCACTCTATTATTATTATTATTATTATTATTATTATTATTATTTATATACTGCTCCTCTCCCGAAGGACTCAGAGTGGTACACAACCATACAATTAAAAACATTAAATATACAAAAATTAAAACTAAATTAAAGACCCTGGCTGTAAAACAATTAAACCCCTCCCTTAAACCCTAAAATTTAATATAAAAATTAAAATACCCCAATCTAAAATCAGCCCAAGCTGGCCTGGTCAAAGAGCCAGGTTTTCAAGGCACGCCTGAAGGTTCCCAGGTCCGTGGCTGTACGTAACTCCGGAGGCAACCCATTCCAGAGGGCAGATGCCCCCACAAGAAGGCCCTATTCCTCGGGGACACCAGCCAGCACATAGATGCCGACGGGACCCGCAAGAGACCCTCCCTGTGGGAGCACACCGGACGGTGAGAGGAAACTGGCAGAATGCGGTCTTGTAAATATCCTGGTCCGATGCCATGGAGCGCTTTAAAAGTTAACACTAAAATCTTAAAGCGCACCCGAGAGGCCACTGATAGCGCTGATGATGTTTCTGAGTTTGGGTAATGAAACATCTGCAAGAAAACAAGCAAGCTCAGAGAGCACTAAGAACCCTCCAGAAAGATTATTGATTATTGAGTGGAAATATTATTGATCAAAGTTCAGGGCCCACATAATTGTGAAATTCCCTTGTTCCAGCAACCTCTGCAATCTGCTAAGATCTAATAGGGATGAGTCTTTATGTGTTCCCTCAATCAGAGATTGTCATCAACACGGTTTTGCAGTTGCTGTCCCCTTCCTCTGGAATAGCATCTCCATTGGCAGGGCAAGCCACTATTTGTAGCAGAGAGCAAACCCCACTTCCTTCTAGCACTGATGATGTTATCTAGTCGGGTAACGAAATGTCTGCAAGAAAGCATTGAAGTTCAGAGAGCGTACAGAATGAGCCCACAGTATTTCTACCAAATAGATAAATTCTGATTTTCCTCTACCCAGAATCTCCTTTTCCTCATCACACTGTGAAACAATAGAAACCAAAACTGATTTGATTTCTGAAAGCAGAGGCATTAGGTATCAAACATCAGGAATTAAGGTACGGAACAGGAAACCAATTTAGACTATATCCTGTTTCCCCAAAACTACGACCTACCCTGAAAATAAATCCTAGCTTGATTTTTATTCATGTGCTCAATGTAAGCCCTATCCCCAAAATAAGTCCTAATTAAGATCCCACCCACTCCAGACTGCACGGGTAAAAATTAAGCTAGGGTGGGGATGGGGGTAGCAGAGCAGCTCTACTACTTACCTTTGGACAGTTGTAGCCAGGCCTCGCACACCCCGACACCTGCCTTGACAGCCATTTCTTCTGCAGCCGGCAAGGCTTTCCTGAAGGCCTCTGTAGCTGATAACAAAGCTCCGGATCGATCCAGAGCTCTGTTATCAACTGCAGAGGCCTTCAGAAAAGCCTTGCCAGCTGCAGAAGAAGATGTTCCTGAAGGCCTCAGACAGTGAAAAGGAGGTTGGGGGCAACACGCAGAAGTGAGATTAGTCAGTGGATGACTTCTCCTCAAAATAAGACCTGGTGCCTTTTTTTGGTGGCAAAAAAATATAAGACAGGGTCTTATTTTCAGGAAAATATAGTATATTCTCAAGCAAATTCCCCAGCCTTGGCAACTGCCAGATGTATGGACTTCAATCCCCAGAATTCCTATGCCAGTAGGACCATCACGGAGGATTCTGGGATCTGAAATCTGCATTTTAGAAGTTGCCGAAGTTGTGTGAAACCCCGCCTTGAATGGCAGAACTTTCCATTTAATTTTGTGTTGCCAACAAATTCTGCTCTGAATCTTCTCCTACACAACAGAGGTTGTCAAACTTTCCAGTATAATTTCACATGTTCCACAAAGTGGACCGAAATAGCATCGCTTCCAGTGACTTTCTCTTCTTTCGTTCCTTGCCTTGACACCCTAAGTAGCACTTGTCATTCTCTTATTGATGCTCAAGAAATAAAGTGCTCTGGCTTTATCAGCTGAATGTAGAAGTTGTCGCAAGCAATTTTTCACAGCTGAGGATCGCCAATAGTTGTTTCTCACCTAAAATTGAAGTGAGAGAAAAAAAAACGTGGGGAAGATAGAAATTGTTTTTAGATGAACAACCTTTACTGGGGTAGTGCCTTGTTAAATTCAGCAGGACTAACTTTTGAACAGACATCACAGTTATAGCCTCACCAAGAAGTATGATTTCATTTATTAGCTTGTTTGTATGCATCTTGCCTTTATTATTTTTACAAATAACTTAAGGTGACAAACGTATCCAACATAATTTATTTTCCAAATAACAACAATCAACAGTGAAGTGGGTTGAGTTGAGAGGGAATGACTGGCCCAAAGCCACCCAGCTGGCTTTCATGCCTGAGGCTGGGACTAGAACTCACAGTCTCCTGGTGATTGGCCCAAAGAGGGAGTGACTGGCCCAAAGCCACCCAGCTGGCTTTCATGCCTGAGGCTGGGACTAGAACTCACAGTCTTCTGGTGATTGGCCCAAAGAGGGAGTGACTGGCCCAAAGCCACCCAGCTGGCTTTCATGCCTGAGGCTGAGACTAGAATTCACAGTCTCCTGGTGATTGGCCCATAGAGGGAGTGACTGGCCCAAAGCCACCCAGCTGGCTTTCATGCCTGAGGCTGGGACTAGAACTCACAGTCTCCTGGTGATTGGCCCATAGAGAGAGTGACTGGCCCAAAGCCACCCAGCTGGCTTTCATGCCTGAGGCTGGGACTAGAACTCACAGTCTCCTGGTGATTGGCCCATAGAGGGAGTGACTGGCCCAAAGCCACCCAGCTGGCTTTCATGCCTGAGGCTGGGACTAGAACTCACAGTCTCCTGGTGATTGGTCTAAAGTCACCCAGCTCATTTTAGTGCCTAATGCAGGACTTGAACTCACAGTCTCCTGCTTTCTAGCCTGATGCTTTAGCCACTACACCAAAGTAACTCTTTTACTTCCTTTGTCTACTGAATGTTTTAATTTGGTATAGATATTTGATTAATAATAAATATGTTAGCTGAGGGCTTCCTGGCTTCCAATCCTGGCTGCATTAACACAATAACCGCAATAGATTCATTTCAAAATGAATGGGGCAGAAAATAGGGAACTAATCAGGTTGAAGAGGCCTAGGGAGCTAATGCTACACCCGGTTGTGTTACTGTACTGTAGACTCGATGTATTATTTCCGTGGAAACCGTATGTTTTATTTACGACTGCTAACCATCATAAATAAAATATAAAGCAATTAAAATCCAGTGAAAAGGAATGATTCAAACATCATTATCATTCACCAAGTTCAAACAGCTTATTGAAAAGGTAGCTTTGAGTCGTCCAAATAACAGAATAAGAAGAGTTGGAAGGGACCTTGGAGGTCTTCTAATCCAATTCCTTGCTCAAGCAGGAAACCCTGCACCCATTTCAGATGAGGGTCTGTCCAATCTCTTCTTAAAAACCTTAACTGTTAGAGCACCCACAACTTCTAGAGAGAAAAAAAGGAGTTAAATGCCATTTGCAAGAAAAATGTCTGGGCGAAACTGAGCAGGAAGTCCTCTGTATCTCTGCATCTAAAAGATGCTGAGCTACTTGCAATGTAAACATTTGATTTTTGTTATTGGAATGGGGAAGAAGAATTCATATTATATGCCTCTCTATTGACTGGTTACTCCTATTATTCCAGATCTCACCTTCTGCCCAAGGGCAGAGAGAAATTCTAGGGTGTTTTTCAGGCATGATTATTTCAAGAAGGCTATGAAGGCAAAAGTTGCTGTTTAGCGACCAATTTTTTTCATGAATTTTTTCCATTGAGAAAAAACATCATTCTTTGAGCTTAATCTTCCCATTGTTGGAAGTTAAGACCCATCCCTTTCCTAGAAAAATGAATTTTTTTAGGATATACTAAAAAGGCAGAATATTTTCCCTAAAAGAGTACTAGAAACTCAGAGAGGCAGAAACTCAGCCCCCTCCCCCACTTTTGTTAATGGGCCATTAAGGCCTGGGCCAGTCTATTCTACATAACAAAGATCTACCTCCTTCAGGCAGAGCCATTCAATTACCCTTCATTGCACCACCCACCAAGTTTCAATCAAACAGCACACAGACAACCTATAAAGCTAGCTATGACCTCTGACAGTAATCAGTCAGGATACCCTTCCTATGCCACTAGAGAGTTCAAAGCAAGAGAGAGTATAAAACCCAGGGACTGTCAGCATCTCTGCCCTTTTACTGCCCAGGAACCCATCTTGTTTATCATTAAACCATCTTTCCAAGCAGCTTCCATGTTTCCAGTATCTTTTTCCCTACTTGGAACTGAACCCAGAAGGATATTTCTTCTAACATCCTACCCAACCACAGCAGTTAAGCACTCATCCCTGAATATATATATATATATATATATATATATATATATATATATATATATATATATATATATATATATATATATATATATATATATATATATATATATATACTTACTGGGATTCGAACCAGGGAAGTATTACATGTGAGGCAGTTGTAATTGTCATTAGACCACTGGTTCTTATCCTGTGGTCTAATGACAATTACAACTGCCTCACATGTAATACTTCCCTGGTTCGAATCCCAGTAAGGGTATGGCTAGCTGATGAGAGCTAAGTAGCTCGAAATAGATCTATCCTAGTCTCCCTTGTTTAATTATTTATCAGCTCAAAACCTAACACACACACATATAGTGGCAAACAAGCAATTAAACAATTCTGGGATTATCTGGAAGTCTGCTGTCTTTGTGATCACCAGTCTTAACCTGGAGCCCTTCTGTTAAAAAATCACTTTTCCTGGACTTCAAGCTTAGGGAATTAATTGTAGTTTAAGGTAACACCTCACACATCTCTAAGGGCTTATCTTGACACACATAACACGTTGCGTTAATCACTTTTAGATGCCATGTTCTAAATGGCACTTACAAACCATTTGTTTAGTGCAGGAGTCCTCAAACTATGGTCCACAGGAGAATGGTACTCTAGGCCGAGGCCAAAAACGGGACATGTGGAGGCCTCAGGAGGCCAAAAGTGGGGCAGTTTTTGGGTAGCAGAGTGGTACTAGAGACTGGCCTTCCTGGCCTTCAGAAAGAGAGATGGGAGGGAGGGAAGGAGAGAGGGAGATAAAGACACACAAACACACAGACAGAAGTCCCTCATACCTGCTTTCCATCCTCAGGAGCATAACAAATTAAAGTTTAATTTGTGTGTATTTAATGGACCGCTTAATTGGCCATGCCCACCCAGTCACATGACCACCTAGCCACACCATCATTAATGAGCTCGTCCATAAAGAAGGGTTAGGGGCTTCCAACTCAAACTGAAAAAAGATAAATATGTTTTCCTCAGCCATAAACACTGCATGCGTAGACAAATGAAGCATATTCAGATGGAAACTACTATTTCTAGGTGAAAAAAACACAGATTAAGTCATACTATCCGAAGGACCAGGGGTGGGCTACTGGGGGCTCACGGGGGCTCAGGAGAGCCCCTAGCTAAGACTCTGTGGGACTCAGATAACCCTAACCCCAATAACCTCAGAAAGACAAGCAGCAAGGGGAAAGCTCTGGATAGGCTTAAATGAACTTCTGGGCGTTCAGCCAAAAGCATTTTGTACCTTGTAAAAGTGTTGCAAGCTAGATAAACAATCCACTCAGGGCTTGGGAGGGAGAGCCATTGAGAAAATCAGATAACATAGCCACTAACCTCCGAGGGAATTAATTTCCAAATAATAAGAATCATATAACTCACCAGAAACTCCACTAAGACTCCCAAGATCCTTCTCACAGTCACTGCTATTAAGCCTGGTTTCACCCAGTCTTTTATTTAAGTATTAAATGCACAAAATAATAAACAACTTTTTGGTAAATATCTTTTTTTTTAGGTAATTAGGGCAAAGAAGCGACATTGAGTTGGCCATACCTACCTAGCCACATAACCACCCAGCCAGTCATTAGGGCAGAGAGCCCCTTGCTAAAAAAATTGAAGCCCACCCCTGCCAAGGACCCACAGTTCAACCCTGAGCTACAAAGAGTGAAAGAAAGAGCAACAAAAATGATTAGGGGTCTGGAAGGCAAAGCATAGAATGAACAGTTCTGGTCCGATCTAAGTATAGTATATAAAATCATACATTGCAATGTCCTACCTGTCAATGAATACTTCAGCTTCAGCCATAACAACACAAGAACAAACAATAGATACAAACTCAAGGTAAACCTTACCAAACTTGATTTCAGGAAATACGACTTAAGTAACAGAGAGGTCAATGTCTGGAATACTCTATACCTGACTCTGTGGTTTCTTCCCCAAAAACTTTAACCTTAGATTGTCTACTATTGACCTCACCCCTTTCCTAGGTCTGTAGGGGGCGTGCATAAGCGCACTAACATGCCTACCATCCCTGTCCTATTGTTTCTTTTTTATTTTTCTTATATGTATCCATGTATTCATAACTATGTTTTTACTTATACCTATTATCTTGTAAGCAATTGACAAATAAAAATAAATAAATAAAAAACTGAATATGTCTAGTCTAACAAAGAGAAGGATTTGAGGTGACATGATAGCAGTCTTCCAATATTTAAGAGGCTATCATAAAGAAAAATTGGTCAATCTATTCTCCAAAGCACCTGAGGGCAGGAAAAGAAGTAACAGATGGAAGCTTACCAAAGAGAGATCCAACCTAGAATTAAGGAGAAATTTCCTGACAGTGAGGACAATTAATTTTTAAGAAGTGACTGGATAGCTATTTGTCTGGAATGCTATAGGGTATCCTCAGAGGTGGTATTCAGCAGGTTCTGACACTTCTGGAGAACCAGTAGCGGACATTTTGAGTAGTTCAGAGAACTGACAAATACCACCTCTGACTGGCCCCGCCCCCATCTATCCTCTGCCTCCCATTGAGTCCCAGCTGATTGGCTGGGTCTTCTTTTGTTGCCCTGCACAGGAGAACGGAGCTGGAAAGCAGGTTAGTGGGATGGGGAGGGAATGGGGATTTTGCAGTATCCTTCCCCTGCCAAGCCCACCAAGACACGCCAACCAAAACATGCCCACAGAACGGGTAGTAAAAAAATTTGAATCCCACCACTGGGTATCCTGCTTGAGCAGTGGGGTTGGGCTAGAAGACCTCCAAGGTCCCTTCCAACTCTGTTATTCTGCATTCGGTATTGTATATCATCCAGGATGTGCTTAGTCTCCCCAACAGCAACTTGTAGCAGGGCAATAATCCAATCCAGATAATCAAATGTTTTGCCTTCCCTACCTCTCTCCTTTATCAAACTCAAAGTGAAAAAAATAAATAAAAATCAGAGGACAAAATATAAATTGTCCCATTTCCAGATCCTTCAAACCACACCAGGCCATAAGTTCTCACTCTGTGAGAGAATATCAGTAGGTGAAATATATGATACAGAAGAAAGGAAAGCCCCCCCAAAACGTTTGCTTTTAAAATCCATAAAAGCTGCCAGGCCGAAATTGACATTTTGTGAAACCGTCGGAAGAGCTAAAGTTTCAACCTGCAATTTGCTTCGAGGGTTTTTATAGCGTATTGTTCTCTGTCGTTTCTCAACAGGATAAAGCATAAACTGGTTAACAAACCACAAAGCACAATACCTCCTTGGCCTAGTTTCTAGGCTCCTTTGGAGTGGATTTCCAATTTATTTTCATTTTATTTAACATGAGACACCTATAACCTCCAGCCAATTTATTATCAAGCCTCGTCCTCCTCTTCCTTATTTTCTCTGTGTACATATACCATGCTGTGCCTGAGCGAATCAACCATATTATGGCTTAATGTGAGGTTGTGGCTCACACAGCATAGCTGGTAGGGCAGGATAATCACATTTCCGCTCCATAGTTCCCCGAATAAAGGGAATTTAAGAAGAACTATTGATAGAAAAGTTGCTAAGAGCTATAACGTGAGGAAGCATTTGCATATGAAACAGAAATCATGCTATAGGGGCATTGTCAAGGTTTGTTGTTAGAACAGCTAGAACAGCGACAAATCTATTGACACCGTGTATCTATTTTGAAAACAATGAGGGAGAGTTTTAAATTTCTCCAGCATCTGCTGACCCGACCTGCCTCCTTAAAATGCTCTCACCACCATTAAACATTATAAGAGCCATGGTGGCACAGTGGTTAGAATGCAGTACTGCAGGCTACTACTGCTGACTGTTGGCTAACTTCAAGTTGGCAGTTCGAATCTCACCAGGCTCCAGGTTGACTCAGCCTCCCATCCTTTCAAGGTGGGTAAAATGAGGAAACAGATTGTTGGAGGCCATAGCCTGACTCTGTAAAACTGCTTAGAGAAGGCTATAAAAGCAAAGTGGTATATAAGTCTAAGTGCTATTGCTGACAAGTCTCAGCATGTGTTGGCTTTTGGATGGGGCACCACCAGGTAATCTTAGAGGTGTAGTTTAGACTGAGAATTTAGGGGGTGAGGGAAATCTCAGCCATTGACTGCCCTTGGCAAGAAAATACCACAGCTATGTCCATGAAGAAAAGTGGCATTTGAAATCAACTTTCCCTTTAGATCTCCCTGGTATGAGAGATTAATTTGCAAAGTATTGAGATCAAATAAAGTCTTCTGTTGCACAGCCCCTTAAATTAGACCAATGTAGGGTTAGATCATTTATGATTCAGTGTGCTGATGTGTCTCTGAATTTGCAGGAATCAGGCCATTAGGATAGCTAAATACTGATGGATTTGAAGAAGGTATTGTATCAAAGTATAGGTTAGTTCTGGACTTACAACAGTTTATTTAATGATTGTTGGAAGTTAAAATGGTACTGAGAAAAGTGACTTATGACTATTTTTCACACTTATGAACATTGCTGCATCCCCCTGGTCACATGATAAAAATTCAGATGCTTGGCAACTGACTCCTATTTATGCCCTCAAGTTCCTTTATCCTTGTCATTTAAACATAAACACACACTTCTTCCCTGCTTAACTGTTATTCATTTCCTTAAGGGACAACAATAGGTCACGTTTATATCTCTTCTCTGGTTTTAACTGGTATTCAATTTTTTTTAATACCGGTTCTGTGGGCATGGCTTGGTGGGCCTGGCTTGGCTTGGTGGGCATGGCAGGGGAAGGATACTGCAAAATCCCATTACTCCCCATCCCATTAACCTGCTTTCCAGCTCCATTCTCCAGTGCAGGGCAACAAAAGAAGAGCCAGCTGATCTTGGGAGGCTGTGAATAGATGAGGGTGGGGCCAACCAGAAGTGGCATTTACAGTTCTCCGAACTACTCAATCATTCCTCTATTGGTTCTCCAGAACCCATCAGAATACCACCTCTGAGTGTTAATCTGTGAATACAATGGATTAAAATTAAGTCATTGCTGTTAAGGAAGACCTTTCAACATCAGCAGTGCTTCCAAGAGAGTATATTAAAGTTCACAGCTTTCCCTATTTACATTTTGTTTTCCCTTACACATGTTGGACACAACCCCACCTTATTAATGGAAAACCTTCTTGGTTCAGAGAAGAATGGAACCAGTTGGAGGATTAATTAACTAGAACTAAAAATGATAACATGGTTGTGGAGAAGACATATTTAGCTGCAGGCAGGCAGTTATTTAAAAAGAACTAATGAAAGATGTTCCACCAGTTTTAAAAAAATAAATAAACCCAAGTCCTTTCATCTGGTATTTCTTTTTTTAAAAAAGGAAAATATATCGGTATTGAATCATTTTTTTTTCTTTTGCTTTCAGTCAGCAGATGGATAGAAGCATGGTGCCCTAACACCTTAAATTATTGTGGGAGTTATCGAATTATTTAGAAAATGATTCATGGAATGCCGTAAAAAAAAAAAAATCAAGGCACCATAAAATCATTGAAAAAAGTCATAACAGAAGTTAAAGTGGCACAGCAATAAATAGGTGCAACAATACCACCCTTATTAGCACAATAATATAATACTTTATTAGCACTTTATTCATGTCATTCATCAGTTCAGAATCCAATTTTAGCAGCGAGGAAATGAAAATATTTACTTATTTATCTATTCTAGTAACCATATTATATGCCAAAGAGACCCTCAGGAATTCTTGTGGACAGTGGATCACATGAAAAATTAATACTACTTTATAATGCCTTGCTAAGGCCCCATTTGGAATATCACATCCAATGTAAGTTGCCACTATTAAAAAAAAAGAGGTTGAAATTCTAGAAAGAGTTTTTAAAAGTGCAGAGAAGAGCAGCAAAGATGAATAGAGTAGAGTAGAGTAGAGTAGAGTAGAGTAGAGTAGAGTAGAGTAGAGTAGAGTAGAGTAGAGTAGAGTAGAACAGAAAAGAACAGAACAGAACAGAATAGAATTCTTTATTGGCCAAGTGTGATTGGACACACAAGTAATTTGTCTTGATGCATATGCTCTCAGTGTACATAAAAGAAAAGATACATTTGTCAAGAATCATAAGATACAACAATAATAGTCATAGGGGACAGTAAGCAATCAAATCATACTAGGAAACTGTCAGCTGGTGCTCCCTTCAAAGTCCAAGAAAGAAACACTTAAACTCCAATTGTTAGAGTAAAGATATCTTTTACTGGAAATCAAAGTGGTAGCAACAAAAGAATTCTGAATCTGAGGAAATGAGCGCGAAAAACACATATACAAAGTGATGGCAATGTTCCCACCCCCAACAGTCCATATTGCTCCTCCAATGAGAAATGGTGCATAACATCATGTGGGCATCTTCAGGTGGTGATGAGGCCTCTGTCCGTTGACCTTGGCATAGTTTGATAAAGAGTCGCAGTTGCGCATAGCAAGGAATAGAAAAGCAAGGAATAGAAACTTAAGCAAGACTCCACCTCCCCTAGATATACAGTTTCGTTTCCTACTCACTCCAGCACACTTCCCAAATATATCATGGCCCACTGCCCCCTCCCGTTACTTATGGCAGCCGAAAGATGCCAAGCAGAAGAAAGGAAATAAAGGAAGAAATCTTGAAAGGCTGACATTCGGCCCTCCTGCAAAAAGACGTTAGTCCTAAAAAATATAAGAATAAAAGATAAGATGTTACAAACAAATAACAACAGCATTAATGTTCAGGGTTTATCAGGATACATGGTGCGAAACGCCTGCACCAGCCGGGGAGCTCTAACATCTCTTTCGTCTACCCATTCAGACTGGGAAGAAGGAAAATGCTTCCACGCAACCAAATATTGGACTCGATCCCTCTTCTTCCTAGAATCCAAAATTTCTTTAACTTCAAAATGTTGTTCACCTTCAATGAGCAATGGTACAGGGGGGGCTACTTGAGTAGGCCTCAGATCAGATGTACGTTCAGGTTTTAACAAACTAACATGGAAAACAGGATGGATCCGACGGAGGGTTTTAGGCAGTGTCAATTGAACTGTCACAGGATTCACAACTCGTTCAACCGGAAAAGGTCCCACAAACTTAGGTCCAAGCTTTTTTGATTTCTGTGTGGTCTGCAAAAATTTGGTTGATAAAAACACCTTATCACCAACTTGATATGGTTTTTGTGGACGTCTCTTTTTATCTGCAAATTTTTTATGAGCTTGATGAGCATCATCCAATGCCTTGCGGGCAACTGGCCAAGTTATCTGGAGATGCCTTATCCACTCATCCAATGAGGGAATGTTAGATTTCTCTTGCGGAAGCTCGGGTATGGGTACAAAGTCTTGTCCCGAGGCCACTTTAAATGGAGTGAATCCGGTGCTGCTATGTACCGAATTGTTGTATGCCTCCTCAGCAAAAGGCAGTAAGTCAGTCCAATCATCCTGCTGATAATTAATGTAACATCTCAGATACTGTTCCAGTACCGAGTTAGTTCTCTCGCAGGCCCCATTGGTTTGTGGATGATGGGCGGAGCTTAACCCCTGGGCGGAGCCTAGTAACTTTAGGAACTCTTTCCAGAAATTTGAAGTGAATTGGACGCCCCTATCAGAGATTATGCGTTCAGGAACTCCATGTAGCCTGTAGATATGCAGAATAAACAACTTAGCTAACGTCTTCGCTGACGGGATCTTTGCGCAGGGTATAAAGTGTACCTGCTTGGAAAACAGATCTGTCACTACCCAAATGACTGTATTTCCTCCACTGTCAGGCAATTCTACTATAAAATCCATGGAGATTTCCTTCCATGGGGCCGTTGGTCTAGCCACATTCTGCAATAAGCCTGCTGGTTTACCAGGCGGTCGCTTAGCCGAAGCACAAATAGGGCAGCTAGCGACATAAGTCTCAATGTCCTTTTTCAATGTGGGCCACCAAAATTGCCTTTTGACCAAGTGTAGGGTCTTCACAAACCCAAAATGTCCAGCAGGTTTAGAATCATGAGCTTGATGTAAAATTTCGTGTCTTAGTTTTCCCGGTACATATAATTTGGCCCCCACCCAGGCCAACCCATCTCTAATAGTACAGTCATTCGAGTGGGTTAGGAACCAATCATCAAGTTTTAGAGCTTCTTTCAATTGTGCCGATAAATCAGTTGACAAATCAATCTCTTTTTTCTTCTGAGCTCTGGTAACCATTGGAGCTGCCAACTGTTCGGTTGGAATGATAGGTCTTACCACTTCTTGGCGAGCACTATTATACTGAGGTAATCTGGACAAAGCATCAGCCATGAAGTTCCTTCCACCAGGAATGTACTTCAAAGAAAAATTGAACCGCTTGAAATGTTGCGCCCAGCGAACTTGCTTGGGAGACAGTTTCCGAGGCGTTTTCAGAGCCTCCAGATTTTTGTGATCTGTCCAGACCTCAAAAGGGTGTTTGGCTCCTTCTAGGAAATGCCTCCAAGTTAACAAAGCCCATCGAACTGCAAAAGCTTCTTTTTCCCAGATGGCCCATCTTCTCTCGGTTTCAGTTAGTTTACGGGAGGTATAAGCGCATGGTTGCAGGTATCCTTTTTCATTTACCTGAAGTAGCACCGCCCCAACGGCTACATCACTCGCATCAGCTTGGATTACAAACGGAACGTCCATGTCTGGGTGCTTAAGTACGGGTTCAGCAGCAAACAGACGTTTCAGTTTCTCAAAAGCAGCTTGACACTCCATGGACCACTCCAGTGGTGTACTGGGCTTCGGTTTCATCTCCCCTCTGGTTTTAAGGAGATTCGTGATAGGCATCGCGATCTTCGCAAAAGCAGGAATAAATTGACGGTAAAAATTTGCAAATCCCAAGAAACTTTGCAGTTGTTTCCTGGTACGGGGAGGGGCCCATTCCAAAACCGCCTGCACCTTCCCCGGGTCCATTTCTATGCCGTCGTGCGATATGCGATAGCCCAAATAGTCAATCTTCTCCTGGTGAAATTCACACTTTGACAGCTTGGCATACAACTGAGCCGCTCAAAGTTTCTCCAGGACTGACCGCACTAGTTTTACATGCTCATCGCGAGTCTCTGTGTAGATAAGAATATCATCAAGATAAACTAACACTCCTTTGTACAAATGCTCTTGCAATACTTGGTTTATCATTTGCATGAATACTGCAGGCGCCCCCTGTAGGCCAAATGGCAGGACGTTGAATTGAAAACAACCCATCGAGCAGTTGAAAGCAGTCTTCCATTCATCCCCTTCTTTGATTCGGATTCGGTAGTATGCTTCTCTCAGGTCGAGTTTCGAAAAAATCCTTCCTTTAGCGAGGTGGGCCAGCATGTCCTTCATCAGGGGGAGGGGGTACACGTTCTCCACCGAGATGGCGTTGAGGTTACGGTAGTCGACCACCAAGCGTAAGGAGCCATCTTTCTTCTCCCGAAACAACACTGGAGCCGCCACCCGGGGCCTAGCAGGTTGGATGAAACCACGTTCTAAATTTTTTTCAATGAATAACCGCAATTCTCCTAATTCCCGTGGGGTCATTGAATACAGCTTCGGTTTTGGGAGTTTTACTCCGGGCAAAAATTCGATACTGCAATCCATTGAGCGATGAGCGGGGAGCTCATCCGAGGCCTTCTCACTGAACACCTCCTTTAAGTCCCAGTATTCCTCTGGAATTTTCTCCTCCCCTTTCAGAATCTCAGTGCCAGTAGAAGCCAATTCTGTGGGATTTTTGGGTCTCAATTTGGATTGCCCCTCCCCTTCTGGGGGTTGGTCTGTACGTATGCGTAGTGATCCCCTCCTCCAATTAACATGAGGGTTCCATTTCCGGAGCCAAGGCAAACCCAGTATTAAGGGGCGCTCCATCCCAGGAGCCACAATAAAACACAGAGTCTCTTTATGGTTCCCCATTGTCATCTCCACTGGTTCCGTTATAAAATGAGCAGGTCCACCCCCAGCTACAGATCCATCCAATTGGCAAAAAGCTATGGGCGTTTTCAGAGTCTTTAGCCTTAAGCCCAGCTTCTCTACCACCTTTGAACTGATTACGCACCTTGTGCACCCAGAGTCTAACAAAGCCAACATGTCCCCTTCAGCCCCTGACGTGGGTACCCTTAATCTCACTGGAATGGTCATAGGGCCCTGGTTCAGACTTACCAGTGCGTCGTCTTCCAATTCAGATTCACTCTCTTCAGAAGAGGTTGGAGTTCCCAACCCCCCTCCTTTTTGAGGGGTGACCTCTACAACCTCCTCCGCTTTTAGCGCCAATCCACGAGGCGTGGCTGGAGGCCTCTCAGACTTTCTCCTTCCCCCTGGCGCCCCTTTTGGTTTCAGCTTGGCACGGCAGTCCGCAGCCCAGTGGCCCTCTTTCCCACATCGGAAACATGCTCTGGTCCTGGGTTTTGCTGTTGGTCTTCCCTTTAGAGGTTTTAAGGCTTCTTGAGGCCTGGTGAGAGGGGCATTCTTCAAAGCAAAATCCCCCCGGCGTCTGTTTCGGGTCAGGTCAATCTCCACCTCTGCTGCCAGCACGTACCACTGCAGCAGCTCACCTGGGTCTCTTCTGGCTACGCAGCGTTGATAAACATCTTCATTCAGCCCATCCTTAAAAGCTTCTATCAGGGCTCCCTGGGACCAGCCGCGGATATGGCACGCCAGCTCCCTAAACTCCTGGGTGTAATCAGCTACTGACCTTCGCCCCTGATTTATGGTTTTCATCCTGATTCTAGCCTTGCGTTCAGCTAGAGGATCTTCAAATCTAGTGCGCAATGCTGTCATGAACTGGTCATAATTCAGCAGCTGAGGGGCATTATCATTATGCAAAGTCACCATCCACTTTGCAGCCGTTCCCTCCAGAGCCCTGGTCACACACCTGACTTTGGCCGCTTCTGAGGAAAAATCCTGTCCATATTCCTCCATATGGCTCCAAACTTGTGCTAGGAAAAATCCTAATTCCTGGGGGTCCCCTCCATATTTTACTTCCAACGGAGGCACTTTTGGAGCTCTACGCCTTCTGGCAATTATCCCCCCAGCCGGGGGGCTCTGTGCTGCTGCTGCTGCCTGTTGCGCCGGCCCAGGTTGATTTATGGGGGTGGCTGCTCTGGTTCTTCTGCCTGGGGCTACCTCCCCCTCTTCCCCCTCATACCTTTGATCAGCTTGAGCCTCTCCGGCAGCTTCATGTAAAAGTTGCATGGCTTGCGTTAGTAAGAAACCTCTCCGTTCCTTCTCCTGCCATGGCTCATCTTTCCCTCGACGACGGATCGTGGTCACTCCTGGAGGGGGCCTTTCCTCAGGATCCTTCCAACCGACTCCCAGGGACCATTTAGGCTTCACAGCTGGGGTTTCGCAAAGACTTAGCTCTGCTAAGAAGTCGGCCTCTTCTGCTCCCTCCATCAACAGGGATTCTGGTCCTCC
The DNA here is from genome assembly GCA_023653725.1 of Bungarus multicinctus. Classification (NCBI taxonomy): domain Eukaryota; kingdom Metazoa; phylum Chordata; class Lepidosauria; order Squamata; family Elapidae; genus Bungarus; species Bungarus multicinctus. The sequence continues at coordinate 85,608,816 of CM042846.1, read as the reverse complement.
AGTCGCTCCCTGGTCTTCTTGGTCGCTGGCTGGACTAGACATTGTTTGTTTGCAAACCCCCTCGGAAGAAAATTTGGGTTTTCTCCGGGTGGGCTGGTAAAAGTGAGATTCAGAATAATGTCAACTGGTGCTCCCTTCAAAGTCCAAGAAAGAAACACTTAAACTCCAATTGTTAGAGTAAAGATATCTTTTACTGGAAATCAAAGTGGTAGCAACAAAAGAATTCTGAATCTGAGGAAATGAGCGCGAAAAACACATATACAAAGTGATGGCAACGTTCCCACCCCCAACAGTCCATATTGCTCCTCCAATGAGAAATTGTGCATAACATCATGTGGGCATCTTCAGGTGGTGATGAGGCCTCTGTCCATTGACTTTGGCATAGTTTGATAAAGAGTCGCAGTTGCGCATAGCAAGGAATAGAAAAGCAATAAAAACCGTAAGGATACAAGCAGCAAAGTTACAGTCATACAGAGGAGATAGATGGGAAGATTAATAGTAATAGTAATGCAGACTTAATAAATAGTTTGACAGTGTTGAGGGAATTATTTGTTTAGCAGAGTGATGGCATTTGGGAAAAAACTGTCCTTGTGTCTAGTTTTTCTGGTGTGCAGTGCTCTATAGCATCATTTTGAGGGTAGGAGTTGAAAGAGTTTATGTCCAGGATGTGAGGGTTTTGGATTAGGGAATTGGAAGCTAAAACATACAGTAAAACCACTGACAATTGACTACCCAAGAGGCTGAAGGAAAGTGGACAACATATAAAGGCAGTCAACATACAGAAGAACTATATCAATATGTACATGTGCCTCATTTGACTGTACAGCTTTTATTAGAGAATGCCATACAGAAACACACATAGGGAAAACACTGGGAAATCATTCATACAATACTGTAATGTACAAAATCAACCATTTACGTTTGCATTGTTTTTTCATGGTTTGTTCATTGTTTCTGAAAAAAGAGTTTATTTTAGTCTGTTTCTTCTATTTACGAAGGTAAGTGTAGAAAGCACTCTCAATGCTGGCTATACTACTCAACATACCTGGGCATTTTTCCATAACAAATGACTTTAAGAGCATTATCAAATGACTGACATCCTCTTCTTTCAGAATATCTGCAATTTCTGCAACCTCCTTATTTAATTCTTCACTTTCATTCTTCTGCTTCATTAGTTGCTTCCCGCACTTTTCCACTGGTTGTACCTCGGTCAATACTGATTGGAAAATTGCTTCTGAGCTGGGTTCATTACAGATTGCCACATCATCCAATCCATTGCAACAAAATCTTTGAAATCTACTCATCAAACAAAAATATTTTTATAGACATTTGATCAGAGATTCACTGATATACAATTGGATCAAGGTTAAAAAGAAACATTATATAAAAATCCCAATTTGGCTATCTACAATGGAAGCGATGATTCACCCAAATAACTTAGACCTGAATAAAATGTTAAAATATAAAGATCTATTGGATATAAATGGAAATTTAAAAACAAACCAGGAGCTCCAAGAACAAGGGCTAGAATAGATTGGTGGGCTTATCTTCAAATACAAAGCCAATACAATAAGGATATAAAGGACTATGGAATATATTTGAAACCACAACAATTAGATAAAACCTTATTAGGACCAGATAAAAAAATATTACTAAAATTTACAAGTATCTTTTAGAAGTAAAACTAGAAGAAGTCGTGAAAGGATGTATGATCGCTTGGGCTCAAAATATTGTACATAATATAAAGTTAGCAGATTGGGAGACTATATGGAATAGAAATCATAAATTAACAAAATCAGCAACATACAAAGAAAATGCATATAAAATGTTTTACAGGTGGCACTTACCCCCTTCAAAATTAGCAAAAATGTACCCTAAATTGAATCCCACATGTTGGAAATGTAGAAAAAAAGAGGGAACATATTATCATATGTGGTGGTCTTGCTCAGAGGCTCGAAAATATTGGCTCAAAATCCAAAATTGGCTACAGGAAATTACCAGTAAACAACTAAATTTAAAACCAGAGCTCTTTCTATTGGGGATCTTTAAAAAAAATATGTAAAGAGTACAAAATACTTATTACTACATATACTGATTGCAGCCAGGATGGCTTTTGCTCAGTGTTGGAAACAGCCATTTATACCTGTAGAAGAACTGGTTATACAAAAACTTATGAATTGTGCTGAAATGGATAAATTAATGTTGACTTTAAAAGATGAGGAATCTGCAATATTTTATAAGGTATGGGAACAATGGTACAATTGGATAGATTGGAGACTGACTAAAGATAGATGATTATTCAATACAGAACATAGATAGAATAAGAATATAATTACGTATAAATTATTACTATCGCACAAATGATTGCTATATGATAATGCACCACAAATAGCTGTTATTGAATTATATACTTTTTAATGTTTTCATGTAATAAAATTCAATAAAGTTTTCACAAAAAAAAAGAAAAGAAATCTACTCATCTACCATGGGAAGTGGGCTGTCTAGCAAGGCTGCAACATTTTGTTCTTGGGTTGTAACAAATCCAGCTTCCTTGAAGCATTTCTGTGTTGTTTCAGGCTGAAGTTTTTTTTTCCAAGCAGATCCATCACCCAGAGGAGTAACAGATGCAATAGATCAGTGTTGATGAACCTTTTCAGCACCGAGTGCAGAAACAGGAGCTTGCATGCACAGGGGAGCACTGGAAACCAGAAAGAGGAGCTCCCTGGTGAACATACAGGAGTGCCAGAAACCGGAAGAGCAGCTGCCTGGCACGCATTCGTGCACCAGCCACCTGGTCTTCCAGTTTCTGGAACACATGCATGCGCGAAGACCAGCTGGCTGGCATGCATGTGTGCGCCGGAACCCAGAACAGCAATGGATGATGGCTGGCATGCCCAGAGAGATGGCTCTGTGTGCCACTTCTGGCACGCGTGCCATAGGTTCACCATCACAGCAATAGATGGTTTTGCTTCTGCAGATGGACCATAGGTTTACGTTTTAGCAGTGACCTACTGCAGAAGATGGGCTTGGTACTGCATTTTGAATGTTTTGATTATGCCTTGGTCGAGAGGTTGAATTTTTGATGTAGTGTTGAGAGGTTGAAGTTTTAATGTAGTGTTTGGAGACAAATACTTCCGTTTCACGTTTGTAAGATGGTTCGATAATTGTCCACTACAAGGAGAATAGACTGTTTCTTCTTCTTCATTTCTCTGTCAATACCTCTTATCCCACTCCTCATATAGGGTGCCAGTCATCCACACAGATTTGTTAGACTTCCAGGTGATGGGAAGCTCTCTGGCCTGCAGATTCTTGAATGAGCATGGCTTTGCCGAATTACCCTTCACCAAAGGTTTTAGCTTCTCTCCGCTTAAGCTAGCGCACAGCAGAACTGTGGAACGTTCTTTAGAAACTTTTCCACTCTCACATTTATCTTATATTTGTCACCCCTCATAATTAGGCTCCTGTCAGGCATGGTCTTGAAAAAGAGCCCACACTTATCAACATTGTCATCTTTGAAGCCACTGGCAAAATCTGGAACCTTTTCAAAATAAACTCTTCAATAACTTCCACTGGAACTCCATCAGATTGACCACACAGTACTTTCTGGGAGATCTCATGTTGCAATTTAAATTTCTTGAGCCAACCATTTGATGCTTGGAAATCTTATATTCTTGCAGACTAAACTCAACTGGTTAAGTTTTAGTAAATTAATACCACGTGCCAAGATACAACTTGTAGAGGTGGTCAATATAGAGAGATTGGCTTTGTATTGTGTACATATACTCTATATCCGGTCGAAGAAAATTAGGTCAACTTAGGGAGGTAGTCAATGTAAGGAGACGGTCAACTATGGAAGTTTACTGTCCCTGTATTATGGAATCTTTTAGATATGAAAATTTGAGATTGTGGTGCTTTACATCATTTTAATGATGGTGTTATTATGCAAAAGATGCAAATGAAGTTTGTGTAATTCTAGCATTACAGAAAAGATTTGATAGCAATTTTTTAAAAAAATGATTTCTAACTGGTTTGAGCCAATTCATTTATTGCTCACTTTGATTCATGCCTCTGTTTCTTTGATTCTGAAGGAAGATCAAGGCCTCTTGTTAATAAGCAAGGGGGGGAAACACAAATATCTATATCTTCTTGTGGTTGTTACTGTGGAGGAACAGATTGGGATGACAGTTGCACAAACAGTGGAAGATCTTGATCAGGTTTTAGAGAAATGATAGCAGATGCAACGCTTGAAGGGCAGTGACTTTTACATTTTTTAAAAAATAAGAGTGTCTCTATAATTTTATGAGGTGGGGGGGGTTGGACGAGGGAGATCAGCTGAGATATGTTGTGCAAAAGGAATTTTTACAAATTGCAGGAGGAGCAAGGGAAAGAGTATACATTAATTCCAGGCAATACAAATAGTACTAATTTGTAGCTGTCGAAATCCTTCCCCCTGCCTCCATCCTAGAAGAATGAAATACTTTGGGAAATATTAAAAAGGCAAGATATTATATTTCCCTAAGGGAGAAATGGAGAAACATGCTCTTAAAAGGCAGAAAGCAGACTCAGTCTCCCTGCCTCCCAGCAGATACTGAGGCCAGCTTTTAGAAATGCAGATTTGGTAATCCATTCAAGACAGGATATTTTGAAACAAAGGCAGAATGGTAGGATTACCCCGCACTCAAGATCCAACCCAGGACAAAGCCATTAAGCCACAATAGACATTGCCCAACACCCTTTCAGGACACAAGCCTCTTCATTGCATCATCTCAGAGCAGTCCAAACTTCAACCAAACTTGGGAGCTCAGACAAACACCTAGGATTTGCATGTCCTCTTTTGCCTATAGAGCCAGCTATGACCCCTCTGTAACCCCTCCATGACCACATAGGAATCTGACAACAGCCAATAAAATACATGTTTTTGCACAGGAACAGGAAGCTCAAATGCAAAGCCCAGGGAATGTATAAAACCTCCCCCCACTCTAAACTCCATATGGTCAGCTGCACCAGAACCACAAACCCATGTGGTTCTGCTTCATCAATAAATGGACCTTCTTTCCAATCAGTCTCCAGCCTTCATTTTGTCTGCAATGTCTTTCTCTCAGCTTGGAACTGAACCTGGATATTTCTTCCAACAGCATTGACATGAAGGGTCCTTGGTGCCTAGAAAACCATCAAGGTCCCTTTCAGCCCTAGGATTCTATGTTTCTTGGCAATACAAGACTCTTTAGTAAGCCATTCAGAACTTGGAAGGCTAGAACAGTATGAAGTATTCTGTGTGATTAAAATTAGAATTCTCTCTCTCACTCTCTCTTCATCTTGATACTGCTACTCAGTGGCCACATGGGAAGAACAGACTATTTATTTTTGCAAATACCTGTTACCTTGCTTTCTGCAGTTCTAGTGCAATGGCAGCAGTGGGATCCTACCTGTTCTACTGCCAGTTCATTGATCGTGTCAGAGTATATTCATGAACTGGAATAGAGCATGGTAAGAAGGTCAGCCAATGAATAGGCATAGCAACTAAATCAGCCAATGAGGACAGTTTGGAAACTAAAACTAGAAGTAGCCTAGGCGTGGCTTTATATTAAGCTCTGCAGCTCTGAAGCTATGTTGAGCTCTGAATCTGTCTGTTAAAAATGAAACTGTTTCTCTCCTCTGCTTGTTTGCTGAACTAAAGTGAAACTGGAAGCTATCTCTCTTCTCTGGTGCTACTGAAGTTACTTGCAACAGGTTTCTGTCTGAGTTTGCTCCATGTTGGAGAAATCTACAACTGGTTTGTAAAATCTACTTATTATGTTTATAAAGATGTTAAATGAAGAATCGGCCATCTGTGTTTATTTTTCTGGCACTGAATTAACGCTGCAAAACTCTGAACAGATCACGTGCACAGTTTTCCACATACCAGCTGAGGCCTGCAGCACCAATCAGCTGAGAGGATAAAGAAGAGAAAAGCACAGGGGCAGGTGGGAGAGCTGATCCTAAACTTTTCTCTCCTTTCTCCTCTCAGCTGGGTCAGAGGGTTTTTTTCTTCCTCTCAGATGATCATCAGAGGCTTTTTTTTACTACCAGTTTGGCGAAACTGGTAGCATACACCACTGAACTAGCGCCCTTTTACCACTTGTGGACTTCAACGCCCAGATTTCCTGAGCTAGCATGGCTGGCTCAGGAATTCTGGGCATTGAAGTCCACAGGTCATAAAAGGGCCATTGTTCCGCACCCCTGTTCTAATGAAACACTAAATCACACACAAACTGTCCTCTCCTGGTTGTGGTATCTTCCTGGAGATTCCATTTTGCTTTGCCTAGGAATTAACACCTGAAAGATCTAATTTGAATAAATGTCCAACGAAAGGAACTACACTAGTGGAAGAGGGAAAAACAAGTTGAATGTGATGGTAGAAGACCTTGGAAATTATCTGTAAGTTGGAATATGCAAACGGAGATCAACCAAGGCTGGATTCAGAAGGAAGCTGCTGTATAACTTTAATTATATTACACTCCCAAGAAGCTCAGGATGAGTTGAAAATACTTTTCAATATGTTCCTTTCTCACCAGGTGTTTTGTTTTTTTCTCTAAGAGTTCCAGGTTCAAACATATCGCTATTTTCAGCAACTTAATCACAGTTGGAAAACTCCTTATCCTTGGATGCCCTTAATGTTAATATTTTCAGTTTTCCTCTGCTGCCATCTTATGGCAACTCTGAAACTTTGGTCAGATAATTATTCCCAAATACAGACTAATTCTGAATGTGTTGGTTTGGCGGTATCTCAGAAACATGTTTCAAATTTTGGATTTAACTCTGAAAGCCCTCCCAACCATTGACACCCCGAGATAATTTGTAATGTGATAGGAAGGGGGAAATAGTAAATGCCTGGGAATAAATTTGGTCACCATGATACAAAAAAGATGCTAAAGCCCAAGAAAGTGTTCAAAGAAGAACAACAAATATGATAAAGGATCTGGAGGCTAAATCATATGATGAGCAGTTGAAGGAACTGAGTATGTCTGGCTTATAGAAGAGAAGGATTAGAGAGGATATGATAACTATCTTCCATTACTTGAGGTATTGTCACAGAGAAGAGGAAATTGACTTATTGTACTTTCCAAAGCCACCTAATGAGAAGGAAGGACTATTGGAGAAGAGCCTAATGCTGGGAACAATTGAAGGCAAAAGAAGAAGGGGATGACAGAGAATGAGGTGGCTGGGTGGAGTCACGGAAGTAGTCGGCATGAGCTTAAATGGACTCCGGGGGATGGTAGAGGTCAGGAAGGCCTGGAAGAACATTCTCCATGGGGTCACGATGGGTCTGACATGACTTCGCAACTAACAACAACAACTCTCCAAAGCTCCAGAGGGCAGAACAAGAAGCAATGGGTGGAAGCTTGCTACAGAGAGATCCAACCTTGTAGTTAGGATAATTTTTCTGACAGTAAGAACACTTCATCAATGGAATAGTTTGCCTCCTGGAATTATGGATACTCCATCATTGGAGGTTTTTAAAAATAGACTAGACATTTGGACATTTGACTGGGATGGTAAAAGATCTCTTCCCTTGAGCAGGAGGCTGGACTAGAACATCTCCAAGGTCTCTTCCAGCCCTACGATTCTATGTTCGATGTTCAAATTTATATAGCAACCCAACTGTCAGGTGCAGGCAACTACGTCAACTTGTGAAATATTCAACTTGGCAACTTTATTGTGCTCTATCTGGCGTGTTTCCCCGAAAATAAGACCTACCCCCAAAATAAGCCCTAGCCTGGTTTTCAAGTGTGTGCCTAATATAGTCCTACCCCCAAAATAAGCCCTAGTGAAGTGAAGTGGGTGGGCATGAGCAGCACAGAAAGTGGCAAGCTGCATGGGCCGACAGTGTCTGGCAGCAGTTGCAGGCCACACAACACAAGTGAGTTGATTATCTATCCAAGAAGCAGATGGAGGGAGAGGCAGGGGGAGGCATGGAATCTGGATGTGCCGGGTGGCTGCAAGAAATCCAAGAGTTGGTGGACCAGAGTGGGCAGACAGCCACAGGAGACTCATCTTTGCATTTCTTGGCTTGCCTGCAGCCCACACGGTGCATCCAGATTGCCTGCTTTCCACCTGCACCTCTGCCCTCTGTCTACTGCTGGTGCCACTGAGTAAAGATGAGCCTTCCACAGTGGCCCACCATTCTGGCCCATCAGTTGACTTTCCTATGGCCCACACAGCTTATCTGGATCACCTGCCTCCTGTCCATGCATCTCTGCCTCCATCTGCTGCTTGAACAGGGAGTCAACATACCTGTGCTACAGCATGTTGTCTCTTGCGTGTGCGCTGGGGGTGGAGCATCCAGCTGGACTGATCACCCTGAAATCATATTTCCCCCCAAATAAGCCCTACTGCTTATTTTTGAGCCCTCCGAAATATAAGGGCTGGTCTTATTTTGGGGGAAACACAGTATATTATAAGAGTTTGCCTTCCTGTGAGAACAAACAGATCAGATTTCACAGAACTTAGGAGTCAGACTTGGTTGGCTGGGAAATTCTGGGAATTGAAGTCTGCAGGTCTAATGTGATATATGCTGTACAATGCAGTGAGCTGTGTGCAGATCTGTACATTGGGGAAGCAAAACAACCACTTCATAGGAAAACAAACTGATCAAGACTAGATTCAGCAGTCCATCTGCATTTAAAAGACAAGGGCCACACTTTTGAAGATAGCAATGTCCACATCCAGAGAGGACTTGTCATGCCCCTGGTGGAGACTGACTCTGAGGAAGAGGAGGAACAGCCAACAGGGAGTGGAAGTGTGGCTCCAGAGGTGGTGGAGGAGGTTGGGGAAGGACAGAGGCTGGCTGAGCAATCAGAGGAGTATCCAGGCCCATCCCCTAGCCATCCTAGGGCACGCAGGGAGGAGATGATCAGGGAAAAGCATGGTCTACTTGGGAGGAGAGGGCCATGATCCTCCTCTTGAGTTGCAGCTGTGAGCTCTGTATAAGAGTTTGGAACTGCATGTTCACAGACGCTGAAGTCAAATTCGTGCTTTCCTTGGATGAGGTTTATCTTTGTTGGCATTCTTCCCATGGACTCTCCTCGGTTATCTTCCTGGAATGTGTGATTAATTATCTTGGTTTGCCTTGGAACTCTTGTCAATGCGGTTTGTTTTTGGTTTCCTTTTGCTTCATTATCTACTTTTTGAATTTAAACTGTGACTAATAAAACAGCGAAGCTAAGTTGAAGGCATTATAAGACCTTGATTCATGTTTTAGTTTTTGTGTTATTTTTGAGACACTATAGGTCATTACATTACTGCTGGATTGAAAGATGGTCAAAGAGGCCATCTATGTCAACATTAAACAGCCCTCTCCCAACAGAAGGGGAGGGATATGGTATCACCTATCTCTAGTTTACAGCACAATCCTTTCAACAATTCCAAGGAGGTTCCACACCTATTTGCACCACTCAGGTGATCCTGATGAACCAGATAAACCTCCAGGTAGCCTTAACAACTTGCTAAAAGAATGCAAATGACCAGCTGTCTGCAATGAGTATAAATCATTCTGTTCCCCACCATCCAGTCAGAGCTGAAGATTTTTTTGGATGAGAAGTGACATGTCTTTAAAGAAAAACCAGGAAGTCCAGTTGCCTCTTGAAAAAGGACCTTTGGGACAACCATGACCTGGATGACTGAGAATCTCTATAGACATCTACAGGTCTAAAATTTGCCATCCCTGACTTAAACTGACCTTATGTCATCTGGAGAGTATTAGTATATAACAGCCATGCATTCTTTCTGCAGCGTCAGCATTCAGTGGGGGTAAACCCATCAGCTTCCTTGCCGTTTTATCAAGTTAATTGCAAATGCTATTGCTTTTCTTTTAAATGGGATTGATTAAGTCCTTTCTTGTGGTTAATTTCTGAAGGACATCCTTGTGTTTTATTGCCAATTTCCACATGACATTCCCCATGGACTGGATGCTGAAAGCATCCACCTTCTAAATTAAAAGATTGCCTCTCCCAGAGCTACATTTGTGTAAAAAGAGGCTCTTGTGAGATTCACAGTCAACAGTTAATGTTAAGAGTTTTTATTAAACTTTGGAAGGTGTTAATGTTGGTTCCTTAGTGGGCCAGGCATTGGTGGTCAATAGCATTCTTGCTATCATCATTCTTTGAAGTGAGCTAATATCCTACAGATAATTATCCTCAGATATGATTTGATTGCCTATTTGTACCCTATGACTATATTAAATGTTGTACCTTATGATTCTTGATGAATGTATCTTTTCTTTTTATGTACATTGAGAGCATTTGCCCCAAGACAAATTCCTAGTGTGTCTTGGCCAATAAAGAATTCATTCATTCATAAATGATGGGATTAAACAAGCACCCAAGCCAGTTTGGTTGTTGTGGTTAAGACAACAGGGTACAGACCATAAGTTTTAATCTTACCTTAAGTACTAAGCTGGCTGGGTGGTCTTGGGGCAGCCACACACTCTCAGTGTTAGGTAGAAGGCAATGGCAAACAGGAGGAGGAGGAGGTATCCAGCCAATAACTAAGCTTGACTTCCCTAGGAAGCAGAATGATTATCTGCATATTACAGTAAATATTATTAAAAAGAAATATTATATCTTATATTTTCATGGTATCTCTGCTTTATTTGGCTTGGTGCATTGCTTATTGCATAAAGGAGTGAGCTCCTGTTACTTGTCCCAGCTTCTGCCAACCTAGCAGTTTGAAAGCATGTAAAAATGCAAGTAGAAAAATAGGGGCCACTTTGGTGGGAAAGTAACAGTGTTCCATGTGCCTTCGGCATTTAGTCATGCCAGCCACATGACCATGGAGACGTCTTCGGACAGCGCTGGCTGTTCGGCTTTGTAATGGAGATGAGCACCGCCCCCTAGAGCCAGAAACGACTATCACGTATGTGCAGGGGAACCTTTACCTTTATTGCTTATTATAGAAATGCTTTTTACATGTTTTCAAACTGCTAGGTTGGCAGAAACTGGGACAAGTAACAGGAGCTCACTCCATTACACGGTGCTTAGGGATTCAAACCGCCGAACTGCTGACCTTTCTGATCGGCAAGCTCAGCATCTTAGCCACAGAGCCATCGCATCCCTGTATTTAAGCAGATATTAAAGGGCAATTCATAAAAAGTCTGTACTGAACCCGCATCCCTTTTTAACTGATTAATGGGTTAAAATTTAATGGCCCCACCAGTGCAAATCAATACATATGCATCTTTAAAAAATGAATTTTGGATGTCATAGCTGAGCTTCGAATTTGTTTAAAAACATCATCCCGTGTTTTTTTAATTCAGAATTTCAGTATCATGAAGCATGTTTCATTTTTCAGAGCAGTGGGAAGTCCAGAGACAGTGCTGGGAGGGCTTAACTTGTTTTAGATGAGAGAGCAATCAAATTGAGAAATATCTTGGTAAGAATGCATTCTTTTACAAGGGAGAACAAAGCCAGAATGAAAACTAATGCGTGGCCTCAAAACTTAGGAGTTCACATCAGTGGACACCACTGTATGCATCCTCAGTGCGTAGGGGGAAGGGGGAGGAATAGGGATCAGAACAGTGCTCAAGAGAGGAATATTATGGGCTTTTGTTTTCATTCCTCTCCAGACAAGATCTCTGTAAAAATCCTCAAAATCTTTTTTATATAGTGGCAACCGAAATTGGATGTAATATTCCAAGTGTGGTTTCCCTCGTATCTGTGGATTGCAAGAATATCAGTTTTCTTGCAGTTCTTCAGTTGATGAATGGATATTCTGAGCTGTGGTGGCACAGTGGTGAGAGTGCAGTACTGCAGGCTACTTCTGCTGCCTGCAGTTTGGCAGTTCGATTCTCACAGGCTCAAGGTTGACTCAGCCTTCCATCCTTCCGAGGTGGGTAAAATGAGGACCCAGATTGTTGGAGGCAATATGCTGACTCTATAAATAGAGGGGGCTTTAAAAGCACTGTAAAGTGGTATATAAGTCTAAGTGCTATTGCTATTCTGCTTTTCATGGTATTGTCGACCCTTAAATACCATGGAAAGACAAATGGAAGGAAATTGGAGCTGTGGTAAGAAGGAGATGAAAGGTACATTCATATATGGTCCCTGCCGGGATTTGCACTCACGCCTTCAAATGTTTTCAAATGCGCTCACTTACTTTTTGACAAAGATTATTACATTATCTTCTACTCTCATCTTCTATTATTACAGTCTTGCAACCAATATCCCTTTAAATTGGACATTGAAGTGAACTATAGACAAAAGGCACCAGGGTGTCCAATCATGTGCTACCATATATCAATTATTTAGATTTGTGAATTGTTTCCTTTTTGGTGTATATCAGGTTGCAATTAGCACTTCATCTTCTCCTCAGCAGGATTTTCTGGGGCTTCCTGTGGCACCTGCATATTTCAAAGGAGTGTGTCAGGCACAAGGAATTAGGACCAAGCACTAAGTTCTAGATAAACTGATGTATTGCTCATGCCTATACCCAAGAATCTAGTCAAGTAATGATCAGCAATAAATTGTCACAAGAGTGCACAGAATTCGAGAAGGATTGGACTTTAGATTGCTTGTGGAAACATAACAATTTTAGGCTGCTTCCTCACTTGACTCCGTCCCCTCTTCCGGGTTCTGCCTCTCCTTCTACACTGAGCTTTGTTTGAGTGTAAACCCCCTTCAAAGCAACGTGAGTCCAGTTTCAAATCAGTGAGACCATGTTACAGAGTGTTGTTTCAACAGCCACTTTCTTCTGGCTCTCCCAGGTGAATATCTTTACCTCCAGTATTCTCAGTCTTTTTAACAGAGTGGCCTAGAGACGCTTAATGGCTACTTCAAGGCTACAGGCTTTCCAGCAATACCAAACTCCAGAGGTTGTGGGTGCTCCATCACTGGAGGTTTTTCAGAAGAGATTGGATAGCATTTGCCTAGAATGGTATAAAGTCTCTGGCTTGTGCAGTAGGTTGGACTAGAAGATCTCTAAGGTCCCTTCCAACTTTGTTTAATTCTGTAAGTTAGGTGATAGGAGTCCAGCAGCTTGCCTGATCAGGCTTTGGGCATTGGAAGCTGAAACAGATGTGAGATCAAAGTTTGTATAAAAGAGGTAGAAAAAGAATCTGGCTGAAATCTCCATTTCTTTCATCTACGCCTACCTTCAGGATGGACAAATTAGTTCCATCTGTCTTTTGATTGTGTCCATGCCGAAATTAATGACGCTCGGGCAACAATGTGGAATGTACGTTCAACCAACTTCTTCTGAAAAACCCAACTTAATTCTCTCATCTCCCTCAAAAAGAGAAGAGGTGGTCCCATGTTTATAGACCATCTCTTACAATAGTTCCAATTAGCATCCTGGAGATCACAGAGACAAAATGAAATTCATTCTTCTCCCCCAGATAAAACCTTGATGTTTTGAGCTCACTTGAATCACCATTCTGTTTGGTTTTAACGATATGGAGCACCACAAAACCAGTTCTTTCTTCTTCTTTTCTTTTTCTTTTTTCTTTTCTTTTCTTCTTATTTCAGGTTTTCTTCAGCTAGAGTCTTTAAAGCCATATCACTGATTTGCAGAGATGCAGTTAAAAAGGATTAGAGTTGGCAACTTAACAAATGAGATCAACGGTTGCAAAGATCTCAGTCTATTTTTTTTTCCCCAGTAAAAGAAAATTCATTTTTCTGATTGCTTTTGCTTTGTTTTTCAGTATTGAACGTTGTTTACAGATAGTCCTCTGCACTCTTAACCAGTTGGGGCCTGTGATGTCCATAATCTGGATGAATACTAGCCTACCTCTGTTGTCAAATCCTTGCCAAGAAGATGGAATTTTTAAAGTCATCTTAAGAACAGCAAGGAACAGCTAGAAGACAAGCTCTTTAGGTTGCTCTACAAATCTGCTCTAAATCCATAATCCCCAGGTGGCAACGTTGTAGTGACTCTCAAATTATCTCAGAGACTTTTTAAAAAATGATGTTCAACTCAACCAAAGAGCAAGTGTAAAACCACTTCTCTGAGCTGCCAAAGCTTCTGAACCAGCGGTCATTATTTACTAAGAGGGAGCTGTTATAAATAAACAAAAGACACATCAAAGCCACCGAGGTTATGCAACGAGATACAATTAAAGCAGAACATCCAGACAGGGTGCCCACAGCTGAAATGAAAAAGGTGGCCATCTAAATACATTTATCAGAAGGAAGAGGGCACTGCTAGTGCAGCCAGATAGTTCAGTAAAACTCTTGTGAGTCTTTAACTCAGTTGCAGAGCAGTGAGTTTCCATACACAGCTAATCCTTGACTTACAACCACGTGACCATTCAGAATAGAAATAAAGCTGAAAGGGACCTTGGTGGTCTTATAGTCCAGCCTCCTGCATAAGCTGGAGACCCTATACTATTTCATACAAGTGACTGTCCAGTCTCTACTTGATGAAGCACCCACAACTTCTGAAGGCAAGCAGATATTCCACTGGTTAATTGTCCTCATTGTTAGGAAGTTTTCCTTTAATTCCAGGTTGCTTCTCTTCTTGTTTAGTTTGTATCCATTGTTCCTTAGCCTGCCCTCTGGTGCATTGCTATTGCTATTCAATGGATGGATGGATGGATGGATGGATGGATGGATGGATGGATGGATGGATGGATGAATTGCCCAAAGCATGTTTTCTTTTAGAATATCTGAAAATATTGGTTTCTATTTTCCACTTTCTATCTTTACTGATTTTGCCTAGATTTAACTAGATTCTCTTTGATTGGCACATGGGAGAAATGAGCACAATTTGATACCATTTTAAGAATTTCCAGAGGAACTTGTTTAGCCAAAAATTAAAAACAAATAAGGGGAGAAAAACTCTGTGGCTCTCCAGCTGTTGCTGAACTACAGTTCCCATCATCCTTTACCACAAGCTTAATGAGATCAGAGCACTTGAAGGGCTCACCTCCCTATTGCCCCAAAGTGATGATTCTCAACTAATCCAAATGGGTGGACATCAAGTTCTAGAAATCCTCAGGTAGTATAATCACACTTTGGAATTCTGGGAATTGTAGTCCATATGTCTGGGAATTTATCGGGTTGGGAAAAAGCACACTGCAGGTGGGGGTGAGAATCACTCTCTTTATCTCTGTTTCTGTGAAAATTTGTAGTGACAGGCAGTAAAGCCTCTCTTTTTCAACGCTTCATTTTCTTGGGAAGAAAATCAGGGCAAAGCAATAGACGCAATCTACATAGACTTCTGTAAAGCCTTTGATTCAGTGGTACACGACAAACTACTCCTAAAATTAAAATCTTACGGTATCTCTGGACACCTGCATAACTAGATAGACGCATTCCTGTCAAACAGACAACAAATGGTCAAAATTGGGAGTGTCCTATCAAATTCTGTATCTGTCAACAGTGGTGTCCCCCAAGGCAGTGTCCTAGGACCAACTCTCTTCATACTCTACATAAATGACCTCTGTGATCATATTAAGAGCAACTGTGTCCTCTTCGCTGATGATGTAAAGCTATTCAATACCACAGATACCCTTCAAAAAGACCTTGACTATGTATCAGAATGGTCAAACCAATGGCAACTTCCAATCTCAACAAATAAATGCTCTATCTTACATATTGGCAAAAAAAATCAGAAAACAAAATACAGGCTGAATAGTCAAGACCTTGTTGATGATCCAAGCTCTGTAAAGGACCTTGGAGTCCTCATCTCTAATGACCTAAGTGCTAGAGCCCACTGTAACTACATAGCCAAAAAGGCATTAAGAGTTGTTAACCTAATCCTACGTAGCTTTTTCTCTGGTAATATCACACTACTAACTAGAACATACAAAATATTTGCTAGACCAATACTCGAATACAGCTCATCAGTCTGGAACCCACATTACGTATCTGATATTAACACAGTTGAGAAAGTCCAGAAATATTTCACAAGAACAGTTCTCCACTCCTCTATTCGTTGCAGAATACCTTATGTCACCAGACTTGAAATTCTAGACCTAGAAAATCTAGAACTACGCTGCCTTCGGTCCGATCTAAGTATAGTATATAAAATCATACATTGCAATGTCCTACCTGTCAATGAATAGTTTCAAGCATAACAATACAAGAACAAACAATAGATACAAACTCAAGGTTAATTGCCCCAAACTTGATTGCAGGAAATACAACTTCAGCAACAGGGTGGTCAATGTCTGGAATACTCTACCTGACTCTGTGGTTTCTTCCCCAAACCCCAAAAACTTTAACCTTAGACTGTCTACTATTGACCTCATCCCTTTCCTAAGAAGTCTGTAGTGGGCGTGCATAAGCGCACCAACGTGCCTACCGTTCCTGTCCTATTGTTTCTTTTATTTTTTTTTATTTTTCTTATATGTATCCATAACTATGTTTTTACTTATACCTATTATCTTGTAAGCAATTGACAAACCAAAATAAATTAAATAAATAAATATTCCACTTGAAAGAATAAGTGGCCTTCCAGGTTATACTAGCCTACTGCCACAAGATGGCACCCATTCCAGGTTTTGTTTCACATTTTTATTCACTTTCTTCCTTCAGGAGTTGCCAAAATATGCCTACAGTTAAGAAGCATCATCAAGTAACATCTCCCCTCTGAGGAAGGAATGAAGGGAGGGAGGGGAGGAAACAAGAGGAAGGGAGGAGGAGGAAGCAAGAGGTAAGAAAGGAAGGAGGAGGAGAGGGAGAAGAGAAAGGAAGAGGGGAAGGGAGGGAGAGGAGAGGAGAGGAGAGAGCAGGAAGCAAAAGGGAGGGAGGAAGGAAAAAAGAAAGGAGGAGAAAGCAAGAGGCAAGAAAGGAAGGAGAAGGAGAAGAGGGGAAAGGAGAAGGAGAAGAAGAAGGGAGGGAGGAAAGGAAAGGAGGAGGGAGGGAGGGAGGGAGGGAGGAAGGAAGGAAGGAAGGAAGGAAGGAAGGAAGGAAGGAAGGAAGGAAGGAAGGAAGGAAGATTCCATGTGGTTGGAAACTGGAGATTAAAATTGACAACAGCTCTAAAATACCTTTCACCAAAAAAAGACTTGGATCCCTTTATCCAAAAAGTTGGAATTTCCATTTGCAAGACACCTCCTGGCCTCCCCTTGAGCTCCTCTCCTGCCACCTGTTCTCCCCTTTCTTTATTCTATCTGCCACTCTGTTTTGAAGACAGGTTCCCCTAATACCCACCCCACCCCCGCATTCTGTCACACTCGTTTTTTAAACAATTGGCAACTTCAGTTAATATTTAATGCAGTGTTTATTGTCTTGTCATGTTTCATCTGAAGTCCCTCACCCACTTGGATACATTATGAGACATGGCTGAATTAATAGCCAAATCCTGGGAATGTAGTTATAAGCCTTCCCAGTTGATAAATGTTGTGGTTGTTGTGGTTGTTTTTTTTCTTTTCATCTTTTTTTTCCTTTTGTTATCTACTTATCTCTATCTGCTTATCTCTATCTACATATCAGTGGTGGGATTCATCATTTTTTACTACCGATTCTGTGGGCGTGGCTTGGTGGGCGTGGCAGGGGAAGGATCCTGTAAAATCTCCCTTCCCTCCCCACCCCACTAACCTGCTTTCCAGCTCTGTTCTCCTATGCAGGGCAACAAAAAAAGACCTAGCCAATCAGCTGGGACTCAGGAGGCAGAGAATAGATGGGGGCGGGGCCAGTCAGAGGTAGGAATTGCCGGTTCTCTGAACTACTCAAAATTTCCGCTACCGGTTCTCCAGAACTGGTCAGAACATGCTGAATACCACCTCTGCTACATATGTCTATCTACTTATCGCTACTTCTACTATATATCTCTATATCCATATCATTTTTTCATCATAACAAAATGTCCAAAACAAACAAGAAAAAACATAGAAAATAAGAAACAGAACTACAAGAGAGAAACTAAAAGAAAAAAAAAGCATACAATTATATATTCCACCCTTTTTTCTACCAAGAAGTTATTTTAAATGTTCCCCTGTTTTTGACTTTTCTCTATTAGATGTTTATGATCTGTTTCTAAATGTTGCTCTTAATTTTAGAGTATAAACTGCCCTGAATATTCAGAATCTGGACCACTTCTAAATTAGTGAAAGTGAGAGAAAGAGAGATGGCCATGCTGGCTCAGGAATTCTGGGAGTTGAAGTCCACAGGTCCTAAAGTTGCCATAGTTGCCCACCCCTGGATTAGAACATAGTGAATCCACACTCTGGGTCTTCTTGGAAGTAAGATAGTGTAGGAAGTCCCCCCCCCCTCAAAGAATGAAATATTTTGGGACATATTAAAAAGGCAGCATAAAATATTTCCCCTAAAGGAGAATTTTTTAAAAAAAATTTAAGGGAGGAAGAAACCAGCCGCAGTTTCCCTGCCCCAAGCAGAAACTGAGGAGGCCAGCCTTTAGAAATGCACATTTGGTGATCCATTCAAAAAGACTGGGTCAGGCAGAAACTCCAGATAAGCAAAAGATTGATAAAATTAGCTGAGACGCACAGCTAGCATTTGCATTTCCTCTTTTGCCTATACAGCCAGCTATGACCCCTACACGACCCCCATAGGAATCTAGAAGGTGTTGGAAGAAATGTCCATCTGGGTTCAGTTCCAAGTGGGAAGAAAGACACTGGAAATGTGTAGGCTGCTTGGAAGGATGGTTTTAATGGTGAAGCAGAACCATCAAGCACATGTGATTCTGGGTAGATGACCACATGGAGTGGAGAGTGAGATATATTTATACCCTCTCTTGGGCCTGGCAAGAAATGTATCCTATTGGTTGTCAGACTCCCCGGGGAGATGCAGGGGTCAGACTAACCTTGTGGTAGCCCCTCAAATATTGGAAGACCACCTCTAGTCCTTCTTTTCATTAAACTAGACATATCCAATTGTAGCAACTGTCCTTCAACCCCCTAATCATCTTATCATATACTCCTTAATCATGTAATACAGAGAGCTGGCCCTTCCAATAACCTCATCCCAAGATATGTAGGACTTCGAAGATCCAACTTTCCTGCCTTTTCTTCTCATAACTTCCTTCTCATTTGTGGTTGTTGTTTTCTTTCCCAGTTTGTTAAATTCCACCCCGGGTTTTATTCCAAAAAAGAACATTTTACATTGCTTCTTCTTCTTCCCAAAGCATTGAATCATCACCACGCTTGCAGTCATTTTTCTGCCTGTGACATGAAAAGGTATGAAAAGAAATTTATATTTCATTGTACTGCGTGGTTTTAAGGCCCTTTTTTCCCCCTGATTGATGGCTTTAATATTCATGGCTCCTGCTTTTGTCTCCAAGACTATGTGGGGTTTCTTGTCAGTTCTCTTTTATACCATTTAGTTAAATGACAAGAATTATTAAGAACTGAGGGGGGGCTTTCATTTAGCTTCAACTGGGAAAAACCACCCAAATTAACGAGGAAGCAGATTTGAGGAGCAGTTCGAGATCTCATATTTATGCTACTGATAGGATTGATGGACCTAGTTCTCTCAAGAAAATGTGGGGAACCTTGATTTCCGCTGGAGTGGGCCTTTACCCAAAAGGTCTAAAACGAACATTAAGGCCTGAATGGGGACAAGCTCAGTAGGTGGGGGCTTGGGATGGGAGACCACGGAGAGATCCCAAGGAGATAGCTTGGATGGGGAGTTAGAAAGGCTGTCCCCATTCCAAGAAAGCTGCTTCAATATCTCCTTGTATTGTCCAAAAATTGAGCTCTGGTTGATGGTTTGGGAAGATGTGTGATGACCCAAGGTGTGGCACAAAGGCAACCCTACCAGAAAATAAGTAGAGGTCCCTTTATTAGCTCCAACTTTGCCCCCAATATTCCAGTTACATTCTGATCTGGAGAAAAACTCTCCCAGGAACCTGCAACAGCCTTTGGCTGCAGATATTCCAATCCAAAATGGTGTAAACAGAAAATTTTAAACTATAAATCCAACAAATTAAGATGAGGTAATAAATCCAGCAGGGCAAGATAAGGAGTTCCAGAAGTGAAGTAACACCGCAGTAAATCAAACCAGTTGGGAGGATTCCAGGAACTCAGATAACAGCAGCCAACATGAGATAAACATAATGTTTGTTCCCAACAAAGTGCACAACCCCTCTGCCTCTCTTTTAACTCAATTGAAGGGAATCAGGGCCCTGTCCTCCCCCATAAGCCACGCAACCCACATTGCTCTCTTCTCCGTTCTTCCCTGTGTGTTCTAGGATGAAGAGGGCATGGGCCTGGTTCTTCCTCTGAACCCGCTCTCCCTTGTTCTACCTCTTCCCTGCTCTGCCCAGCCTGACTTTGCCCTTCCCAGTTTCCTCCACCGCCAATGGAGCCACACTTCCACTCCCTGGTAGCTGTTCGTCTTCCTCCTTGAATTAAGACTTTGATGGGGGCATGACAAGATGTGTGTTTTTAAAAATATCAGCATCCCTTAGATGGGAGGGTGAAATTGTGAGAGGATTTTGTGAGAGTTTTTGTTGTAAATAAAACTTGGAGGTAAGGCAAAATAGGAAGATAAATATTCCTGGAAGAAATCCCCACTCGCCTTCACGTTTCTTGGTGTATGAATCGTAGTGTCAAATCAAAAATATTTCTCTTGTCTTTTAGAATTGTCAGCAGAAAGGGAGTGCGGGAGGTAATACTTAAATAATTAAATATTTTCACAGATAATTGCTAGGTGGCCAAAGCTTCTGGCGTGCAAGATTATTACTGGAGAGCATGATTGATGACTCTTGGCTATGGATGTGTCCCATTGGAGAATATACATCCAGGGGGTAAGGGAAGACCAGGGTCAAGGGTGAGATGCATGATGTGTCTCAGTGTTGGCTGCACCCAGGTTACGCCGATATGTTCACTCCTGATAAATGATTTTTTTAAAACTCTAAGAGATGCGGCTAGAGAGTTGTGATTCCAATGGGGGTGGGATTATCGGAGCCCTGACATGTAGTTTCATACAAAAGCGACTTCCAATTTTAAACACAACTTCCTAAAATCTTGTCAGATTAGTGAGTTTCTCCTTGCTTAGTCTCCTCTTGTTATGTTGAATTTTAACAATATGGAGCCGACCAGTCTACAGGTAATCCTTGGTTTATGACCCCAACAGAGCCAGTGGTGGGCTGCTACCGCTTCGGACTAGTTCTAGTGAACCGGTAGTTCTGGTGAACCATTGGCCCCACCCACCTGCCCCCTGTCCTTTCCTGTCCTATATTTCCCTGTTTTTTAGCTCAGCTGATTCGCATGGCAGAGTGGATTGCTGCGCTTCAGCTGTTTTACTCACCAGTGCTGAATAGAAGATAAGTTTTTAAGCTTAAAATGGGTGGTTTTTGAATGCTGCGTGCACACACAAACTGCATGTTACATGCATGCATGCTGTCAGGACAATCCACCCCCATTCAAATCATGAGTCTCTAGCTGCATCCCTCAGACTTTAAAAAAAATCATTTATTTGGAATGAACATGTCAGCATTATCTGGTTGCGGTCAACACTGAGACACATCAATCATCTCACCCTTGACCCTGGTCTTCTCCCATCCCCTGGATGTATATTCTCCAATGGGATGCATCCATAGCCAAGAGTCATCAATCATGCTCTCCGGTAATAATCTTGAGCGCCGGAAGCTTCAGCCGCCTAGCAATTATCTAAGGAAGGCATTACTCCCCCACTCCCTTTCTGCTGACAACTCTAAAAGACAAGAGAAATATTTTTGAGTTGACACACATACTCACTGAACCGGTTGTTAAACCAATTGCAGCCCAGCACTGAACTGAGCCCCAAATATCTGTTGCTAAATGAGACATTTAAAATGAGAATTTTTGCCCCATTTTATGACCTTTCTTGCCATAGTTGTTAATTGCATCACCTCAGTTTTTAAGTGAGTAACAGGGTGGTTAAATGAACCTGGCTTCCCCATTGACTTTGCTTGTCAGAAGGTCGCAAAAAGGGATTCATATGACCCCAGGATGCTGCAACCATGGTAAATGTGAATCACCTGCCAAGCATCCGAATGTGAGTCACAATTTTTTTAGGAAATGAGTTGCACCTGATTTGAGTACCTTTTTTTGCCATGGTTGTTGTTAAGTGAATAGCTCCATTTGTGAAGTGAATTACACAATCATTAAGTGAACAGAGCTTGCTCTGTTGACTTTGCCTGTCAGAAGCTGGCTGGGAAGATCACATGGCAATCCCATGATCCTGGGATACTGCAACCATTGTAAGTTCATACCAGGTTTTCCCGAAAATAAGACTCTGTTTTATTGTATTTTTTTTTTTTTTTTGCTACCAAAAAAGACTCCGGGTCTTATTTTCGGGACGTCATCCACTGACTAGCCTCACTTGCGTGCATCACCTCCGACCTCCTTTTCGCTGTCAGAGGCCTTCAGGAACTTTTTCTGCAGCTGGCAAGGCTTTCCTTAAGGCCTCTGCAGTGATAACAGAGCTCCAGATCGATCTGGAGCTCTGTTGTCAGCTAAAGAGGCCTTTAACTGGCTGCAGAAGAAATGGGCCAGCAAGGCAGGTGTCGGGTTGTGCGAGGCCTGGCTATAACTGTCCAAAGACAAGTACAAGGGCAGCTCCACCACCCACGATCCCCACCCTAGCTTAATTTTTACCTATGTACTCTGGAATGGGCAGGATCTTAAATAGAGCTTATTTTGGGGGGTAGGGTTTATATTAGGCGCATGTGTAAAAATCAAGTTAGGACTTACTTTCAGGGTAGGTCATATTTTCAGGGAAACAGGGTATTAGTTGCCAGGTGCCTGAATAAATCACATGATCATGGGGAGGCTACCATAGACATAAGTGCAAAACTAGTTTTACAAGTCACTTTTTTTTCACTGTTGTTGTAACCTTAAATGGCTGCTAAAATAATGATTCAAGTCTACCTGCACCAGGTAAGGTTACCTGTACCATGCAGTAATGCAAGGTATCCCAATGGTCATGTGATTTACATTCAAATGCTTGACCACTGTTTCACATTTATGACGGTGGCGGTGTCCCCGGATTTGTGTGATCCTCTTTTGCAACCTTCTGACAAGCAAAGTTAATGGGGAGACCAAATTCACTTAACCACTGTGTTCCAACTCGCAGTGATTCGCTTAACAAATGGGACAAGAAAATGGGGCAAAACTCACTTGACAACGGTCTCATTTAGCCACAGAAATTTTGGGCTCAATTATGGTCATAAGTTGAGGATTACCTGTAATCAGGCTGACAGAACCTGCATCATGGCTCATTTGCCAGCACATGGGATGTCCAGGCTTTCTGTCCTGGAAGAGAAACAAGAGTATAAAAAAGATGTTGAGACTCTAGAAAGAGTGCAGAGAAGAGTAACCAGGATGATTGGGAGACTGGAGGCTAAAACATATGATGAACAGTTGCAGGAACTGGGCATGGCTGGTCTAGTGAAGAGAAGGACCAGGGAAGACATGATAGCAGTCTTCCAATATTTGAGGCACTGCACCAGAGAGGAAGAAGTCAAGCTATTCTTCAAAGTACTTGAAAGCCAGACAAGGAATAATGGATGGAACTGAACAAGGAGAGATTCAACCTGGAAATAAGAATAAATTTTCTGACAGTGAGAGCAATCAACCCATGGAACAGAAGTTGCCTTTAGAAGTTGTGGGAGTTTCATCACTGGAAGCTTTCAAGAAGAGACTGGACTGCCATTTGTCAGAAATGGTGTCGGGTCTCCTGCTTGGGCTGGGTGTTGGATTAGATGGCCTACAAGGTCCCTTCCAACTCTGTTAATCTGTTTAAACCTGTTTAAGACCAATGAAAATTGAAGCAATCAGACTTGTTTTTTATTATCTCCTGGAATAAGGACTTGGGTTCAACACACATTTCCCTGCACAGAGGATGGTGGAAGAATGGGCCTCTTGCTTAAATGTTCATCTGTAAGTTCTGCTCTTCTTTCTTCTATTTTCAGCTTTAGAGAATGTGAGGGGAAAACTGAAAGACATTCTTTTAGGAGGTACTGAAAGTTACATTGTCCTAACTCTGCTTATAATGGCCTGGATCTGCCAGCAAAGCAGAAATTATCTAAGGGCAAAACCATCCCTCCTAAGAAACGTGAGTGGAATTATAAAGGTACAATCTGTTGTTGTTTTTCTGCAGCTGTGGCTTTGTATCAATAGGATCGGATGGGAGAAGTTATTTGGGAGGGGGGGGCTGACAATGCATCTATTCATCTACCCATCTCTCGGCAGAGGGCAATTTATCCAATGTTTGTGGGCGCACTATTTCACCATTTTAAAATCAAGGGCTTGTCACATCGTCCTAGTTCTGTTTGTTTATTTATTCAATTGATATGCTGGCTGACTCCTAACAGCTCTGCGTGGCTGGCAACACTCAAAGCAAGAAATGAGAATAAAGTCAATAAAAAGACAGAAGATGACAAGTGTGACAGAGCCAAAAGAATGGAGCAAAGATTCTCCTTCTCCCTTGCCAGAGGTATGTCCTCATCGCTCTTCTGAACTACAGCAGACTCAATATTAAGAAAACAGTGGAAGAATATCTTGGTCAGACAAGATAGTTGACTTGTCAGTTTGACTAAATCTCTTGCTCTGGCTCAGATGTTTCCTCTTCATTAGTGAATTCTGCTCTGTCTTTATACAACTGGGATTCTTTATCAGATAATGGTGAAGTCCACCACTAACTATACAGAAATCTCACTAAGCTTGTTTTTTCAACATTCCATAATAATCTGAGTATGTGTGTGTATATGTGTGTGTGTGTACACACATACACACATACACTTAAATATACAAACAGAGAGAGATTATTATGGAATATTGAAAAATCAAGCAGTGAGGTGTGTGTATATGTGTGTGTGTGTGTGTAGATAGATAGATAGATAGATAGATAGATAGATAGATAGATAGATAGATAGATAGATAGATAGGTAGGTAGGTAGGTAGGTAGGTAGGTAGGTAGGTAGGTAGGTAGATAGATAGATAGATAGATAGATAGATAGATAGATAGATAGATAGATAGATAGATAGATAGATAGATAGATAGATAGATAGATAGATAGATAGATAGATAGAGATATTATTTCCACTTTTTATTATTATTTTTAAATAACTCAAAATAACAAAGACACACAATGCTCCTTCCTCCTATTTTCCCATAAGAACAACCCTATGAAGTAGGTTGGGCTGAGAGAGAGTGACTGGCCCAAAGTCACACAGCTGGTTTTCATGCCTAAAGCAGGATTAGAGCTCACTGTCTCTTGGGGATTGGCCAAAATCACCCATTCAGCTTTCATGTCTAAGGTGGGACTAAAGTTCTCTGTCCCCTGATGATTGGCCCAAAGTCACACAGCTGGTTTCCATGCCTAAGGCAGGGCTAGAACTCACAGTCTCTTGAGGATTGGCCCCTGTCATCCAGCTGGCTTTTTTATGGCTAAAATAGGACTAGATCTCCCCTGATGAGTGGTCCAAAGTTACCCAGTTGGCTTTCATGCCTAAAGTAAGATTAGAACTCATAATCTCCTGCTTTTCAGCCTGGTGCCTTAACCATCTCACCAACCTGTCTCATTAAACAATGTGAGTTGAGACAACATACTCAACCCTCAAGCAACTAAATCAGGCTTAAAGAAAATCAAGATTAAATCTAACCAGCCACTAAAGTGAATAACTGACCTAGTTTAGGTGTGTTACCAAAACTTCTCCAAATACTTTCAACTGAGACCTTAGCTTAGAACAAGGGTCTTCAAACTTGGCAAGTTTAAGACTTGTGGACTTCAACTTCCAGAATTCCTGAGCTAACATGACTGGAGGAGGAATTCTGGGAGTTGAAGTCCACAGTTTTAAAGCGGTCAAGATCCCTGGTTTAGAAGATTAAGTTACAGGAGATAATAAGGCATGTTTATTCATTTTATTTTACTTATCTAAATTACACAGCTGTTCATCTCACAAGCAAGTGACTCTGGTGGTGTCCAAGAAATCATACCTTATCAAGCTTCCAGTTAAAGGATTTAGGGAAAAATGATAAAGGATTTGAAAAGTGCTTGAAGTATTTCAGATTTCATCTCCTTGTTCTCTAGCTTTTGCCCCTCTTAAAAAATCCATTGATATTTCTAAAGCAACTAATATAATTCATATCTATACTGGAGTCAGGAGAAAAAAGATTAGGTGGGAAGGACATTTATTGCAATATTTCAAAGTTAGAAATGTTACAGGTGAAAAATATCAGCTAATAAGTTAGTAAGGGAGTTGATAAACTCTGTGGGTGGCTGATGAAATTATCTGCCTTAACTAAAAGATAGTAGCTGCATCTCAATTTAGATCTCAGAATAAAGTTGAATTTATTCTAGATTTTAAGATTGTGCTAACATGTGCCTTTATAGAAACCTGATTGGTAATACTGGACCATCTATTGATCTATGATATCTCACAGAGGCCTCCTAAGATCGCAATCTTTTATTTTGTATTTATTCTGACACAACATGATTGATGTTAAAACTTGATTTTTATCTATGGTTGGCCACTGTAATAGTTTCCATTTTTTGGGTGGAAATGGGTTTGTATTTTTAAACATGTCTGGAAAACTACCAGAGATGCTGTTCCTTCCTGCCTAAGCTGAGATAAGCTGATGTTGACTTTGATTAAAAAGTTCAGAAGTCCTGTGATGGTTTGGCTAAATTGTAGGATGAATGGTTGTTTAGTCTGTTGAAGAGAAGGATTATTAGGGGCTTCATGATCAGTGGTGGTATTCTACCGGTTCGGCATGGCTCAAGTGAACTGGTAGTAAAAAATGTTACTGTTCGGCCGAACCAATAGTAAAAAAACAGCTACCAGTTCAGCCGAACCGGTATTCCTTTTTTTTTCTCCTGACGATCAGCTGCTCAGATGATCAGCTGTTCCAGGATCCCCTTGTTGGAATTAAGGAGAAATTTTCTGACAGTGAGAACAATCAACCAATGGAACAGAAGTTGCCTTCAGAAGTTGTAGGAGCTTCATCGCTGGAGGCTTTCAAGAAGAGACTGGACTGCCATCTATCAGAAATTGTGTAGGGTCTCCTGCTTGGGCTGGGGGTTGGACTAGATGATCTACAAGGTCCATTCCAACTCTGTTAATTTATATCTTTCTATATCTATCTGTACACTTGCCCATTAGTTAGGAAGAATACACCTTGTTGAAACAGAACAGAGTTTTTTTTTAAAGAATAGAATAGAATACTTTATTGGCCAAGTGTGATTGGACACATAAGGAATTTGTCTTGGTGCAAATACTCTCAGTGTACATAAAAGAAAAGATACATTCATCAAGAGTCGAGAATCATAAGGTACGATACTTAATTCTTAGCAGATGGTCTCATGAGTATGAAATCCATAGTGAATTGCAAATAAGAATAAAGAATAAAAAAACCATTAGAGAGCATTTCCCCAAGGCAGCCGTCCTTGGAAGAAACTGATAATAAAGGGAAATGCAATTGGAAACACAATGATCAGAAAAAGAGAGGAATATATTCCATTCAAAGAATTATCTTGAGGTCAAAGGTTAAGATTCATTGATATTCAGGATTTGCAAGGGGAAAGGAAATTCTCCTTGTCCTGTAGGCTGGTATGATATGGAGTCCTAGGAGGAAGAACTCATGATTGATTATGAACTTCTGCTCTAATGACCAGCCTGAGTTAATGCCTAACAGTGAAGATGGCACAGAAGCTTGGTGGATAATTTTTCAGAATTCATTCAAAGGAAGGAGAAATTACCCAACCATTTCCCAAAAATGAATTTCTCCCCCTTTAGCTGTGACAGCAGCATTGCTATGGAAAAAGGGCTCCCGGTGAAGTTTCCATATGAGGTTTTCTCTTGGAGTTTATTGGAAACATGGGAATCCAAGTGTGAAGATATTTAAAGCTAGCCTTCGGTAAGCTATGAGTAATCTTTTAAGAAAGAACTTAGAGAAGTTATTATACAGCCTAGAGATACAAGAAGCAGGAGGAGGGGGAAACTCAAAGTAACCCTATCTTGGTATAAGATGATAGAGAAGAAAACTCTGGAAGACTTTCAAGACTGATGTCAATACTATGTGGTTGGCTAGGCCAAGAAATAGATGCTGCATGGATTCCAGAAATGCCTATTAACCGAAAAAGAGAGTTGGAACGGACATTGAAGTTCTTCTAGTCCAACCCCTTGCTTAAAAGCAGGAAACCACAAACTATTTCAGACAAGTGGTTGTCCAATCTCTTAAAACCTCCATTGGTGGGGCACCCACAATTTCTGAAGGCAACTGTTCTGACCCAGCCTTAACAGAAGCAAGAAACAGACTCTTTGTCATGAAAAAAAATCTCTTTATTTACCTCTTGTGAATTAATGACATTCACACACACCAAAAAGTCCAGGCAATAGTCCTTCAAAGAGTTAACGGCAGCAACAGACCTTATCAGTTCCTTGAGATAACTGTGAGCTCCCAGCCAGAAAGGCTGCAAATTAAATTCTGGAAAGCAGTCTCTGAGGCATGAAACACAATGAGCAATATCTTCAGATAGATTAACTGTTGTCTCCTACAAAAACCACTCCCCTTTCCTTCTATTTATTCCCCAGCCAGGGAGGGGCCATTTAGCATCCACATGTGCTTTGCTTGCCGAGTGGACTCCTTGTCCTCCGTTGTTCCCCTCCCCTAATAGCTCTGCACATACGTACGTGTGTCTGGAACAGACCCCAGCTGTTCTTCCTCCTCACTCATAGCAGCTTCCAAAGGAAGCTACTTTTCTGGTGGCTGGAAAATGTCAGACAGCCCTGGCTCTATCTCTGCATCTGATGCAGAGCATCCATCAGAGCCTTCCCTAGACTCAAGAAGTGGCCTGAGTTCCACCCCAACCTTCTTATTGTCCGATTCTGGCAGCTGGCGGGCCACAACAGCAAGCTGTTGCACTGATTAATTTGTTCTCACTGTCAGGAAATGTCTCCTTAGTTCTAGGTTGCTTCTCTCCTTGATTAGTTTCCACCCGTTGCTTCTTGTCCTGCCTTTAGGTTCTTTGGAGAATAGCTTGATACCCTCTTCATTGTGGCAGCTCCTTAGATGTTGGAACACTTCCATCATATCACCTCTAGTCCTTTTTTTCATTGAATAAACCAGTGGTGTCAAACCCGCGGCCCACGGAACAGATACATCACATTCTGGCTACGCTCACCCTGGTTTAGTGAAGGGGAAAAAAGTCACGATACATCATGTGATGACAATGTGACCCCGGAGTTTGAAAACCCTGAACTAGACTAATGGCACTTTATAGTGTAAGTTATACAGTGGTGGGATTCTACCAGTTTCCCTACTGGTTTGGTGATCGCGCACTTTGCACGTATGTGTGCAGCTTTCCAAACACCAGCTAAGGCTCTGCTGCGCCAATCAGCTGAGAGGATAAAGAAGAGAAAAGCGCAGGGGTGAGTGAGAGGGCTGATCCTACGCTTGGCTCTTCTTTCTCCTCTCAGCTGATCGTCTTTTTTTTTTTTTTAAACTACCCATTCGGTCGAACCAGTAGCATTTTTTGCTACCGGTTCAGGGGAACCGGGCCGAACCAGTAGCCTTTCACCACTGAAGTTATATCAGAATCTTAAATGCCTGTCACAGGTCTTAATTAGAGAGAAAGACTCCAAATCACAGTAGCATAAATCCAGTCCAAATCTTGGTGAATATATAATTTTTTAATTGGCAGTAAAGCCAATAAGACATATCACCAATCATTAGGTAGCTAGGAAAAGAATTTCATAATTGGAATATCTCAGCTGAGATACTTTGGCTGTAGATTAGACATGGAAGTTAACCAAGGTTATCTGTGAAAATTCAACCAATCAAGAGAATAGAGGATACCGGATTCAAATATTAATCCATCCTCTCTTTTGTAAATAGATTCTAGTTACTCCTGTAAATAGGTCTAGCAGGTGACAGAGTTGGTGAAAACCTAAGCAACCCCAGACATAGTTAATACTTGAAAGAGGAACCATCAAAAAGTCCCCCCCCCCCTCAAAAAAAAATCACTGAAAACTTTTTTGCAGAACATTCTTATAATACTGTTGAGAAAAGTTCAAGAATGTCATCACTGGGAGTTGAGCTTGACCTACATTGTACCTCTTCATAATATGTACAGGAAAATGTTGTGTACAAGAAAGTCAATTAAGACACCAAGAGCCAGCCAAGTAAATATAAGCTCAAAATTCAACAGCTTCACGCATTAAAAACTGTAGAACTTCCTGCTAGCATTTCAACAATGCCGGTAATAATATCTTCCTCGCTGGCTCCAAATCAAATAACTATGTTGCTTTGGGAGGGAGAAGGAAAATTAAAAATAGTCATATAAGTGTGAGTAGAAACCATCAATTGATTATTTTATTCATGAACTTCTTTTTCTCTATCGATTATGTGTAACTGGAAAACCCTGGCCAGTTTCTCCTGTATAATAAAGTTTGTTAGAAAATAAAACAATATTTATTTTTATTGTATGGAAATAATAAATACTTATATGGAAATTGGGGCATAAACTTATCAAATGAATTGAATCCAGTTCTGTTTTTCTAAAGATTACTGTGTTACAATGAAAAATTGTGTGTGATTCTCCAAGTTAGGGAAGAGGATAACCTCAGTTTTTTTAGACTTTTATACCATGGGCAAAATAACACTGAATGTTCCAAAGACTTCCTTAAAAAATATGGGTGGGGGAGAGATATCCATAGGGTATAGACAAAAAAAGTCAGGATGGCAATCATGATAGTGTGATCAGCTCCATGTGTTTCTTTTCTGATTGGAACAGGTCTAGATACTTTAATTCCTCCTGTGTTCTTATCAAAGGAAGATGCCTTCTCAACTTCTCCAGAAAAGGAAGATTGGAGATTGGACAATAATCATCAATACCAGTTGGATTGAAAGATGGCCTCTTGAGGAGTGAGTCTGCCACCATCTCTTTTAAGGCAGAAGATACCAACCCCCTCCATCAGCCAGGAGGCTGTTATCATAGTATTGACCCAATTCCCAGTCATCTCCTTGGGTATTTTTACAAGAGAGCCCCAGATTCTGTAAACAGTTGGCCAAGTGGACACATGGAGAACCCTGTCCAGTTCCTCAGGAATCACTGGCTCAAACTCATCCCAAATCACACCTCCAGAGTACGTCCCAGCCCCTTTGGCCTGGCCTGCCTAATTAAAGTCCACACTGGAGCAGATCTGAGCTATTTAATTTGCTAGATAGCATGAATGATTCTCACAGCAGCCCAACATTTTAAGCCTTAAAAAGATCCTTTCTATTCCATAGGGGCTGGTCTGCCTGAACAGGGCCATTACAAGAAAGCACTCAATCTCAGAGAGCACCAAAGCCCCCCTAATCGAAACCTTTCAAATAATTTGTAAATTCATCAATCTTCCTTGTCGCGGCATCGTAATTGGCATCTAGAATTGGCATCTTGAAGCCATATTTTGCTAACACAATCCTCCATATCTCAGACCTAGGCAGGGATGGGAATCTACTGGTTCGGAGTGGTTCAGGTGAACCGGTAGTTCTGGTGAGCATTTGTCCCAGCCCACCCGCCCCTGCTCTTTCCTTTGCTTTATTTCCTGGTTTTTTAGCACAGCTGATTCACGCGGCAGAGCGGTTTGCCATGCCTCAGCTGTTTTATTCCCAAGGGTTGCAATAGAAGGTAAGTAATTGAGTTGAAAATGGGCTTTTTAAAATGTAGAGCATGCATGCATATCGCGGGAAGCGCACGCTCACCAAACTGGTTGTTACACCAGTTGAATCACACCACTGGACCTAGGTATGTATTTCGCCCTCCCTCCCTCCCTCCCCTCAAAAGCTACATTCATCACGAGAAAGTAGCTGGCTTGATTTATTAACAGCCGCTTCCTCTAAAGATTGTACTAGGCCGTGTCCCTGACTCATTCTTCTAACCTTTCCTGCTCCTACAAAAAAAAATTCACCCAGCTTCTTCACCGGGTCAAAGGAAAGAGAAGATGAGAAACAGAGACAGAGATAAAGAGTGAGGGAACATCTGGTTTGTCACTGCAAAATAAGAACAGCTGGCAATCCATAGAATAGTAGCATCACACATGCAGGTGATAAGCTCAGCTGATGAGGCTCCTCCTGGGATTAATAACCTTGATAGATGGTCTCTGTTGCTCCTGCTGGGGCAGGTGATGTGATCAGTCAGCAGAACTCTCCAAAGCTCAGTCATGGTACCTAAAGAAGGCCTGGAATAAATTGGATCCAGTTTAATTTCAGTGTAATTCAAACCAT
Organism: Bungarus multicinctus; assembly: GCA_023653725.1. Classification (NCBI taxonomy): domain Eukaryota; kingdom Metazoa; phylum Chordata; class Lepidosauria; order Squamata; family Elapidae; genus Bungarus; species Bungarus multicinctus. The sequence goes on along the minus strand of CM042846.1, from coordinate 85,576,681 downwards.
ACAAAACTAACCCAGTACAGCTAATACAGTTAGTTCTTGACTTACAACCAGTGGTGGGATTCAAATAATTGAACAACTGGTTCTCTGCCCTAATGACCGGCTAGGTAGGTGTGGCTGGGTGGGCATGTGACTAGATGTGCATGGACAACTCAATGTCATTCACATCAAGGGGCACTTCACCTCGCCCGGCCTCCTGTCTCCTCCTAGCCACTCCTTGTCATGCCTGGCCTAGCCTGGCCTCTTCTCAACTTACAACCACAATTGAGCCCAAAATGTATGTTGCTAAGTGAGAAATGTATTAAGTGAATTTTGCCACATTTCACGACTTTTCTTGCCACATTTATTAAGTGGATCACTGCAGTTGTTAAGTCAGCAACATAGTTGTTAAGTGAATCTGGCTTCTCCATTGACTTTCCTTATCAGAAGGTTGCAAAAGGGGAATCACACTGCAACCGTCGTAAATCCATGCCAGTTGCCAAGTATCTAGATTTTGATCATGTGACCATGGAGATGCTGCAAGAGTCGGAAGTGTGAAAAACAGTCATAAATCACTTTTTCAATGCCGTTGTAACTTCAACCAAGTTCTAAGTGAACGGTTGTGAGTTGTGTGGTTGTGAATGAGTGTGAGTTGAGGACTATCTGTAGAATTAATCTCCATGTGCCTGCTAATTGTCCTCTTCTGACACTTCCCAAATTGCCATTTCTTGAAATATTTGGGACTTGCTCCAGCAGACACAGTAAGCCCTGGAGTCTTTCCAGATAGTCTGCAGAAGATGGTCAATATTCAAGATGGCGACTCCAGTGTGTCAATGCTCTGTTTATTGTGTATGATGAAGAACATTGATTGCAACATTGAAATTTGCCATCTTGACTTTTTTGCCCAAACTCTGTGAACACTCCTGACAGTGGTACTGTTCTGATCCAGCTTTAGCAGAACCAAGAAACAGACTCCTTGTCCTAAAAAAAAACCCTCTTTATTTATCTCCTGTGAATTAATGGCATTCACCCACCAAAAAGTCCAGGCAATAGTTCTTCAAAGAGTTAAAGGGACGGGCTGAGGAGTTTTCTAGGTTTCTGCAGGACAAAATCGCTCAGATCCGGAGCGAACTGGACTCCGATTGGCCATCTCCGGGCGGGGGGATGGGGGTGGATATCGGTGAGGTCAATTGGGTTGAGTTCGACCCTGTTACTTTGGAGGACGTGGACAGGATACTGGGGGGGCTTAATGCCACCTCCTGTTTGTTGGACCCGTGTCCCTCCTGGCTGGTTTTGGCCACTCAGGAGGTGACACGAGGCTGGTTCCAGGGTATTATAAACGCTTCCTTGAGAGAGGGGCTGCTGCCTGCTGCCTTGAAAGAGGCGGTGGTGCGGCCCCTCCTCAAGAAACCGTCCCTGGACCCAGCATTGTTATCTAATTATCGTTCTGTCTCCAACCTTCGTTTTGTTGCGAAGGTTGTTGAGAGTGTGGTGGCACATCAGCTCCCGCAGTACTTGGATGAAGCGAGTTATCTTGACCCCCTCCAATCGGGTTTCAGGCCTGGGCACAGCACGGAGACGGCTTTGGTCGGGTTGGTTGATGATCTCTGGAGGGCTCGGGACAGGGGTTGTTCCTCTGTCCTGGTCCTATTGGATCTCTCAGCGGCTTTTGATACTGTCGACCACAGTATCTTATTGCGGTGGTTGGAGGGGTTAGGAGTGGGGGGCACCGTGTTGCGGTGGTTCACCTCCTTCCTCTCCGACCGTTCGCAATCTGTGTTGACAGGGGGGCAGAGGTCGGCCCCGAGGCCCCTACTGTGTGGGGTGCCTCAGGGGTCGGTGCTCTCGCCCCTGCTGTTCAACATTTATGTGAAGCCGCTGGGTGAGATCATCCGTGGCTTCGGGGTGGAGTTCCATCAGTACGCTGATGATACGCAGCTGTACATTTCCACCCCGGGCCACCCCAACGAAGCCGTCGAAGTAATGTCCCAGTGCCTGGAGGCCATGCGGAGTTGGATGGGTCGTAACAGGCTCCGTCTCAACCCGGCCAAAACCGAGTGGCTGTGGTTTCCTGCGCCCAGATATAGCCAGCTGTTTCCTTCGCTGCCCGTGGGGGGAGAGGTTTTGACCCCCGTGGAAAGGGCGCGCAATTTGGGTGTCCTCCTGGATGTACGGCTGTTTTTAGAAGAGCACATTGCAGCCGTCGCCAGGGGGGCTTTTTATCAGATACGTCTGATTCACCAGTTGCGGCCCTTTCTGGATCTGGGCGCACTTCGCACAGTCACGTCCGCCCTCGTTATTTCCCACCTGGATTATTGCAATGCTCTCTACATGGGGCTCCCCTTGAAGAGTCTCCGGAGGTTACAGTTGGTCCAGCATGCAGCCGCGCAGGTGATTGTGGATGCCCCTCGGAGCTCCCACGTTACACCGCTTCTCCGCAGGCTGCACTGGCTTCCTGTGGCCTACCGGATTCGATTCAAGGTGGTACTGATGGTATTTAAAGCGCTCCATGGCTCGGGACCTGGGTACTTACGGGACCGCCTACTGCCATCATCAACCTCCCGCCGCTCAGTACGCTCCCACAGGGTTGCCCTACTCGGGTTTCCGCTGCCTGGCCGCTGTCGGCTGACGGCCCCGAGAGTTCGGGCTTTCTCTGTGGGAGCTCCCTCCCTATGGAATGATCTCCCCCCGGAGATATGGGCTATGACGGATATTCTGACCTTCCGGCGCGCAGTGAAAACCCTATTTTTTAAACAGGCCGGCCTGGCCCAGTAACTGTATTTGTGGTTTTAACTAATTTTAATTGGGGTGTGGGATTAATTGTTCTGATTAATGATGCTCAATGTACGTGCAACCTGACCTTGGCTGATGGAACAGGGAGTTTGCTTCATGTAGAGCCAGGAATGTGGTCTTATCTGGAACAAAGAAGTAACGGAATGAACTGATTTTAATGAACTGACTTTGTGTTATTATTGCTTGGCTGAGAATTCTGTAACCTTGCTTTTTCTAAATAAAAGAGTGCTTTGGACTTCGGTTCGGGGCATTTCATCTCGAGGAAAACCCTGTTTCCATGTCTCATGATTTGCCGGGTTAACCATTTAATTGCCTCAAGTGGTGACTCCGACGTGATTCTTAAGGGATACGTCCGCTTTGTCCCCATCCTTCGCCAGGCATTGGCTTAAGCGCTTTCATCAGGTACACGGCTGGACCGCGTCTGATTCATCGTAAGTATGGGGAATGATCTATCTCAGGCTCAAGAAGAGCACGTCAGGGAATTGAAAGAGATAGCTAAGCGTAATTACTTTCAGTTTAACTCAGCTGGGAAAGCTCGGCAAGTTAAGGGAAAAGAGATCAAAGAACTTTTGAAATATGTATGGGAACATATGTCATATTACCCTTTGTCAGGCAGCACAAAAGTGTCTACCTGGAGGAAGATAGGCGAAGATTTGCATAATGCGCCTCGCGCCCCTGCACCCATACTCTGTACATGGCGTTCTTTGATTGAGGCACTGCAAATTCAAAATAATCCTTTGTTACAACCCCCTCCTGATCCTGTCATTCACCCACCTCCCTATCAACCGGTTCTTGTTCAGCCAGCTGATACCACAGCGGTTCGTAATCATGGGCTGCTGCTCCCTCCTTCTGCCCCTGCTCTTAGCGAGCCTTCGCTAGCCCCTCGCGGAGTGAAAAATGCGGTGGATGCTGGATTTGAAAAGGCAATGGAGAATGGGGAGCTGTCTCCGGAGGAATTAATCAACCTTCCGGTCTCAGCTTTTCCTGTTGTTGTAGAAATGGATGGAGTAGGGAATCAGGAACGTGTTTGGCGTCCTTTAGAATTAAGAACTCTCCGGGAAATTACCACAGCAGTAAAAGATTATGGGTTAAAAAGTAAATATACAACTGCTTTGCTGGAAGCTTTGGCGTTTGGTCGAAAAATGATACCGGAGGATTGGAAAGCTTTGGCCAGAATGATTTTGTCCTCCGGCCAATATATTGTTTGGGATTTTCAATATCGGCAACAGGCATTAGCCAGAGGGACAGGACAGGTTACACCTGATCAGTTATATGGCGCAGGTCAATTCAACACGGTTGAGTCACAACGAGATAATCTGGCAGATCAAGTCTTCCCTATGATTAACCTTTGTGTGTTGGCTGCGTTTACTAGAGTAGATGAGGCTGGAGGTAGCTCCATTCGCAGTTTTGTTACCATCAAGCAGGGAAATGCCGAGCCATATCAGGATTTGAACCTATTATTATTTATGTTCCTTTTCGGCTTCACTTATGGGAACAACTCTTGGCTACCTCTGAGCTACTTCAATTGTCTTTAGCAAATTGGCAAGGCACTTTTGCTTATCATTTACCATCAGATCATAGATTGTCCATTGTCACCAATACACATATAATTTTGGCAGAAGTTCGCTGCTCTTTTCCTCTCCCAGATGCTTTGACCTTATTTGTGGATGGAGGAAAAACATATGGTGCGTGCGTATGGAAACTAAACGAGAAGTGGCATACGAAAATTACCCCCCCTCAAAAATCAGCTCAACGAGCAGAATTGGCCGCTGCTATTTTGGCTTTTCAAACTTTTCCTGACACGCCATTTAATCTAATTGTGGATAGTCAATATGTTTACAACTTAACTATATGCCTCACAGGGGCATATGTATCCCCAGGAACGGAGGAAGGGCTACTTGCTTTTTTCTTATCGTACCAACAAATTTTAGAGCAGCGTAAATGTCCTTATTTTGTTGGGCATATGCGTAGTCATTCTCATCTTCCTGGAATCCTTGCTGAAGGAAACCAGCGAGCTGATGCCTCCACACGCGTGGAGCACTTACATTTATCTAAAACAACTCCGTGGGACAGCCATTCTTACTTCCATCAAGGGGCAAAAGCCCTTATCAAACAATTTGGCCTCTCAGCTACAGAAGCTGCTGCAATTGTCCAGCAATGTCCTACCTGCAGTAAAATTGCTACAGCTATACCCATGGGAGTAAACCCTAGGGGTTTGCACCGTAATGCCCTTTGGCAAATGGATGTCACGCAGTATCCCTCCTTTGCCCCATGGAAATATCTACATGTTAGTATTGACACATTTTCTGGGTTTATTATTGCTACCCCACAAAGGGGGGAGACTGTTAAGCATGTCATTAATCATTGTCTCCGCACTTTTGCCTCCTCAGGGCCACCTAAGGAGCTAAAAACAGATAATGGTCCTGCCTATACTAGTTCAAACTTTGCTCAATTTTGTGATCGTTGGTCAATTTGTCATAAATTTGGCATTCCCTATAACTCACAAGGACAGGCTATTTGCGAGCGAGCAAATGGCACTTTAAAACGCATGCTCGAAAAATTTAAACAACAACAAAGGGGGAATTCCCCGGGACTTCTGGGAATACAAGACACTCTCAATATTGCTTTATATTCTTTAAATTTTCTAACTCCCACCGGCTCGCCTCCAGCTACAGCGGCAGACCGGTTTTTCCCTTCTTCTGTTTCTTCTACAGAAAATCGCCCTCTGGTCTGGGCTCGGTTTCTCCCAGACCCTACGTGGTGCGGCCCATTTAAACTTATTACGTGGGGCCGCGGATATGCTGCAGTGGAAAATGAAAATGGTGTTCGTTGGGTGCCTGGTCGCTGCATTCGTCCATATATGTGTGGCCAGCAACCTCGGAGGTCCGAACAAGAGAGCGGACCTGGGAGTTTGGGAGCAGAACACCTTGGTAAATGATGCAGCTCAGATGGCTTCTATGCTTAACAGAACGAACTGCTGGATTTGTTTGCATTTACCAACAGGAGGTCATGGCGGATTAGTCTTGGAAGGTGTCCCTTTGAATCTGACTTCAATAGCCTCCCATGCAACCTTTAAAGGAACTTTTGCAGATTTACTGTCAGACGACCCTTTCCACAAGTCGGTGACTGCTCTTAGTCCCCGTCTCCAGGAAGAAGCGGATGTTTGTTTTAAAATAGTGAACCAGACAGGTGGGATCTTTCTGGGGGACTATCCTCGATGTAGACGGACAATAATCATTAATGCAAAGAATCTTTACACGTCTGGATGGACTGACATGAATTCAGACTTTCAATGCCGACGGACGGTATTTAATTGCACCCTGGACAGAAATTGTGTTCAACACAATTTAACTTGTGCTAAAGGAGACCTTATTGACCCAACCAACGAACACCCGGCAAATGCTAAGGCTACTCATTGTTTTACTAGCAAATTTATGCCTTCTTCTATGTGTCAGATAATTGGTATGATTATTGAGCAAGCAAATGCTTCTGCTGTAGAGAACCGTAGTCTCCCCTTATTTGTGGGAGAAGTTTGGTGGTTATGTGGGCACAATGCATATGCTGTCATTCCGAGTGGTTGGTATGGCACTTGTACGCTTGGTTGGCTTGCACCTGCTGTTTGGGTTCGGGACACACTCCCGACAGGGTTACGTGTCCGCAATAAACGAGGAACCGACGACCTAGATTCCGGTTTAACAATGGGGGGTAGCTGGTCAACTCAACTAGCCAGAAGTTTGTTTCCTAGTTTGGGGGTGGCTATGAATTATCGAGATTTACACCTATTGAATAATTGGACTACACAAATGTTTAATCTGACTATCAAAGCTTTAAAAGATATTAATGAAGAGCTTCAGCAGATTAGATTGGTTTCTTTACAGAATCGCTATGCTTTGGATTACCTTTTAGCATCTAAAGGAGGAGTCTGTGCTTTGGTAGGTGCTGTTTGTTGTACTTATGTGACTGATCACGGCCCTAATCTAACCCTTACTATTGACGCCATGGAAAATTTGATTGCTCAGAATCCTTTGGTAGGGACTGGTTCTGGTACCGTAGACATATGGGGAGCCATGTGGTCCTGGCTGCCGGATGGGTCTTGGATCCGAAGGATGGCTATATCGATCATCTTGATACTGGTTGCTCTAGTAAGTATCTGTTGCTGTATTCAGTGCTTGCCTTCTTTGATAGCCATGGTAAGAGGTTTATTTCAACAAACGCAAGAAATACATGTTACTACTTATTATGCTCGTGATGGTTATGAAATAGAAAAGGGGGAGATGTGGGATTAATTGTTCTGATTAATGATGCTCAATGTACGTGCAACCTGACCTTGGCTGATGGAACAGGGAGTTTGCTTCATGTAGAGCCAGGAATGTGGTCTTATCTGGAACAAAGAAGTAACGGAATGAACTGATTTTAATGAACTGACTTTGTGTTATTATTGCTTGGCTGAGAATTCTGTAACCTTGCTTTTTCTAAATAAAAGAGTGCTTTGGACTTCGGTTCGGGGCATTTCATCTCGAGGAAAACCCTGTTTCCATGTCTCATGATTTGCCGGGTTAACCATTTAATTGCCTCATTGGGGTTTTATTAGTTTTTAATTTTTAATTGAATTGAATAGACAGCCGGATCAAATTATTTAATCTATTTTTAATTATATTTATTGTATATTTATTGTATATTTTTTAGTAGGCTGTACACCGCCCCGAGTCCCTTTTTGGGAGAGGGAGTGGTATAAAAGTGTGATTAAATAAATAAATAAATGCAGTAACAGACCTTATGAGTTCCTTGAGATAATTGCCGGATCATGAGCTCCCAATGGTAAAGCTTCAAATTAAATTCTGGCAAGCAGTTTCTGAGGCATGAAACATAATGAGCTAAATCTTCAGAACTCCAAACTGTTATCTCCTATGACAACCACTCCCCTTTCCTTCTATTTATTCCCCAGCCAGGGAGGGGTCATTCAGCATCCATGTGTGCTTTGCTTCCCCAGTCGACTCCTTGCCCTCCATTGTTCCCCTCTCCTAACAGCTCTGTGCATACATGCATCTGGAACAGGGTCCAGGTGTTCTTCCTCCTCACTCATATCAGCCTCCACAGACAGCTGCCCCTCCATTGGTTGGGAAATATTGGACAGCCCTGGCTCTTTCTCTGTGTCCGATGCAGAACATCCCAGACTCCAGAACTGGCCCAAGTTTCTCCCTAAACTCCTCATTGTCTGTCTGCCGCCAGCTGGTGGGCCACAACAGGTACCTCCCTAGTGTCAAATTGTGTTCATTGTCCAACAGGCAATCCTATAGAATGGGATTCTGAGTTTCTCTGGCCCAGTGAACAGGGTATGAAATTCTGTAAGTGTCTTGTGGACTTAGATAACGATTGCTGTGAGATTTTTGTGGCCAAGTCTAAGCACCGATAGGCTGAATCATAGCAAGCCAAGAGATTATCTTTTGCTTTCTACGTGACATTTTTAGAAATTCCTCTTAAGTTTGAGGCTGGTTCTTTGATATGCTGGCTGTTTGCAAGTGATTCATGCTTTAATTTAAAAGACATCTATACAGAAACAAAATAAAATTAGGTATAGCAGGGAAGTTGTCAGGTGTTGTTTGAAAAATCCCAAGCTTTGCAATTTGAATAAACTTCCTTCTTTTGGGCGAACCCATGGTCTACTTAACTTGCTGAGTCACTATCAAACTGGATTTTTGGGAGGGCTGTATCAGCATTGTAGTTGTCCTCCATGGGCTGGCCAGAGAGGGGGAAGGAGATGGGATGGACGGCCACCTGCAGCACCCCACTGGTCAAAACTGGGCGCGGGGGGCTGTGGGCATTCCCTGCGTGGCCCATTTTCAGCCTGGATGGCCTCCTGCAGCACCTTGCCGGCCAAAATGGGTGCCAAGTGGGATTGGACACACAAGGAATTTGTCTTGGTGTAAATACTCTCAGTATACATAAAGAAGGAACATTCGTTAAGAATCAAGAATCATAATGTACAACACTTAATGATAGTCATAGGGTACAATCAACATCAAATCATACTAGGAAACAGAGGATACAAGCAACAAAGTTACAGTCACAAGTGGGAGGGGATGAGTGATAAGGAGTGATGAGAAGATTAACAGTAATAGTAGTGTACACTTTGTAAATAGTTGAACAGTGTTGAGGGAATTATTTGTTTAGCAGAGTGATGGCTTTCGGGAAAAAACTGTTCTTGTGTCTAGTTGTTCTGGTGTGCAGTGCTCTATAGCGTCGTTTTGAGGGAAGGAGTTGAAACAGTTTATGTCCGGGATGTGAGGGGTCTGTAAATATTTCCACAGCCCTCTTTTTGACTTGTGCAGTATACAGGTCCTCGACTGAAGGCTGGTGGGTGGTCATTGTTTTTTCTGCAGTCCTAATTATCCTCTGAAGTCTGTGTCTGTCCTGTTGGGTTGCAGAACCAAACCAGACAGTTATAGAGGTACAGATGATAGATAAAAAAATAAAAGAAAAAATGGATCTTTCCAGCCACCCAGTAACTGTCTGCAGCTGGACATATTGGGGGAAGTGAGAGAAAGTACTGTACTGTAAGGTTGTCATATTCAAAATACCATACTCTGGAGAGCCACAAGGATGGGTCCAAGAAGATAGTTTTCCACTCTGTTTCCTGCCTAGTTGTCACATCACCTAGTTGTGATCCAGATTTTTGCAGCCCAGATATGGCAGTTCTATTATACAAATTCAATGACACTCCTATCAGCACAGAGTAGACAAAATAGTGGTCTACTCTGAAGTTTTTTTCTTTCTTCCTGCAGCCTTACCAAAATTCTTTTCTAGGTGTATCAAATCACAGATACCATAATCCGTGTCCAATCTTCAGGAAAATGCAACTTCCACAAAATACTAGTGTAGAAAGTTAGCACCCACCCCTGTCCTAGAAGAATGAAATATTTTAGGAAATATTAAAAAGGCAGAACATTATATTTCCCTGGATGAGAAAAGGACAAACATGTTTTATCTCTGCAACTCCTCCCCTCCTTTCAGCTCCAGGGTGATGGGATTAAGACATTTCCCTCATAACATGATAGGATTAGCCCTCTACCCATCTAATAGCAGGGCTCACTGCATTGTTAAATCACCTGGGGACATTACTTCAGCCCACAGTTCAACCAGACTTATCTCAGACAAACTCCTAGGATTTGCACACGACTCTTACAGCAACCAATAGGATATCTACCCTTACACAGCAACAGGAAGCTCAAGGGCAAGGCCCAAAAGAAGGTAGAAATACCTCTCTCTCCTCCATATGTTCAGCTGCACCAGGACCATGTGCTTAATGGTTCTGCTCCATTAAACTATCCTTCCAAGAAGTCTCCATGTTTCCAGTGTCTTTCTCCCCACTTGGAACTGAACCCAGGTGGACATCTCTTCCAACACTAGGTTAGAAGTCTACTTCACTGTCCCCCATCAAAAGACAATGGCATTTCCTTAAATTTTTAACAAGTATCACCACCCAAAGCAAATAAACAGAGGCAGCATCCAAGGAATAGATTTACTAAGAAAAATGATTTTTCAGGCAAGAGTGACTCAGCTTTTTCAAAGGGAAGCCAAATCCCTCTGCATAGGTTTTTTTTTTCTCCTTCTTTTTCTTCCAATCAATCGAGGCTGTTTGATGTAACATTTCTGTTTGACAAATTAAAGAGCTGTTTGAGGAGATAATTTCCAAATCGCTCATACACTATGGCAACATTGCCTTGGCTCTGTGGCTGAAATCTTAGTAAACAAGCGGGGGAAAGCATGTGAAAATCTAGAAAGCAACGTGGAGAGAAACATGTCTAACTCAGAACAGATCTTCCTGTGCCCTACAATTCAATCACATTCTTTAAAAAGAACTGGTTTTTTTCCCTTTTTACAACCAACTTTTAAATCTTTAGATGAGAAATGGGGGAAAAAATGTTTGGAGATAAAACCAGAATCAACAGCACTGCAATGGTACATCTGTAGCAGTGGTGCGTTTCAATTATTTTTACCACCGGTTCGGTGGGCATGGCTTGGTGGGCGTGATTTGTGCATGCACACACACTTTGCATGTGCACACATGCGCCAAACGCACACTTTGCACAGGTGCAGAGGTGTTCCAATTCACCTCCTGCAAGCCTGCACTCTCCCTGTCACTTCAGCAGCTGCCACAATGCAATGCAATGCAAAGCAGCTGCAATGCAAAGCAACTGTGCTTCAAAAGCAATGGACATAAAGGTTAGTATGGGATCCTGGGCGGGCAAATGGGCCCAACAGCAGAGCGTCGGAGAGAACCAGTTCGGTCTCCACTGCACATTGGCACTACCAGTTCGGCAGAACCAGGCCGAACCGGTAGAATATCACCACTGATCTGTAGGGGTGAAGGATTTTGCACCTAGCGCTTCCTGAATTGGAAAGTTAACATTTTATTTATATTCAAATTTGTATACCGCCCCCTCTCCCTAAGGACTCGGGGTGGTGCACAGCCAGATAAAAACATATAAATACAAATACAATAATTTAAAATAAATTAAAAGAATTAAATAGATTGGCTTTAAGAATTAAAAGTGGGGAATTAGAAAAGTTAAAAACCATTTAAAAAACCGAATTTAAAACCATTACACATAACTCTAGGTCAGACCGGCTAGATGGAATAGGTGGGTTTTTAGTGCGTGCCGGAAGGTCAATAGGTCGGGGATGGTCCTCATCTCTGGGGGCAATTTGTTCCAGAGGGAGGAAGCTCCCAAAGAGAGGGCCCGAACCCTCAGGGTCACCAGCCATCCAGCCGGCGGCACCCCGAGGAGGGCCACTCTATGAGAGCACACTGGTCGGCGAGAGAGTGACGGTGGCAGCAGGCAGTCCCGTAAATACCTAGGTCCCAAGCCATGGAGCGCTTTAAAGGTGGTCACCAACATCTTGAATCACACCTGGAAGGCCACTGGGAGCCAATGCAGCTCGCACAAAAGTGGTGTTACATGGGAGCTCCGAGGAGCCCCCAAAACTACCTGCGCGGCCACATTTTGCACCAGCTGAAGCCTCCGGGTGCTCTTCAAGGGGAGCCCCATGTAGAGAGCATTGGCATTTGTTTGACACTTTCCTAAGACTAAGCGGTACTTTAAAAAAAAAATCTAATGATTTTCACCAGCTGAGGAACTCTGGAAGTTGAAGTCCACACACCTATATAGATCATTGGAAACCAGTCATCTAGGCCAATGTTTCTCCACCTTAGCAACTTTCAAGATGTCTGGACTTCAATTCCCAGAATTCCCCAACCAGCCTAGCTTCTGGGAATTAAAGCCCAGACATCTTAAAGTTGTCCAGGTTAAAATAAACTGATCTAGACTAAAGCCTACTAGAAGTTTATATAGCAAATAGCAATAGCACTTAAACTATACTGCTTTACAGTACTCTCTAAGCAGTTTACAGAGTCAGCATATTACCCCCAACAATCTGTGTCCCCATTTTACACTTTATTTATCTAAAGTTGTGAATAAATAAACAAATAAATGCATTTTATATACTGAAGAGTTGGAATGATTTATTTTAATTGATTGATTTGTTCATTCCCTGATTCATTCAACCATTCATTTATTCATTCATCTGATTTTTATACTTCCCCATGACTCTTTATTTAAGAGTCTTTATATTAGGTGGCTCAGTGGCTAAGATGCTGAGCTTGTCGATCAGAAAGGTCGGCTGTTCGGCGGTTCAAATCCCTAGCGCCGTGTAACGGAGTGAGCTCCCATTACTTGTCCCAGCTTCTGTCAACCTAGCAGTTCGAAAGCACATAAAAAATGCAAGTAGAAAAATAGGGATCACTTTGGTGGGAAAGTAACAGCATTCTCTGCATCTTTGCCAGCCACATGGCCACGGAGACGTTTTCGGACAGCGCTGGCTCTTCGGCTTTGTAACAGAGATGAGTACCGCCCCCTAGAGCCAGAAACAACTAGCACATATGTGCGAAGGGAACCTTTATCTTTACCTTTATATTAGGGTGCAATTCCCACCGTAGTACTAACACAGTGAAACCTTGTAATCTGTAATCTCCTAATCATGGAGTAGGATTCGTACTCCTGAACCTGACTGACACAACCAAGATGCCTTTGAATCCTTGCCTTAAGGAACAATAGCTTTTCTTTTCATTTGGCTAGCTGTTTGCATGGGCAATTTGGAAAGCTCTCATTCTCTCTCTCATAGGCCAGAGGCTTTTTTAACAAAAAGTTTTTCCACACTCCTCTTCCACGCCCCTGCCAAAATCCAGGATCTTTCTTTGTAAAAAGCAGCTCGCTGTAAGGGACAAACTGTTCCAGCAAGCAAGCTGCAGTTTTAAAAGATGCAAGGAAATGCTTTCCTTGCATTGTGCCCTAAAAGTCTGGCCACCGCCCAGCCTCCTGTCCTCAATGGAAAATTCAGACTGTGCTCTCTTTGCTTTGCTACCATGACATAAAATGCTGAAGGCAGAGGAGAGGGAAAACAGAGAAACAAACATGTCAACCTGCCCGGAAGAACAAATTTCACCCATTCTCCTTAAACAGGAAGATGTAAATCACACTCTGCCATCTGGTCATTGCTTTAGCTGTGTTTCTTAGGAGCACCGTACACATCGGATGAGATACAAGCTAGGCCAATATAACTGGAATATCACTGTAGAAGCATCTTTCACCAGATGCATGGCAGCCAGGCAGCCTTCCCAGGAGACAAAGCAGCACAGTCTGCAATCCAGTGACAGGTAGGTAGGTATCAGGTGCGAAAGGCCAGGTCCACACATGAAGGTTCAATTAAACTGATTTATTGCCAGGCACAAGAATCTTCTCAACTAACAGTCAGCACCTGTTTAGAGTTAGAGAAAGGTCAACAGAACTCAAGGGATGCTGAATGTAGTTCACTTGTGGCTAGGTAGGCATTCTAGGCTGATTCCTCTTTTAACTCCGCCTTCAGCTTCTACCAGTTTCTCCTAGACCTAGAATGAACCATGCTGTGAACTCTCTGTCACAATCCTTACACAATTCTTATTGGTGTAGTGTCATCATTTCTCTGCCTGGTCCTTTGTCAGATCAAGGTCTTTGGGTGAACAGTTGTGTGATATCATTCTTCCCATTTTCCTTTCCTTCTCTTCATTTACTGATGGACATTTATTCAGCATGGTCAATCAGAAGGAGAAAGTGATTGATTGATTATATGCCATCAAATTAGTGTCAATTCTTAGCAATCGCACAGATAATTTTTTTCTAATGTCATCTATCCCCAGCCAAGTCCTTTGGGGTTTCCAGTGGTGGCCCCATGACCACTGTAACTGATCCATCCACCTTGTTGCTGATTCTCTTCTTCTTGTCTTTCATCCCAACTTTCCCAGCATTAGAGCCTTCTTCAGAAAGCTTCACATAATGTGCCTGTAGTAGGATAATTTGAGCCTTGTTATTTGAACCTCTGGATTGATTGTTTCTAGGATAAATCAAGGACTATCTATAGTGCCAATTATGGAAGCCCTGATATAAGGAATTCCAACAATTGGCACCCCATCAATAAATAAACAGCAAGCAAGAGAGAGACATCTGATAACTTTTTTCACCTTGGAATTGCAACTGGAACATTCTTTTTGAAGACTATCTATGGTTACCATTTGATGATGTTATATTGGTCAAGAGTTACCCTGTGCTTTGTTTATGAGAGTAAACGAATTCATATAAGGTCAATATAGTTCTCATTTGTGGGGGAAAAAATTCCGAGAAGGCGAGTGGATTCTTGTTTGTTTGTTTTTTCATGTGCTTGTTTCTTAGAAAACCTTGAGCCACGCAACACTTCGAAAACCCAGCAGCTTGGATTTCATCATCATTATTATCATCATCAGAGTTGGAAGGGACCTTGGAGGTCTTCTAGTTGCTACTCAGGTAGGAAACCCAGAGGTGGGGTGCTGCAAGTTTGCACTGGCTCTAGGAGGGTGGGTGGATGCTGACTTTCTACAGAAGATGGCTAGTTGTTCTGTAGGAAACCAAACTTCCTTTCTGCCTTTTGCTTTTTCTCTGCTGCTGAAGCAGCAGCTTCACAAAGCTCCTCCATCAGCTGATTTTTGCCAGTGGTGGAATGAACTTGTCATCCATCACTGTGCGCTGGATTACTAAAGTGACTCATGGTTTTAAGCAGAGCTGGAGAATTCATCCATCAGGCTGATTTTCCTACCTCTGACAACTGACAAAGAAGGATGCTGGGGGAGAAAAAAATGAATAAGGCCGTCAAACCTTGATATATCTCACTGGGTGAATTCAGCCTATCTTTCAAGAGCCAGAGGCCCAGGGCAAGTCAGTGAATGTGAGTCTGTCAATATTATTAGACGTGGTAGTAGACAGGGTGGAAGGCTGAAGAGAGAGCACCGAGTCCTGTTTGCAGATGATGCTCCAGCTAGGAATGGATTGCGTTCTCTTAGATCAGGGGTCATCAACCTGTGACTCTGGAGCCGCATGTGGCTCTTTCACCTCTCTGCTGCAGCTCCCTGCTGCTCAAAATATGCACCACAACTGCCAATGTGTGTGACATCCGCCGGCACATGATTTATTGAGTTTTTCAACTCCAAGTAGGCCAACCATGGGTAAATCCAAGAAAAGAAAAGTTTCAGAAGAAAACAGAACGTTTAATTCAACTACATATGCTAGTTTTGTGGCTGCTCAGGAAATAGTCAGGCACGGGAAGGGTTTTTGTGGCTCCTTGTTTTCTTTTCTGTGAGAAATGGTCCAAATGGCTCTTTGAGTGTTTAAGGTTGCTGACCCCTGTCTTAGATGAAGTATTTTTCTTCACGGCTCATAACTACATTGACCCAGACAGTATTTTATTTTTTTATTATTACTATTTTTATCCTGCCTTCATTATTTATTTATTTTTATAAATAACTCAAGGCACTGGATATGCCTAATATTCCTTTCCCCTATTTTTCCCACAACAGCAACTCTATGAAAAGGTTTGGAGAGGTGAGAGGATGACTAGCTCAAAGTCACCCAGCCAGCTTTCATACCTAAGGCAGAACTAGAACTCTTAGTCTCCTGATGATTGACCCAAAGTCACCCAAATGGCTTTAATGTCTAAAACTAGAAATCACTATCTCCTAGTGATTGACCCAAAGTCACTATCATGCCCCTGTTGGAATCTGATTCGAAAGGGGAGGCCTTAGCAGCTGACAGGGAGTGGGAGTGTAGCTCTGGTGGCTGTGGAAGAAACTGGGGAAGGACAAAATCCGGCTGGGCAGAGCAGGGGAGAGGTATAGCAAGGCAGAGGGAATTCAGAGAAAGACTCAGAGCCATCCTCTTTTCATCCTAGGGCACGCAGGGAGGAATGAAGAAGGGAGCAACGTAAGTTGCATGACTTACAGGGGAGGAAAGGGCCCTGATTCCCTTCATTAGCAGCAGCACTGCTAATGAAGGGA
This sequence comes from Bungarus multicinctus, assembly GCA_023653725.1. NCBI lineage: Eukaryota > Metazoa > Chordata > Lepidosauria > Squamata > Elapidae > Bungarus > Bungarus multicinctus. Next base: position 85,560,516 of record CM042846.1, on the reverse strand, counting down.
AGTGCTGCTGCTAATGAACACAGTGTTTAAAAAGGGAAGCTGCGCACAGCAAGTTGTTGGAAGCAAATCGTGAATTATCTGATATCGTCAGGGCTTATCCGGGTTCCTGTTGTCTTCCCAACTGTGTGTGTTTGGCTGTGCTTTCAAGTCTGCAATTCCTTCTCTTGCTCTGTCAAGTTAATTATTGCAGCATGGTTTGTTTGGATTTTTAGTTTGTATGTACTTTGTTTTCAGACTGAATTTTCTCCACTTAAAGGCTGTTCCTGAGAGAGTTTTTCTCCAGCCGAAGATAACCTAGAGTCTAGGTTGGGGGCAAAGTTGGAGATAATTAAAGGGACTCTTCTTGCTTATTTAACTGTGTTGCCTTTGTGCCACACCCCGGGACATCACAGTCACCCAGCTGGCTTTAATGCCTAAGGCAAGACTAGAATTCACCATTTCCTGGTTTATAGTTTGGTGCTTTAACCACTACATTCAAGCTGCCTCTCATATTGTGTTAATTCGGGGTCATAGTGATGTCTTATGAAAGCTGCTGCTCTCCAAAGTGTGCTTTAGTCTCTGGTTCAAATAGATAATAAATCTCTGCCTCTTTTTTGTCAATCTTTCATTAATATTTTGCTCACGTAGCCTAACCTTGGATGCCCTTGCAAGACAGATTAAAAATTAACAACCTGAGTCAGGAGTTGTGGTTGTGCATATGGACATTAAGTCTTTCTACCATCCATCTCGCACACACCCCTCTGTATTTTGTACGGTTGTGTTCACAGTCATCCTCTTGACTTCGACAAGCCATCAACAGTGGAGCAGTTGCAAAATAAACACATGATACTACAGGATTGCAGCCCCGTTGCAAGAAATCATAAATCATATGCAACAGGTTTGGAAATCAAGAAAATAAGGGGCATGGATAATCATTTTATCTGAATTTTGCCATATGGCAGTAAAAGAGAAAAGCAAGAATGGTATTTTCCAGACTTGGAAATTTTCATTCTGGGCTAGAATATATTCAGTCAGTTTAATGTTCTGCTTGAAGCTATATCAGAATTTAACATTGAGAAAAATCCACATTTACAGTTATTCCAGCTCTGGGCAAGGCATTCATTCAGGCATAAACATCAACAGTGAAAATTTTTAAATTGGGGAGAATGCAAAGAAGAAGACAAATGATACAATTTTATGGTTCACACAGAGGGCACTTGTGTGCACTGCAAACAACCAGCCACTGATTTTGTGATAAAATTAATTTAACTGGGACATAGTGATTGGACTCATTAGCGACACTGTGGCTGTACAACTGCTGTCTTAGCGAGAGAACTGCTGTATTTATTTAGTATTTCAGGCAAAAGGCAAGAAAACTGGAGCTAAAATGTCCTTTGGCTGGCAGTTGTAGCCTCTAAATGTAAACTTTAAAAATTAGCAACAGAGATTAATCCAGCCTTTGATATTTTCTTGTCTTTTAAAGCTAAATTAAGTGCATCTTTTGTTTATTACCTTCAAGAGATACTAGGATCAATGAAGAAAAGCTAAGCAGGTATGGATATGGTTGGTATTTGGATGGGAGACCAAGGAACATGTCAGAGCTATAAGCTTGATTTTCCCAGCCAAAAAAATCCCAAAAGAAGAGCAGTAGAAATATAATTTAGTATTTTTACCAAACAAGGTATGGAGGTAACCATACAGTCAACAAAAGTTAGAATCAAGATCACACCGTGCCAATATCACTTTATAATGCCTTGGTAAGACCACGTTATAAGTAGTCCTCCACTTACAACCACAAAGGAGTCCAAAATTTCTGTTGCTAAATGAGGCTGTTGTTCAGTGAATTTTTCCCTAACAGCTGGAGTTGTTAAGTTGTTACATGAATATGGTTTCCTCATTGACTTTTGCTTGTTAGAAAGTCGCAAAAGAGAATCCCATGACCCCAAGACAATGCAACTGTCATAAATGCATGCCAGTTGCCAAGCAACTGAATTTTGACCATGGGGATACTGTAACCATTGTAAATATGAAAAATGGTCATAAGTCATTATTTTCCAGAGCTGTTGTAACTTCAAATGGTCACTAAATGAACTGTTGTAAGACCAGGACTACCTACACCATAGACAGCCAAGAAAACCAACAAATGGATTACAGAATGCCTTCAAAATCAATCTAAAGTTCTCACTCAATGCAGAATGACCAGGCTCAAATTATCATAGTTCGGATATATTTGTCAGGATTCCTGCCATTGCCCTAATTAAATCATGAGCCCCGAGCCAAACTTGAAAAGAACCCAGAAGATTTATTAGGAGCAACATGACTGGCATTACCCTCTATGAAGTCAACTCTGGCGTACATAATTTACAGTCACCCGTGACCCTGTTTCCCCCTCCCCCGGCTATATCATAAATCAGATTCTCCAATGAAGCACAGGCTGGGTGTCATCAATCACATTCTCCAATTAAAGATTTTCATGGGCTGAAGATTTGGTAGCTTAGTTACAATCTTTGTGAGATAAGTGTGGGATGTACTTCTGGTTTTAAACTGCTGTCCTGCTCCTTCAGATTTCAGATTTTTTTATGGCAATTCTAAAACAGGAATAGGAATGCTGTACGAGTTGACAATATTATACAGAGACTTAGCTCTCTTGAGAAGTTTATAGTGCCATAAGAATAGAAGGAAAGCGAGGATCAGGACAACTAGCGACAATGTGGGTGGATTCACTTGCAGGAGCAAAAATCAGCATGCCTAATGGTTTCATCTCCAGTTTTTCTCCATAAAACAACCCTGTGAGGTCACTTGAATTTTCCCACAGGATTCCCATGCTAGACTTTGATTTTTCTTCTAGCATTACCCTACCATCACCAAGACAGTGGAAAATCTTGGAACTGTTATTCTGGCATAGCGATAGCTATAATAAAAGCCCTAGTGGCACAATGTAGTATTGCAGGCAAACTCTGCCCACAGTTCGATCCTGACCAGGCTCAAAGTCAACTCAGCCTTCTGAGATCAGTAAAACGAAGACCCAGATTGTTGGGGGCAATGTGCTGATTCTATAAACCACTTAGGGAGGGCTATAAAGCACTATGGGTTGGTTTATTATCCAAAGAGCAATGGTGGGGCAATGATTAGGGTGCAGTACTGTAGGCTACTTCTGCTGCCTGCTGGCTGCCTGTAATTTGGCAATTCGAATCTCAAGATTGACTCAGCCTTCCATCCTTCCAGGGTTGGTAAAATGAGAATCCAGATTGTTGGGAGCAAGATGCTGATTCTGTAAACTGATTAGAAGGGCTATAAAAGCACTTGTGAAGTGGTATGTAAAATGTTATTGCTTGCTATTGCTAAATGCTATTGCTATAAAATGCTGCCAAACACTGGTAAGGATCCTGCCTCAGAGAGTCTCCTCAAGAGTTCAGTGGCCAAGAATAAATCTGAATCTTGTCTCTCCAATCCTGAAATTCCTTTTGTGGAACTTCGATTGGCCCTGAATGTTCGGCAACTAGCTATGAAATTTTCACTTGCCTTTGGGAGGAAGCCCTGAGGGTCAGGGGTGGGCTTCAAAAATTTTAGCAAAGGGTTATCTGCCTGGGTGCTGGAGTGGACATGGCCATGGTGGATGTGACCTAGTCAGCTACTTGCACCACAGCGGTGGGGGATTGCTCTCCCCGGGCTCCAGATGCTTTCCTTGAGCCTCCAGGAGAGTGAAAATGGCCTCCCTAGTTTAGGAGGCTCCTCTGGAAGCCTGAAACAGGCCCATTTCCAGCCTTCCTAAACTCTCCGAGCCTCTGTACTTGCCCGGCACTCACCTGCATCCAAAACAGGCCACGTGGGGACTCCTCGGAGGAGAGGGGAGGGCAAGGCAGGGCCAGCTAGGGGTGGGATTTGGAGGTTTTCCAAACTGCCCAGAATCTTAGCTGGGGGCTCTTCCAAACCTCTTCAAACCCCCAGGAGCCCACCCCTGATGAGAGTGTATAATGAAACCAAACTAGAGGTATCGTGAAACCCCATCGTTTCTGTCTGGAGATTTCATCCCTTTGGATGCTGAAAATCCTCAATAATCGGAGAGTCGCAAGGACACGTCACTCCTTCATAGCCCAGCGACCGTGTGGCTCAGCTAGCAATTTGCTCTCTGATGCATCCCGCAGGCTATCATTATGCGATGAGGAAGCACAATCCTTGCTGAAGGATGAAGACAGCCAAGGACTAACTGGAGCAACCCACACAGTGGAAAGACCAGTTGGGAACAGGCCCAAACCACCAAGCGCAAAGAAAAGAACAGGCAAAACGTTATGATTAATATGCCAACTGGTTTTAAGTAAATTACAGCCAATATTTTGCCTCCTCTTCCTCATTTTTTTAAAAGAGGGGGGGAGGGGGATTTAATTGTGCCAAGATGTGCCACCACAGAATCTGGGCATGCTGAGCTACAGAAGGCGCAGACGCCTCTGTGCAACCAGCTGCATCGAACACAACATACAACAGCACAGCAGCAACTGGGGCTCAATAAAACAGTCAAAAGGAAAGCCAGCAGGACTGGGAAGATATAAAATTTAATGGAGAAAAGTAGAGGTTGAACAGAGAATCTCTGCATGGATTCTAAAAGAAGGATATTTTTTTTCCCCCTATGTGCATTCATTGTTCGGTTGTTCCCCAGATTCCCGTGCCAGGAAAACAAAGGAATCTTGGGGAAAATATCTTCTGATGAACAGGCCTCTCTTGTGTCAGTGGGCCTTATCAAGATTGCCAGATAGTATTTCTTCTTGTTACTTTATTTGTTTCTTTTTTTTAAAAAAAAAAGAGGAGTTTATTCCTCTAATTATTGCCGACTATAGCAGGGGGTTACTCATCTTCATTTCAAAGCTATTGATCCAGCACTGCCTGAAGACATTTCTGCAATTATGTGACCATCATGATGTCATGGAATTCTGCTACCTTCCCACCGAAGTGGTACCTATTTATCTACTTGCATTTGCACGCTTTCGAACTGCTGAGTTGACAGGAGCTCACCCCATCATCCGGTGCTTGGATCTCGAACCTGGGCTGAGCCAACATGCTGCCCTTGTTTGTTTGAATCCTGCCTTTATTATTTTTTACAGGTAACTCAAGGTGACAAACATATGCAGCACACCTTCCTCCCTGTGATGGCAGGCAACAAGTATATGAAATATCCATTAGATAGAGCATATTTGGGGCACCCTCACACCTCATGTGTGCAATTACAATTATTTTTTTATTTAATTTTATTATGTTTAGAAATGACATAAATGCATATCCGACACACTTTTCTCCTTCTATTTTCCCCACAACAACAATAACCCTGTGAGGTGGGTTGGGTTGAGACAGAGAGACCGGACAAAGGGCCTCCAACTGGTTTTCATGGTGAAGGCAGGACTAGAACTCACAGTCTCCTGGTGATTGGCCCAAAGTCACTTATTTATTTATTATTATTTATTTATTTATTAATTCAATTTATATACCGCCCTTCTCCCAAGGGACTCAGGGCAGTGTACAGCCCATCTAAAACCCCACAAAAATACAAAAGTTAAAAAAGTATTAAATTAATATCGGCTGATTAATAAACTAAAAACCCCACCCCCACCCTTAAAACCCCAATTTAAAATTAAATAAGATGGAGACCAAATTAAAACCATCTCAGCCCAGGCCGGCCTGCTCAAAGAGCAGTCTTGGGGGGCCCTGTGCTAATTGTACAGGTATCAGATGTGATTCTGCCTAGCTTCATCTAATACTTCCTGTCTGTTAAGTTAAAATATAAACTCTATACATAAGGAAACCCCAATTTTAGATGTGACAAAAATCCAGGTATGAAATGAGAATCCAAAAATGTTTTCCAGTTAGAATTCAATTCCATACCATGTTTGCTGTCTCCGATGCATAAGTAGCCATTCTTCAAAGGTGGTTTATATATGTGAGTGTGTGCCAAAACCTGCATGATGACAGACATATGGGCAAAAATAGGTGAGGCTGTCATGCAATTCCCTACTTGCCACCTGGCAGATTTTGACACCTTCCACATGAGATTATTCTCCTGCAATTAGTATGCAAGGTTCCACTATCACCAAATGAGTCACAAATCTGAGATGGGCCTTTTAATACGAATTGCATCAATGAATAAATAAATGTTTTTACATTTATTTTTGAAAAGTAATGTTTTCAATTTACCAGATTTACTCAACTGTCCCTTGCCTTTTTTTTAAGTTCCTATCTATGTAAACAGTAAAAACCACACAATTCCTTTTCTTCGCTGCAATTTTGTTTGCTTGATTGTTATCCCACCTTTCTTACTTTATAAGTAACTTAAGGCAGGAAACATACCTAATGCCTCTTCCTTTTTCTGTTTTTTCCACAACGATGACCCTGTGAGGTGAGTTGGGCTGAGAAAGAGAGAGTGACTGGTCCAACATCACCTAGCAGCTTTCATGCCTAAGATGGAACTAGAACTCACCATCTCCTGGTGATTGGCCCAAAGTCACCCAGCTGGCTTTCATGCCTAAGGTGGGACTAGAACTCACCATCTCCTGGTGATTGGTCCAAAGTCATCCCACCAGATTTCATGATGGGATTAGAACTCACAGTCTCCTGGCTTCTAGCCTAGTACCTTAACTGCTACACCCTTGATTTTGGGTATAATGAGCAAGAAGACATTCCAAATTCAGTTTTATCTGCTTTCTTTATTCGGGGAAGAGGGATAACCCCCCCCCAAAAAAAAATAATTCAGCCAAAGCATCCAAACTGGTAGCTGTTTCACCTTCTTGATCGCTGCAATTCCCCAGCTGAACACCTGTCCAAATATTGTACTAAGAGTAATTTTTTGTGTATGCGTGTGACTCAGCCTAGAGAGACAGGCTGAAGGCTTTATCCTAGCCACTGTTGAAAGAAATGTTTTTTTTTTTTTTCAAAGAAGTAGCAACAGCTGGAAGTGACAAAATTGGAGTTTGCAGACTTTTCTTTGCAAGAAGCAAAGCCGCAAGGATTTGGTCGATGGCCGCTCGCCATATCATCAGGATCTCCTGTGGCTTAAAAGCACACATTGAAATTAAGATTACCCTGGGGTCCTGAGGTCCAATCAGATCTTGGGGTTGGCTGAATCCTGCTCCCACTCCCCGCGCCCATCCCCCCCCCCAAATGTTTCTGCAAGATAGTTTTAAGATGCAGCTTGTTTTTACTTTAAGCAGCTGGAGCCAAAAAAAAGGGACAACCCACCCCCCCTTTTAAAAACATAATAATTGCAAAGTGACTGAAGGATCGCTTCCAATTTTTTAATGGGTGGAAAGAAAACACATTTGCTGGTCTTTCCTTCTGGCTGATCTTTCTTCTGTTAGTGATGGCTCTGTTGGCAAAGGAGTGGCGATTTTGATGCAAATTTTAATCCTTCATCAAAAATAGGCATTGCTCACACCCCCTCCACTTTGCTGATCAAATTTTTTACTCTCCCCATGTGCTACTAAGGCAACAGCTGTAATCGATTGTCAGAAAAGTTTAAGAAGGAAATAATATATCTAATAGTATATGTGTTGACGGTGGCTAGAATAATATATGCACAATAATGGAAAAATGAAACCATACCTCCAGAAACAGAAATAATAAGAAAAATTATGGCATGTGCAGAATCAGATAGACTAAGTTTAGAAATAAAAGAAAAAGGAGAGTCTAAATATTATAAAACATGGAATAAATTTTATCAATGGTTATACAGCAGAAGACAAGGTTGAAATATTAGTAGTTAAGATTAGATTAATTAGTCATTCATATAAGAAATAAGGAGATTATAAATGATGAAGTAAAATGTATATATGTATAACAAGGCTAAGTTGGACGTATTGTGTTGCATTCTCATAATTAAAATTTAAAAATAAATTTTTAAAAATGTTTGTTATATAAATATATATACACACTCAGATTTAATACTTAGATATTGTCTGCTTGGTCAGTAACAGTAATAGAGTTGAAAGGGACCTTGGAGGTCATCTAATCCAACCCCGTTTGTTTCATGTAGAGTCAGAGACGCTATTGTCTGGATCAACATGTGAGTGTCTGGGTTTGATGCGGTTGACTATTCGGGCTGAGTTACACAATGTTGCGATTCACCCTTCAAAACCTTTGGTGAGGCCATTGACAAAATAACAAATCCTCAGAGTCTAAAATAAGGTGTTGGAGGGCCCCATAGTATCTGTTCTAGGAAAGGGCACATCGTACAGGTGAAATGGCGGGATCAAGTTAAAGGCTCCCATACTCACTTTTATTCCCTGCTTTTTGAAGCGCAGCTGCTTTGCGCAGCACAGCAGAGGGTTGCGTGGCAGCTGATAAAGCGACAGGGAGAATGCAGGCTTGCAGGAGGTGAGTTGGAAGGACTCTGCACCTGCACAAATGCCTCTGCCCCTGTGCAAAGTGCACATTTGCTGTGCAAAGTATGTGCATGCGCGCAATGTACACCCACCAAACTGGTGGTAAAAATCTTTGAATCCCACCAATGGTGATCTAGTCCTAGTCCAACCCTCCGCCAAAGCAGGAAACCCTTCACAATATCTGACAAATGGAAGTCCAGTCTCTTCTTGAAAGCCTCCAGTGATGAAGTTCCCACAACTTCCGAAGGCAACTTCTGTTCCATGGGTTAATTATTCTGTCAGAAAATTTATCCTTATTTCTAAGCTGAACCTCTCTTGATCTGCTTCCATCCAGGGTTGGGATTCTACAGGTTCGCACCCATTCTCTAGAACCGGTTGTTAACATTCTAAGCAGTTCGGAGAACCGGTTGTTAGAAGAAATTACAGGATTAGTAAGGAAGGCAGGAAGGAAACATTCTGGTGTTGCTTACAGAAACTGCCTCTCCGTTAACCCTTATTACATTCTTGGCAGGACTAGACTTTCTGTCTCAGGAACTTCTCTGGAGGTTTTTTCCCCTCCTTTGCTGGTACTTTGTTTGTGTGGAGTGACCATTCAAAGTTATAATGGCACTGAAAAAAAGTGACTTATGATCATTTTTCGCACTTACGACTGTTGCAGCATCCCCACAATCATGAGAGGCCAAGCGAGGAGATGCATGCCTCAATGTGAGTGATGTTGAGTTGGCCATGCCCAGTCAGTCACATGACCACCAAGCCATGCCCACCACCTAAGCCATGCCCACAAAATCAGTTGTTAAAATTTTTGAATCCCTTCCCTGCTTCCATCCATTATTCCTTGTCTGGCCTTTGGGGGCTTGACTCCTTCATCTCTGTAGCAGCCCCTCAAATATTGGAAGACTGCTATCATGTCTCCCCTAGTCCTTCTCTTCGCTAGACTAGCCATGCCCAATTCCTGTAACTGTTCTTCATATGTTTTAGTCTCCAATCCCCTAATCTTGCTCTTCTCTGCACTCTTTCTAGAGTCTCCAAATCTTTTTTATGTAAGAGTCAGAAGTTTCAGTCAGCAAATATAAGAGCTTTTTGAGACTACACAAAAGAGATTTTAAGGTTCATCTGGTCTGCAGCTACGGCCTTCTCTAATAGAATCTGATACAGAGAACACATATTTAGTTTACGCTACCCAAATACAACACTAAGATTGTTTTCTTTGTAGCAAGGAGTGGAATTCTTGCTATGAAAAAACATAGATGCTGTGCCATTGGAATTCAATTTGGATGTTTTACAGGAACAATATTTTTGTTACTGTAGAATCTGCAATCTCTTGGCAAAAGCTGTGACTGTCATTCCTTCTCCCCACACATTGGAGAAAAATTGGAACTGGGTAGACTTAAGAGATGATAATTGAAAAATGGAATAAAACATTGCAAAGAAAAAGACAAGGAAGGGGGGAAAACATTGGTCATGCTAATGTTCTGTGTGTATGTGTGTGTGTGTGTGTGTGTGTGGCTCCCTCCCTCCCTCTCTCTGTCTCTCCCTCCCTCCCTGTCTTTCTCTCTCTCTCTCTGAAAAAAAGGGAGATTTATTGGTAAACAATGGAAAGGTGCAACAATCCCCACAATGGATGAATGGATGGAAAAACTGACGGAATTAGAAGAGATGGGCAAATTAACTGTTTTAATTAAAAAATATATCCAGTTTTGTTTCTGCCAGGAACTATTTCTGGATTTTGTGCTTAAGACAGAAAAAAAAATTCTGACTTTGGGATTTGTTAATTAGATAAGTTTGTTGTTATAGAAATGTTAACTATGTAAATGTAAAAAGTTGACGCTGTATTTCATTATTTTTATTCTACTGCATTGAAAAAAAGTGGGAAGTTAATGCTTTTTCTTTCTTTTTCCACTTACTCTACATTTCTCTTTCTCTCTCTTTTCCCTCCTCCATTTCCCTTCCTATCTTTGTTGTCATTTGTATTTTAATTATGATTAATATTATTGACGAATGTCTCTTTTCTTTTGTGTACACTGAGAGCATTTGCACCAAGACAAATTCCTTATGTGTCTAATCACACTTGGCCAATAAAAGAATTCTGTCTTCTGTCTAACTGTTTGTTTATTCATGCCAGAAGCATCACAATTAAAATAAGGTATATTAAATGACATAAAAATCAAATTACAAAATACAAGATTGAAATATGTACAAATTAAACAGATCTTGCCCAGAAACTCTCAATATTAATTGTGTTCTGTCGCGGTGCCAAAGGTTTTTCGATATCCTGATCGGGACATAAATGGCAAGTAAACATATTTCTTTATTTACTTGTGGAATTTATATTGCCACCTATTCGCACATAGCGACTCAAGGCAGTTTGCAGTATATAAACCCCCCTATAAAAACAATAAAGCTAGTAAAATAAGAGTCATATAATAAATTAATATATTAAATCACCCCCACCCCCCACCCCGATGACAGCAGGTGATGGGCTCTATCCCGCTCTGGGTTCCCCAGGCTTGCTGGCAGAACCAGGTCTTCAGTGCCTTCTGGAAGAGTATTAGAGAGGGGGCCATTCTAATCTCTGGGGGAATTATGTTCCAGAGATAGAAGATAACAGATAATCAGAGTTGGAAGGGACCTTGTAAGTCTTCTAGTCCAACCCCCCACCCAAGCGGGAGATCCTACACCATTTCTGACAGATGGCAGTCTAATCTCTTCTTGAAAGTCTCAAGTGATGACGGTCCTACAACTTCCGAGGGCAAGCTGTTCCATTGGTTGATTGTTCTCACTGTCAGAAAATTCCTCCTTATTTCCAGGTTGAATCTCTCCTTGTTCAGTTTCCATCCGTTATTCCTTGTCTGGCCTACAGGCATTTTGGAAAACAGCTTGACCCCCTCCTCTCTGTGGCAGCCCCTCAAATATTGGAACCCTGCTATCTTTTATTTATTTTATTTTATTTGGTTTGTCAATTGCTTACAAGATAATAGGCATAAGTAAAAATATAGTTATGAATACATGGATACATATTAGAAAAATAAAAGAAACAATAGGACAGGGATGGTAGGCACGTTGGTGCGCTTATGCACGCTCCCTATGTGCTTATGCATGCCCCCTATCATATCTCCTCTTGTCCTTCTCTTCACTAGACTAGCCAAGCCCAGTTCCTGTAACTGTTCATCATATGTTTTAGCCTCCAGTCCCCTAATCATCCTGGTTGCTCTTCTCTGCACTTTTTCTAGAGTCTTAACATCTTTTTTATAGCGGGGTGACCAAAACTGGATGCAGTACTCTAGCTGTGGTCTTACTAAGGCTTTATAGAGTGGTATTAGTACATCACTTGATCTTGATTGTATCCCTCTGTTAATACAATTTAGGATTGCATTGGCTTTTTTGGTGGCTGCTGCACACTGCTGGCTCATATTTAGCTGGTTGTCCATTAAGACTTCACTCTCACAGAGTGGGAGCCACCATGGAGAAGGCCCTTCTTCTGGGTCCCACCAGGTGTATCTCCCTACATCTGTTACTAACTCTATATCTAACAATTATCTATCTATCTATCTATCTATCTATCTATCTATCTATCTATCTATCTATCTATCTATCTATCTACCTATCCATGTTATCTTATCTGTCTGTCTGTCTGTCTGTCTCTCTCTCTTTCTATCTATCTAATCTGTATCTATCTATCAACTATCCATTTATCTAGGGAGATGAGTTCCCAAAAGCCATCACTCTGCTAAACAAATAATTCCCTCAACACTGTTCAACTATTTACAAAGTGTACACTACTATTACTGTTAATCTTCTCATCACTCCTTATCACCCATCCCCTCCCACTTGTGATTGTAACTTTGTTGCTTGTATCCTCTGTTTCCTAGTATGATTTGATGTTGATTGTACCCTATGACTATCATTAAGTGTTGTACATTATGATTCTTGATTCTTAATGAATGTTCCTTCTTTATGTATACTTACACCAAGACAAATTCCTTGTGTGTCCAATCACACTTGGCCAATAAAGGATTCTATTCTATTCTATTACCATATTTGTCATGGATTCACACAGAGATTAGGAAATCAGTGCTGGCTAATTGGAAAATAATTCCAAGAACAAAAAAGCAATTTTGGCTCTAAGTGCTTATTGGATCAATGAAGGAAGATAAGCAGATATTTCATTTGAAATAAATGTTCCACGATATCCCATTAACTTTAATTCATTGGATTTTGGCGGGGAATGAAATGCTTTCCAATTAACAAACTTGCTTGCTTGAAATTAAGACCTAAGCATTCAACAAGATGATACATCCAGACGGTGTCAATCTATTTTCTATTAAGAAAAGGACAGGTCTTTGGGGGGTCTTGACTCCATTTTGTAGTTAATAAAGTAGGCAATCATGCTGCACAGTTTCATTCATCTTCCCCCTTGATGTTTTCATGATCCATTTCCACAAGATGTTTAGATTAAATAGTCTGGTCATTGTCTTACCCATTAAAACTTAATATGGTTGATCATTCTACATATAACATTTAAAAATCCACATTGTGTTGGATTAACTCAGATGTCCTCTTGATGGGTGTGTGAACCTAAGCCAAGAGACATTTTACACAATATAAGGTACATACACACATACACACACACACATACATACATACATACATATATACATACAACAATTTCATTCAATTTCAACTGTGTGTTGTTTAGGTACATATTTCATGTGCTTACAGTTTATAATTAATATTCATCTTATCAATATAACAATGATCACATTTTCATAGTAATATGCAATATATCAGTGCTATGATAATGTTATCTAGTTGGGTAATGAAACACCTACAAGCAAACAATCAAGCCCAGACAGCACCAAGAACCCCACAGAGCTACAAATATTCTGTTCTATTGGTATCACCTTTCTGTTGAACACCATTCGTGTCCTTGCCTTCTTTTCTCACCTCTCATTAGCTACAGGAAAGTTGGGGCCCTCTTTTAGCCGTGTCCCACAAGCAGCCAATAAAATGGCTTGTTTTAATTCATGAAATATTGCATGATAATGAATAATTTAGCCTTTATGCTACCAATACACTTTTTGGGGTCTTCTCAGGCATAACCTTGCTTTGGAAGAGTCTTGGAATCCTTTGTCTACCCCAGAAGTCTCTAGATGTGACAACTTTAAGATTTGTGGCAGAGGTGGTATTCAGCAGGTTCTGTCCAGTTTTGGAGAACCGGTAGCGGAAATTTTGAGTAGTTCGGAGAACCAGCAAATACCACCTCTGACTGGCCTCACCCAGTCAAAGGTGGTATTTGCTGGTTCTCCGAACTACTCAACCCCCATCTATTCTCTACCTCCTGAGACCCAGCTGATCCGTCTGGGTCTTCTTTTGTTACCCTTCATAGGAGAATGGAGCTGGAAAGTAGGTTAGAGGGGTGGGGAGGGAATGGGAATTTGCAATAACCTTCCCCCAGGAGTGGGGAGGGAATGGAGATTTTACAATATCCTTCCCCTGCCGCGCCCACCAAGCCATGTCCACAGAACCGATAGTAACATTTTTTGAATCCCACCCCTGGACTTCAACTCCCAGCATTCCTCAGCCTGGCTGGAGAATTCTGGGAGTTGAAGTCCACAAGCCTTAAAGTTGCCATGTCCGGAGACTCTTGGTCCACCCTCATCTTTGCAATCTCTGGTGAAAAGGGCAAAATTTACCCAGGGAATCCATTTTAGAAGGAATGGCAGGGAAGGCAAATGAGTTCCCGAGCAATGCTTTGTCCTTGAGGGAACAGAGTTGGCAAGATGTTCTGAGAAGATTGAGAAGGTTGCATTAGGGAGAGGTTTTAAAAAGAAAAGAAAAAAGAAAAATTATGTCAGCAAGGTACTCTGAAAGCATTTGTTTGTGGCTCCTTTGTCATTGCTCATACCGAAGCACAATGCATAAATGGATGGTCCGTTTCAGCAAGTAGACACCAAGCATTGACTCCAAGGCAAGGCTCTCTCAGAAGGCTTTTTCAGGCCATCACAAAGAGGTCACCCAGAATTCATGTCACCTCCCCTCTAGTCACAGAGCTTATGTGACTCTGTTCCCTTTCATAAAAAAGCCCGAGGCCACCAGATTGAAAAGAAAACAAGGACAGGACGTGCATTTCTTCTCAAACAAGGACAGGAAGATAAAGAAGACATCTCAGTGAGGACTGATGGATGCGTTTTAAACAAAGAGGGAGACTAACTAGAGAGGTCAACCCTTAACCCCACTCTCCATATAGTAATCAGGAATGGTGCCTGCAAAAAATAATAAATCATTGATGCGTACAGCCTGTTAGTAAGAACAAAAGGGCAGATTCTTATCTAAGAGAAGTTATGTATTACATTAAAATTCAAGGAAGGCTGTTTAGGTAGCAGCCATTTTTTCCTTTCCTTTCCTTTCCTTTCCTTTCCTTTCCTTTCCTTTCCTTTCCTTTCCTTTCCTCTCCTCTCCTATCCTCTCATCTCCTCTTCTTTCCTCTCCTCTCCCTTCCTTTCCTTCTATATTGTCGACTTGCTAGAGTCTGTTAATGTAAACTTACAATTACACACAGTATTTCGAGGGAGGTGTCACTCTTTCTCCTCCCCACTCCGGCCCCTCCACCTTTACATCCAGGAAACTAGAGAGGTTCCTTCTGAGATGTTTGTCACACCTACACTTCTTTTGTGGGCTCAGTGGCTGTTGCCTAACCTTTATATAGTCTGCAACTGTTCTACCTGTCTCCCAAGGTCATTCCCTCACACAACTACACCAGGGCAACAATATGCTTCATGATTGTATGTGTGTGTGTGTGTGTGTCGTTCCTTCCTCCCTCCCTCCCTCCCTCCCTCACCTTTCCTTCCTTCATTCCTCCCTCCTTCCTTTCCTCCCTCCCTCACCTTTCCTTCCTCCCTCCCTCCCTCTCTTCCTCACCTTCTCTCCCTTCCTCCCTCCATTTCCTCCTTCCCTCATCTTTTCTTCCTTCCTTCCTTCCTTCCTTCCTTCCTTCCTTCCTTCCTCCCTCCTTCCATCACTCACTCACCTTCCCTCCTTCCACATTTTAATTATGGGGAAAGAATTTTTTATGGTTGGACAATCAGGTTTATATTCCTTTAATTAACAGATTGATTCAAAGGAAGTTTCTTGGATGACTAGCTGCTCTGCAGTCCATGAGAACATCAGGCTCTCTCTCTCTCTCTCTCTCTCTCTCTCTCTCTCTCTGTGTGTGTGTGTGTGTGTGTGTGTGTGTGTGTGTTTGAGGATGCTCCAAGTAAATGTTCTGAGTCCAGATTTCTACTGGTTCCTGGTCATGTAAAAGAGCAGAAAAAAAATGACAAAGTGCATATCTCTGAAATCTCTACACCAAGAAGGTGCTGGGTACTGGCCCAAGCAGGAAAAAAAAAACTTCAACTAAGAAATTATTGGAAAATAGTAGGCAAAAAGGCAATCCTTTTTTGTTCCAAAAAATTACTCAACTTTTGTGACACATACTAAATATATGTCTGCTGCTGCTGCTATGGCAGTTGCTACTTTTTCAGCCCTGCCAAAAAGATATGATAAAATACTTCCTTTTCTTAAAGGGCAAACATAATTCATCAGCATATTTGGAAATGGCCCTTTAAAAAATCATTTATTCGTGTATCTTCCTGTATTGGCTGAAATTGCAAAACCTCTTATCTTTTTTTGCTCCTTGTGCCACTCTCTCTCCATACTTTACTCCCTGTTGCATATTAACAGTGATGTGGAATACACTTAGCCTTTTCTAGATCTACACAATACTATACATTGAACCAGAAATGAACCCAGCAAGCTGATTTTGCGTAAGAAATTGAAAACATGTCTATGGAGATTTTCAAACATCCTGGTCATGGTTGTCACAAAGATGCTCTTCCAAAAGGCAACAGAACTGTCTTGGTGCTTTGTTTTGCTTTGCTTGAAAACATTTTGCTTCTCACCCGAGAAGCTTCTTTAGTTCTGACTGAATGGTGGGGAATGGAAGTATCTCTATTAGTATTCGGAGGATCTGTTGTTAGTGCTCTGAAAGTCATTGAGGCCACTTGGGGTTTCAGAGGCACCTGCTTCAGGGTGCAAATGAGTGTGGGGCCTTCTTGGATCTGCTGAAAGGATTGTGTTATAAAACAGGAGGTGGGGGGTGCCTTATCTTTCCTTTTCTGTTGATTGAACAATTAAACTGGTTCAATTTAAACACAGATGGCCTCTTGGACTTCTCTTTCAAACCAGTGGTCCAATGTGAAGTTTGCTGTATTCAAAAGAGTGACATTTGTCTTTCAGATGCAGATGGACTGCTGAATCCTGTCCTGATGGATGTCAACTCGTAAATCATTTCTATGCCTGTTTCCGAGTTGCCATAAGAAGGAGGGGGTCAAGGCCTGAGGGAGCAGTGCAGCAGATGAAGGCCAGAAGCACATTCCATGCTTATCTTACGGAGATTGAAGCCTAGGCTGCCCGGGGAAAATCCTTCATTGGAGGGTGTGATTGATGGCACCCAGCCTGTTTTGTTGGAGAATCTGAGTTATGACATATCCAGGAGGTATGGGGAAACAGGGTCATAGGTGATAGTAAATTATGTGTCTCAGAGTTGGTTTCATATGGGTTAGTGCCAGACATCTTGCTCCTAATAAAACTTTTGGATGCTTTTGAAGCTTGGATCAAGGTTCATGATTTAATTGCGGCAATCGTCAGAACCCGACATCCTGTTTACAACAGGAGCAAAAAGTTTTCAATGAAAATATAACCAAGTAAGTCCAGTAGCCTTTTGGAAAAGCAACTTTGGACATATTAAAACATGCCGTTCAAGTTACCACTAGCTCCATCTTCCAGGTGCACTTAAATGCCATGCCTACAACTGAGTCAGTTGGGTTGAATAAACCCAGCCACTGTTAAGTTCCAGACTGACAACCAAATTCAAGTTCCTACCAAATAGTGCTTGACTGGTGAATCTGAGCTAGGCAGCCTTTTCCAAACCATCCTCAACCCCAGAGGTCCCTTTTTATTTACCATAATTTCAGAAAAAAAGGGTGAAACTGAAGTGGAATCAATAAACAACTATGGGACTAATTTTCTCTCTCTTCAAATCTGTAAGAAAAATATAATAAATGTTGCTTTTGCTGCAATATAAAAGCTGGTTCTTTATTTGAGAGCTGATTCCCGCAGAGAATCTTTGCAGCAAGTTCTCTTCAGCTCATCAAGAGATGATGATGATGATGATGATGATGATGATGATGATGATGATGATGATGATGATGATGATGATAGAGAGAAAGATAGGAAATAAAGTAGAAAAATAGAGAGATATAGATATAGAGATGAGAGAGAGAAAGATGACAAGAGAAAGATTCCATGAGCTCATGAGGAAGGAGAGAGGGAGAGGTGATAGATAGATAGATAGATAGATAGATAGATAGATAGATAGATAGATAGATAGATAGATAGATAGATAGATAGATAGATAGATAGATAGATAGGCAGGCAGGCAGGCAGGCAGGCAGGCAGGCAGGCAGGCAGAGGTAGGTAGGTAGGTAGGTAGATATATTCGATGGATGGATGGATGGATAGATGATGGACAGACAGACCTTTTACAGGGTTGTTGTTGGAAAAATTGAAGGAGGGGGCCCCATGCAGCTCTTCAGTAAATGGGAGGATATTAAAGTAACAAATCATGTCACTAGTTCAACAATTCTAGATGATCAGGCTACAATTCCCTGACCATATAAGCTGCCAGCCAGTGGAGCAGGCAGACCCCTACGGTTCACTTTTACCAGTGTAAATGCCCTTTTCTTTTCTTTTTTTAAAGCAGTCTGTGATGATAAGTCCCAAGCGAGAACTTGGCTGTCTAGCTGTCCCACCCCTGAATTCCAGGGCTCGATTAGCATTGATGGAGAAGGAGAGGGGAACCCACCTCCAATCCCTGCCCACAAACATTTCGACTGGAGGCAGGCAGCAGCCCCCGCCCACCTCCTCATTCTGGGAAGAGCACTGTCTCTGTTGATGTCTTCTCCTCCCATCTCAAGGTGTTGCAGTCTGGTGAGCTGTTACGCTAGTCTCGGCCTTTGCAGGTACCATTGGATGCTCCATCTGGGTACACTGAGTACCAACTCCTCACTGAACAGTGGCTATTTTTTTTAATGCAACTTAATTTCCATGCAAATCTCACCCCTGGAGCCGATTCAGAGGAGCTCTTCAACTCAGACACCAACCGCATCGCACAGTTTAGATGGATAGTCAGACATGAGGGATTAAAACTCATCTGTATGCAGCCTCTATCTCCTCCCGTTGCTGTTCTCTGCGGCAGCTTCCAAATTCCAAATGGAAGGAATGCGTAAACAGAAGGATTTGGAAAGCTTGCTATTGTTATTCTGGAGCTGACAGCCTCTCAACAGGGGGAAAATGAGAGAGAGAGAGAGAGAGAAAGAGAGAGAGAGACATGCCAGAAAAATAATATCTATTATCATTGTCTCTGTTGTTATTATCATTAAGCCATTTCTCTTCAACGGGAGAATGGGAAAAGTGAAACATCTTCTCTAGAAGGCTATCGGGCTGCTTGCAGAAGCTGCAGCTGACTTGCAGGAAATTAAAATTGAAACGAGTCTTTTACGAGCATCCGGTTACAATGGCGTCACAGGGGAGAGGAAAAAAAATATTTTTCTCTAATGACGCATCTGTTTGGAAAGCGTGCCTCCTAAGAAAATAATGAGGCCTTGTGAGAAACACGTTGGTCATCCTAATCTGACACCTCCTTAGAAGAATGGGGCTATTGATCCCGTCGGCTTTAATATCATTTTAAATTCAGTTAAGCATTGGGGAGGAAGGGCTGGAGAACGATTGCAAAGTCTTCTGAAGTAGGTCGTGTAAACTCCTCCTCTGTTCTGACCCAGCCTTAGCAGAAGCAAGAAATGGACTCCTTGTCATGAAACACCCCTCTTTATTTATCTCTTGTGAATTAATGGCATTCACACACTGAAAAGTCCAGGCAATAGTCTTTCAAAGAGTTAACGGCAGCAACAGACCTTATCAGTTCCTTGCAAAAATTGCTAGGCCATGATCTCCCAGCCGAAAAGCTGCAAATTAAGTTCTGGCAAGCAGTGTCTCTGGCACGAAGCACGATGAGCAAAATCTTCAGATAGACGAACTGTTGTCTCCTACAACAACCACTCCCCTTTTCTTCTATTTATTCCCCAGCCAGGGAAGGGCCATTCAGCATCCATGTGTACTTTGCTTCCCGAGTTGACTCCTTGTCCTCCGTTGTTTCCCTCTCCTAACAACTCTGTGCATACGCATGTCTGGAACAGGCCCCAGCTGTTCTTCCTCCTCACTCATATCAGCCTCCACAGACAGCTGCCTCTCCAGTGGCTGGGAACTGTCAACGGGCCTGGATCTATCTCTGCGTCCAATACAAAGTATCCATCAGAGCCTTCCCCAGACTCCAGAACTGGCCCAAGTTCCTCATCGTCCGGGTCAATGGGCTACAACATCCACTTTCTCAAATAGATAGATGGACATTAAAGGTAATCCTCAAGTTACGTCCACAATTGAGCCCAAAATTTCTGATGATAAGCAAGACAATTCTTAAATGAGTTTTGCCTTCATTTTTATGACCTTTTCAGCTGCATTTGTTAAGTGAATCACTACAATTGTTAAGTTGGTAACCTGGTTGTTAAGTGAATTGGTTTTCCCTATTGACTTTGCTGGTTAGAAGGCTACAAAAGGTTATCATATGATCCCGGGATACTGCAATTGTCATAAATATGAGTCTATTGCCAAGCACCTGAATTTTGATCATGTGACACAAGGATAGTGAAATGGTGGTTAAGTATGTGAAAAGTCACTTTTTTCGCTGTCAGAAAGAGATCCTTTGCGCATGTAAAGGGTATTTTCATGCAAAGTTGAAGAGACTAAATTCACGACTGAGGCTTGCATTAAATGGATGGTGTGTGACTTGTTAAGGAAATGTTGCTTTTTGCCCACCATTTATAGAGAATCCATTAATTAAATCTGGCAACTTTCTCACCTCCGTGAATAGTGCACACTTGTTTAGGTGGGAATGAATCATAATACCACTCTTCCCTACCAGATTATGCAAGTTACAAACAACCTGTTGACCAAGAAATTCCAAAAGAGGTTCTCCACTGAATTCACTGAAACTTTGGCCAAAGGTTCTGCCAATGGCTACATTCCTCCTCTTTTAGATGACCTCATCTTCAGATGAGATCTCCCTGTCTCACAGTTTGCACATTCAGTTGTCAAACTTTATTTATTTATTTATTTATTTATTTATTTATTTATTAAACTTTTATACCGCTCCCTCTCCCAAAAAGGGACTCAGGGCGGTGTACAGCCTACTAAAAACCCACAATAAATATACAATAAATACTATTAAAAATACATTAAACAATTTGATCCGGCTGTGTCCATCCAAGGGAATCAATTAAAAATTAAAACTAATAAAACCCCAATTAAAATTGAATTAAAACCGAGACACAGTTACTGGGCCAGGCCAGCCTGTTTAAAAAATAGGGTTTTCACTGCGCGCCGGAAGGTCAGGATATCCGTCATAGCCCGTATCTCCGGGGGGAGATCATTCCATAGGGAGGGAGCTCCCACAGAGAAAGCCCGAACTCTCGGGGCCGTCAGCCGACAACGGCCAGGCGGCGGTACCCCAAGAAGGGCAACCCTGTGGGAGCGTACTGGGCGGCGGGAGGTTGACGATGGCAGTAGGCGGTCCCGTAAGTACCCAGATCCCGAGCCATGGAGCACTTTAAATACCATCAGTACCATCAGAATCGAATCCGGTAGGCCACAGGAAGCCAGTGCAGCCTGCGGAGAAGCGGTGTAACGTGGGAGCTCCGAGGGGCACCCACAATCACCCGCGCGGCTGCATTCTGGACCAACTGTAACCTCCGGAGACTCTTCAAGGGGAGCCCCATGTAGAGAGCATTGCAATAATCCAGGCGGGAGATAACGAGGGCGGAAGTGACTGTGCGAAGTGCGCCCAGATCCAGAAAGGGCCGCAACTGGTGGATCAGACGAATCTGATAAAAAGCCCCCCTGGCAATGGCCGCAATGTGCTCTTCTAAAGACAGCCGTACATCCAGGAGGACACCCAGATTACGCGCCCTTTCCATGGGGGTCAAAACCTCTCCCCCCATGGCCAGCGAAGGAACCAGCTGGCTGTATCTGGGCGCAGGAAACCACAGCCACTCGGTTTTGGTCGGGTTGAGACGAAGCCTGTTACGACCCATCCAACTCCGCACGGCCTCCAGGCACCGGGACATCACTTCGACGGCTTCGTTGGGGTGGCCCGGGGTGGAGATGTACAGCTGAGTGTCATCAGCGTACTGATGGAACTCCACCCCGAAGCCACGGATGATCTCACCCAGCGGCTTCACATAAATGTTAAACAGCAGGGGCGAGAGCACCGACCCCTGAGGCACCCCACACAGTAGGGGCCTCGGGGCCGACCTCTGCCCCCCTGTCAACACGAATTGCGAACAGTCGGAGAGGAAGGAGGTGAACCACCGCAACACGGTGCCCCCCACTCCCAACCCCTCCAACCGCCGCAATAAGATACTGTGGTCGACAGTATCAAAAGCCGCTGAGAGATCTAACAGGACCAGGACAGAGGAACAACCCCTGTCCCGAGCCCTCCAGAGATCATCAACCAACGCGACCAAAGCCGTCTCCGTGCTGTGCCCGGGTCTGAAACCCGATTGGAGGGGGTCAAGATAACTTTGATGTTAAATAGCTCAATAATCCATATATCTGACTTTTTCACCTGTCTAAAAATCCTTACTCAGTGCGTAGTTGAAAACACAGAAGGCTGCAACAGATGTTTCCGAAGATGTGTTTCTTCTGGACACGTCATCAGAGGTGGGCTTCAAAACTTTTAGCAAAGGGTTCTCTGCCCGGCTGCTGGGCGACCGTAGGAATGGCCTAGTTGCAGGGGTGGGATTCCACAAGTTTACACCTATTCGCTAGAACCAGTTGTTAACATTCTAAGCAGTTTGGAGAGCCGGTCGTTAGAAGAAATTACTGGCCTAATCCTGTAAGGAAGGCAGGAAGGAAACATTCTGGTATTGCTTACAGAAACTGCCTCTCCTTTAACCCTTATTACATTCTTGGCAGGACTAGACTTCCTGTTTCTAGAACTTCTCTGGAGTTTTTTTCCTTTCCTTTGCAGGTACTTTGCTTGTGTGGAGTGACCATTCAAAGTTACAATGGCACTGAAAAAAGTGACTTGTGACCCTTTTTCACACTTACGACTGTTGCAGCATCCCCACAGTCATGAGAGGCCAGACGAGGAGATGCGTGCCTCGATGTGAGTGATATTGAGTTGGCCACACCCAGCCAATAACATGACCACCAAGCCATGTCCACCCAGTCACATGACCACCAAGCCACGCACACCAACTAAGCCACGCCCACAGAACCAGTTGTTAAATCCCACCCCTGCCTAGTTGGCCTCCTGCACCATGGTGTGTGTATGTGTTTTTGCTCCCCCCAGGCTCCGGAGGCTTTCCTTGAACCTCTGGGAGAGAAAAAACTGCCGCCCTGAGCTCCGGAGGATCACTGGGAGGCAGAAACAGGCCCATTTCTGGCCTTCCCAAACTTCGGGGAGGCCCATTTTTCACCCTCCCCGAGCCTCCATGTGCGACCTGCACTTACCTGAATCCAAAATGGGCCATGTGAGGACTCCTGGGAGGCATGAGGCAGGAGTGGGATTTGGGGGTTCTCTGAACTGCACCTGAATCTTAGTTAGGGGCTCTCCCAAACCCTGTGAACCCCCAGCAGCTCCACCCCTACATGTCATTCCTGGAATGGGCCTATAAAATGGGGAAGAAAGGTTTTAGGAGGGAACACCAGATGAATTGGGGGCTATAAGAAAGAAATTGCATTAAGAATGGACCAGATTTGAAAAGTCTCTTCTTGTCATTGTTTAAGACTAATATTGTATGAGTGTTAATGAAGGTGAAATCAGGGGGGGGGGGGTGTGTTAAAAATAGAGAAGAATCTTTGTAGCTCAAGGTTGAACTATGACATCCTTGGTGCTTTAGGAATTAGTTGTTTTCTTGCAGACATTTAATTACCCAACTAGGTAATGCCATCACTGCTATGATGTTGTTGCCTAGTTGGTTAATGAAACAACAACTTCAAGAAAACAGCCAAGCTCAGAGAGCACCTAGATCTCACAATAAAACAAAGAAACCTCTCCATAGTCTTTGCTGCATTGTGCACAATTGTTAGCCTTGAATTTTAGTTTTAATTTGTTCGGGAGCATGATGGTTCAGCGGTTAAAGGCACTGAACTTGTCAGCTGGAAAGTTTGAGCCCCGAGCGCTGCATGACAGGTTGATCTCCCATTACTTGCTCCAGCTGGCCACCTAGCGGTTCTGAAGCATGCAAATGTGAATAGATAAATAGGTACTTTGGTGGGAAGGTAACAGGGTTCGATGCGACTCTGTGAATAGCCATGCTAGCCCCATGATCACAGAACGGTCTTTGGACAATGTTGGTTCCCTCAGTTACGAAACAGAGATGAGCACACACACACACCCCCCCCCCCCCCCCAGAATCAGACACAACAGGACAGGGGAAACCTGGATCTTTACTTTAATTTGTTCCCAGACCAATGGTGAAGACTGTGCATGAATTTTTCTGAATGCCTTGTGCATTTGGCAGTTAGAAACAAGTCCATGCTTTTTTCTTCAGACCACTTTGCCTTGAGAAGTATTCTGGCTGGGTTTGGCACGCTGTGTTATACAAACTCGAGGTTTACTCATAAAAATCTTCCTCCTCTTCTCCCTTTCGTAAACAATCCGTCACAACCTTTCGATCTGGCATCCTTCCACTTTGTCCCTGGTTCTGTCTTCTAATTTGCCACATGAAAAGCGAAGAAGCCATTCGAGTTACTTTTCTTCCATCACCAAAGCTTGATTTAGAAGCACCTTGGGGAGACGTGAAGTTTTCCCTGGAGCAAAACAACCAAGAAAAGCTTTCAAACAGTATCAGATTGTTTTTTTCTCCAAGTAAGCAGAACAAACAAGCTTTCTGCTCTCTTTACAGGAATACTGATTAATTGACAGAGAGCCAGTTTGGTGCAGAGGTTAAAAAACCAAGCTAAAAATGGGGAAACGTGAGGTTTAGTCCTGCCTTAGGCATTAAAGGTAGCTAGGTGACCTTGGGCCAGTCACTCTCTCTCAGTCCTGAGGAGGAGGAGAAGATCAGAGCAAAACCATTTCTGAAAATAAAGACAAAGAAATGTTCATAGATTTATCCAGGTCAAAACTGACTCAGAACCGGAAAAATTAAAACAAATTAACTGATATAGCAATGCTTTTGAGGAATGAGAAATGACATTGGCATTTAGAATAGAATAGAATAACAGAGTTGGAAGGGACCTTGGAGGTCTTCTAGTCCAACCCCCCCGCCTAGGCAGAAAACCCTATACCACTTCAGACAAATTTATTTATTTATTTTATTTATTTTTATTTTTAGGATTTCTATACCGCCCTTCTCCCTAGGGACTCAGGGCGGTGTACAGCCAAATCCAATCCCAAAAACAGTACAAAAATTAAAAAGACATTAAATAGTGGCTGATTATATTAATAGGACCCACCCCCCCAATTTTAAAACCCAATTAAAACCAAATTTAGGAGACAATTTAAAACTACCTCAGCCCAGGCCAGCCTGCTCAAAGAGCCAGGTCTTCAACGCGCGCCTGAAGGCCCTCAGGTCCGTGCTGGTGCGTAGTTCAGGTGGCAGAGTATTCCAGAGGGCAGGGGCCCCCACAGAGAAGGCCCTACTCCTGGGGGCCGCCAGACGACACATGGCGGCCGACGGCACCCGGAGAAGGCCCTCCCTGTGGGAACGCATCGGCCTGCTGGAGATCACCGGTAGAATGCGGTCCTGCAGGTAACCTGGCCCAATGCCATGGATCGCCCTAAAGGTCAAAATTAGAACCTTAAAGCGAACCCGGAGAGCCACCAGCAGCCAATGCAGCTCGCGCAGGAGAGGCGTCACATGGGAGCTACGTGACGCTCCCATGATCACCCGCGCGGCCGCATTTTGCACCAGTTGGAGTCTCCGAGTGCTCCCCGCAGGGAGTCCCATGTAGAGAGCATTACAATAGTCCAGGCGAGAGGTGACAAGGGCCTGAGTGACCGTGCGCAGGGCGTCCCGATCCAGAAAGGTTTTGTAACATCTTTTTAAAAGCTTCCAGTGTTGGAGCATCCACAACTTCTGGAGGGAAGTTGTTCCAATGATTAATTGTTCTAACTGTCAGGAAATTTCTCCTGAGTTCTAAGTTGCTTCTCTCCTTGATTAGTTTCCATCCATTGCTTCTTGTCCTGCCCTCAGGTGCTTTGGAGAATAGCTTGACTCCCACTTCTTTGTGGCAGCCCCTCAAATATTAGAACACTGCTATCATGTTTCCTTCTTTTCATTAAACCAGACATACCCAATTCCTACAAGCATTCTTCATATGTTTTGGCCTCCAATCCCTTAATCATCTTTGTTGCTCTTCTTCTCTGCACTCTTTCTAGAGTCTCAACATCTTTTTTACATTGTGGCGACCAAAACTGGATGCAATATTCCAAGTGTGGCCTTACCAAGGCATTATAAAGTGATATTAACACTTCATGTGATCTTGATTCTATCCCTCTGTTTATGCAGCCTGGAACTGTATTGGCTTTTTTGGCAGCTGCTGCACACTGAACAGCTTGCCCTCAGAAGTTGTGGGAGTGCCATCACCTGAGACTTTCAAGAAGAGGTTGGACTCCCATCTGTCAGAAATGTGTAGGGTCTCCCACTTGGGCGAGGGGTTGGACTAGATGACCTATAAGGTCCCTTCCAACTCTGATTATCTGTTATCTGATTGTCCACTAAGACTCCAAGATCCCTCTCAAATCAAAGCCATTTCTCAAATGGCTTTCAGGGTTAAACCTATTTTGAGACCCATGCAATAGAACACCCATCATGCAGATACAGGTAGCCCTCAAAACTTCTGTTGCTGAGAGAGAGAGACAGTTGCTAAGTTAATTTTACCCAGTGTTACAACCTTCCTTGCCATCGTTGTTAAGTGCATCACTGCAGTGGTTATGTTAGTAGCACGGTTGTTAAGTGAATCTGGATTTCCCATTGACCTTTGCTTGTCCAAAGGTGATCACTCAAAAAGTGATCACATGATCCCAGGACACTGCAACTGTCATAAATGTGAACCCGTTCCCGGGCATCTGAATTTTGATCACGTGATCGTGGGAATGCTGCGACAGTTGTAAATGTGAAAAGGGATCATACAGTAAGTCCATGTTTTCAGTGCCATTGTAATTTTGAACGGTCACTAAGTGAACAAGCTGTAAGCCACAAAGACAGACTTGGCCCTGAGCTGAGAAAGGATTGGGGGAAAAAATAATAATAAGTTGAATGTTGCTTAGTCATCGTATAACATCATCTGTGTGGTATGAGGGAGGTGGGCAGCCTTTCGAAGACTGGTGTGTGTGTATGTGTGTGTGTGTGTGTGTGTGTGTGTGTGTGTGTGTGTGAGTGTGTGTGTGTGTGTGTGTGTGTAATATTTAAGGCTAATTTGAAACTGCAGTGGGTGGGTGTTGATGCAAATTGAAGAGGAATTACGTATATATATAAAATGGTTCATCTTTAATTGGTAGATTGCATTTCAATTTTTTTGTGTCACCTACCCTACTATTAGAATTTAGTGGCAGGATTGGAGAGGAAACCAGGAGCTGCCAAGCAAGACAAGACAAGACAAGACAAGCCAGGACAAGCCAAGACAAGACAAGATAAGACAAGATAAGCTAAGCTAAGCTAAGCTAAGGCAAGGCAAGGCAAGGCAAGAGAAGATAGACAAGGCAAGGCAAGGCAAGGCAAGGCAAGGCAAGGCAAGAGAAGAGAAGAGAAGAGAAGAGAAGAGAAGAGAAGAGAAGAGAAGAGAAGAGGAGAGGAGAGGAGAGGAGAGGAGAGGAGAGGAGAGGAGAGGAGAGGAGAGGAGAGGAGAGGAGAGGAGAGGAGAGGAGAGGAGAGGAGAGGAGAGGAGAGGAGAGGAGAGGGGAGGAGAGGAGAGGAGAGGAGAGGAGAAGAGAAGAGAAGAGAAGGCAAGGCAAGGCAAGGCAAGGCAAGGCAAAGCAAGAGAAAATAGGCAAAGCAAGGCAAGAGAAGGGAAGGGAAGGGAAGGGAAGGGAAGGGAAGGGAAGGGAAGGGAAGGGAAGGGAAGGGAAGGGAAGGGAAGGGAAGATAGGCAAGGCAAGGGAAGATTGGCAAGGCAAGAGAAGATAAGGAAAGGGAAGAGAAGATAGGCAAGGCAAGGCAAGGCAAGACCACATTGGGATCAAATGCTGCTATGAAGATTGTAAGTTCCTGATCCTTAAGCAGGGTGGCAGAGACCTATAAACCTGCAACCCCAGCTTTGTGGCTGCCAAGGAAGGAAGGAAGGAAGGAAGGAAAGAAGGAGGGAGGGAAGGAGGGAGGGAAGGAAGGAAGGAAGGAAGGAAGGAAGGAAGGAAGGAAGGAAGGAAGGAAGGAAGGAAGGAAGGAAGGAAGGAAGGAAGGAAGAGATAATAGGAAGGAAGGGGTGATGGGAAGGGAGGGAGGGAGAGAGGGAGGAAGCAGGAACATCCAGAATGTTTTTTCTGATATAATTAAAGTCCAATGTTTTCAGAGTTGGGGTTCTGAGAAATTCATAGATATTCTTTCAATGCAGCAGGCAAGGAAATCTATGTTTATTTGCATTCTCCTTTGGCTTTGCATCTGCCTCACATGCAGTATGAATTTTTTTATCCTTTGCTGGTCTACTGCTCCAGACTCATTCATCTGCAAATTGCTTGCAAGCAGCCATCTGTTTTGGGGGTCAAACTATGCCTTAAACTTCAGTATCACAATTATTCAGCCTTGTTTCTGAACTAAAGAAGTAGTTCAGAGTCTGCATAAAATCCAGCAAGCTGGTGCCCTGCCTCATGATAACATGAGAAAGAGAAAATAAGCATCCTTTGTGTTCACAGAAAAAGAGAACAACAGAGTTGGAAGGGACTTTGGAGGTCTTCTAGTCCAGCCCTGTGCTCAGGCAGAAAACCCTATGCATTCCAAACAATTGTCCAATCTCTTCTTAAAAGCTTCCAGTGTTGAAACATCCACAACTTCTGGAGGCCAGTTGCTCCCCTGATTAATTGTTCTATCAGGAAATTCCTCCTTAGTTCTAGGTTGCAATCAAGGAAACTAATCTCTTTGATTAGTTTCCACCCATTGCTTCTTGTCCTGCCTTCAGGTGCTTTAGAAAACAGCTTGACTCCCTCTTCTTTGTGGCAGCCCCTGAGATATTGGAAGACTTCTATCATATCAACCCTGGTCCTTCTTTTCATTAAACTGGACATACCCAATCCCAGCAAGCATTCTTTATATGTTTTAGCCTCCAGTTCCCTAATCATCTTTGTTGCCGTCATTGCATTCTTTTTAGAGTAAAGTTGATACATTATTTACTTTGCTGAGAAGCAGGGATCTTGAAGATTCTCGGGTGCCTATTTTTAAAAAAGAAAAAAGAAGCTGAAAATTGCTTGGCCGTTCTTCCCATTTTTATCACTTTCCTGAATTAACTGCCCCAAATTTCTAGAACATGATTCGTACCAGGATAGCAACAGCAATAGCACTTAGATTTATATACCATTTTATAGTGCTTTATAGCCCTCTCTAAGCTGTTTACAGAGTGAGACTATTGCCCCCAACAATTTGGGTCCTCCTTTTACCCACCTCGGAAGGATGGAAGGCTGAGTCAACCTTGAGCCTGGTGAGATTTGAACTGCCAAATTGCAGGCAACTGGCAGTCAGCAGAAGTAGCCTGCAGTACTCTAACCACTGCGCCACCGTGATTCAGGATATTGCATATGTACATTGTATATGTTTGTATTTTGCAACTGGTACATGGGAGTTCTGAATTCAGCCAGAAAGGGGCCAGGGGAACACATTTTAATGGTTCCCACTTTGAACTATTATGAAGATGGGAATTCTTTGAGATTGGAGATACGAAGTGGTGGGCAAGAAAGAAAGGTTGCTTAAGAAACTATGAATTTTCTAGGACCGGGGTGTCAAACTCAATTTCATTGAGGGCCGCATTGGGGCTGTGGGTGGGTGAGGGTGTGGCTGACTTAATGGGTGGGACCAGCTTGATGCCATTCCCCAAACTGCAAACATGTTTCCTTTTCGTACTGGGTAGAAGCCACACTGGCCAAAAGTTTCCTCTTTGCATTGGGTGTACCAGGCCCAAGCGACATGGGTAGACCGGGCCAAAGCCAGATGGGCCAGTCCCTGACATTTTCCAGGATGGCCCTGTGGGCCGGATCATAGCCAGATGCAGTCCACAGGCCTTGTGTCTGACACCCCTGTTCTACGATGATTCTGGTGGCCAATCAAGAAATCAGAGCCAGCCTAGGATATTTTGCTATAACAGCTGAGGAACAAGTTGGTGCCATCTCTCACTGTGGTTAGACTAGAAGCTGGAAGTGTTCCTGGTGGTTCCTGGATTAGGCTGTTGTTTAAACTATAGCTGAAACTCTAGTGAAATCTATCCACATATTGTGCAATTAAGGAATTTTCTTCATGTCTTCTGACTGCTAGTTCATGTTCATGGGTGCACTCTTTGCCATAGTTTCCAAATGGGAAACAATAAGGTAAAGGTAAAGGTTCCCCTCGCACATACTTGGTAGTCATTTCCGGCTCTACGGCGTGTGCTCATCTCCGTTATAAAGCCAAAGAGTCAGCACTGTCCAAAGATGTCTCTGTGGTCATGTGGCCAGCATGACTAAATGCCCGAAAGAGCATGAAATGCTGTTACCTTCCCACCAAAGTGGTCCCTATTTTTCTACTTGCATTTTTACATGCTGTCGAACTCCTAGGTTGGCAGAAGCTGGGACAAGTAATGGAGCTCACTCACACAGCACTCGAACCGCCAAACTGCTGACCTTTCTGATTGACAAGCTCATCATCTTAGCCACGTCCCTTATATAGGAAACAGTGTTCATCCTATATCTGTTATGTGTGCATCCTATATCTGTTATGGCTGATTCCTTATGGCCATAAGGAATCAGCCATAACAGGCCATAGAGATAAACAACATCTATCTCAGAGGTGGAATTCAGCAGATTCTGAGCAGTTCTGGAGAACCAGTAGCGGAAATTTTAAGTAGTTCAGAGAACCAGAAAATACCACCTCTGACTGGAGATTTTACAGTATCCTTCCCCTGCCATGCCCACCAAGCCACGCCCACAGAACTGGTAGTAAAAAAAAAAATGAATCCCTCCACTGATCTACCTATCATTCAAAAGAGAGAATCAAAAAGGCAAAAGGGAAACAAAAAAACTAAAAAAAACCCTTCTTGCCAGAAATTGACATGCAGATAAGCAGAGAATAACAACAAGATTAACAATAGATTAACCATCGAGGAGTAAACAGCCTGACCAAGGAATCACCAAGAACACTCCCACCAAAATTGACAGGACAAAACACTACTATATAAACAGAGAGCAAATCCCACTCCTTTCTAACCCTGATGGTGTTCCCTAGTTGGGTAATGAAATGTCTGCAAGAAAACCACCAAGCTCATTAAGAACCACGCAAACTACATAGCAATAGTAATAGCACTTAGACTTATATACCACTTCACATTGCTTTTACATCCCTCTCTAAGCGGTTTACAGAGTCAACCTCTTGCCACAACAATCTGGGTCCTTGTTTTACCCACCTTGGAAGGATAGAAGGCTGAGTCAACCTTGAGCCTGGTGAGATTCGAACTGCCAAATTGCAGTCAGCCAGCAGTCAGCAGAAGTAGCCCGCAGTACTGCACTCTAACCACTGCGCCACCGTGGCTCATATTACACAGCTCTTTTCTCCAACAACTTGCTGCCATCTCCTAGCATCTCCAGCTAGAGGAAACTTCATTCTCTCTAATGCCACAGTTAGACTTCAGAAAACACATGGAATTGGGTATTGTCCCTTAGTCATTAGAGGAACACCTTGTCCAAGTTACATTCTATATTGTGGATTGCAAAACAAGCCCCAAGTTACAACAGAACAGAAATGGAGAGGGACACAAATATCTGAGCTTATCATTTTTTTAACAAAAAAACAAAAAAAAAATATACAAAAGGGAGCTGAAAAGAAAATCATTTATTTCGATTATAAATAATTCAGCATGCAACATTTATTATTTAGGAGGTGCTCTTTTCATTCTAAAAAAATCTCAAAAAGTATATAGCGATTACATTTACTATGTACATCTGCCTTTGGATAATGTAATCATTTTAAAACCAAGAAGTTGCAGGAGGAGAACCAACATCCTTGATCTGTTTCCAAAAATGAATACAGTATTTTGAGCACCGCAATGGTAAGGGGCTTCCATTATATTTCTGGGGAGAAAAAAAGGGGAGGATATTAGCTTTCCCAGTTTTACTGTATGTCTCTATTTTCTGTAACATTCATTAGGAGAAGAAGAAGACACTGTCAAGTCAAATATATATATTCCTTGGGTTAGGGAGGGAGGGAGGGAGGAGGGGGGGAAGGAAGGAGGGAGGGAAGGAAGGAAGGGAGGGAGGAAGGAGGGAGGGAGGGAAGAAGGGAAGGAAGGACAGGAAAGGAAAGAAGGAAACAAAGAAGAAGGAGGGAGGGAAAGAAGAAAGGAGAAAGAGGGAGGGAGAGAAGGAAGGAAGGAAGGAAGGAAGGAAGGAAGGAAGGAAGGAAGGAAGGAAGGAAGATAAAAGAATCCATAACAGTTAAAATAAAGCAGGGTGAAATCATGAGTTCTTCCTGATTTGAAGGTCAAGCAAACATCAGCTAAGCCCATAGAAGGAAATGGATGTGGTAAAACATCTTCCTACTTTCTTGGACTCTAAAGGTCACAGGAAATGTACTTTCAGACTTATAAAGCTGATGTCAGCTTTATGAAGCAATCTAAAGAAGAAGCATACACCCCAAACTACTAGATGTAACTTTATTGTAAGTTTACATCATCAGAATCTTGCAAGTAAGCCAGGGTAGAAATTACAGGATGAATGGATGGATGGATGGATGGATGGAAAGAAGGGAAGGAGGGAGGGAGGGAGGGATAAAGAACCCATAATGGGTAGGCAAAGTAGGGTGAGATGGATAGGTTTTCCTAACTTTGGCAGAGGATGCAGCCTGAATGAAAGATGACCAGATGGGATGTGGACAAAAGAGATAGTGCCTGGGATCGCTGAGTACTAAGAGATCCACATCCAGGGCTAGGACACCAGAAAGAAGATTAACCTAGATGAAGCCAAACAAGAGATCAATAGAGAATCAACAGAAAGGAAAACACCTCTCTGGACTGCAGATGGAGGCAGTGCAGAATTGCCGAAGTATTTCAGATACTGTGTAAAAGATGACAAAGAGGGAAAATAGTGAACTTTAATGAAGCCCCAGTTAGTCAGGAAAAGTTATTAGTGGTCCTAAGACTACAATATAGATAAGCAAGCTTGGGTGGAGAGAAGAACCATACTGTATTCTTTTTTCTTTTTCCTTTGCAATCTATTGTTGGAAGAAGTATCCTCCTCGGTTCAGTTCCAAGTGGGGAAGAAAGACTGGAAACATGGAGGCTGCTTGGAAAGATGGTTTAATGGTGGACAGGACCACGTGGCTTGGAGCTCCAAAGTGAAAAGGACGATCACATGCTTCAAGATGTTGGGTGAAGGAAAAACAAAGGAGCAAGATGCTAAGAGACCCTTAGTTATACACCCTTAGTGTTTCCTGTTTCTGTATAAGAAATGTATCCCATTGGCTGTCAGACTCCCAGGGGCAGGAGTCTTAGCTGGACCACATGGCTTCACCTGAGTGTTGGCTGATGCAATCTTCCCAGGCCAGGTGGTGAGATGGGTAGAGGCCTTTGTTATATAGAATACTCTGGCCCAGGTCTTAACGGCCCATCAAAGGTGGAGTGGGTGAGCTTCTGCTTCTGATGTGAGTTTCAGCTTCTGAGTTTCTACTCTTTTTAGAGGAAATATGCTGCCTTTTAATATTTCCTAGGATATTTCATTTTTCTAGGAAAGGAGTGGATGCTAACTTCCTACACTATAATAAAAGAGTTTGCTTCATTGAGGTCAAATTGTCTAGAATTTGACTTTGTCTATGTGGCCTGATGTCTTGTATACTTTGTGTGTATGCGTCTATGTGTACGCTTTGCACTAAGCTTGCATATTAATAAGCCTCACTGTATTCTCTTGTTAGCTGAATGTGTGCATGTCTGACTTTGTTCCTATCTCCCTCTAAGTAGGAGACAAAATATCTAACAATAGAAATCAGCCAGTCAAGCAGGAATTGAAGCAGGAACGTATCTGACTCTGATAATATCTACGCTTGGATTGTTGTGATGTTCCCTACAGGGGATATAATTTGTTTTTCATTGGTGTATGTGTGCAAACTCAGATTAGATGTTCTACCCTTCTTAAAGTCAATGGACACTTAAGGTCAACTCTTCCCATCTATTGTCTGATTCATTTGCCCAGAGTAGGTGACTATGCTCTGCAGATGTCAGTAAGAACAATTTCTAATAGATGATATGATGGAAATAATGCAACCTATTCCATGAGCTCATTATTGATAGAAGATAGATAGATAGATAGATAGATAGATAGATAGATAGATAGATAGATAGATAGATAGATAGATAGATAGATAGATAGATGTTAGATAAAATGGATAGATAGATAGATAGATAGATAGATAGATAGATAGATAGATAGATAGATAGATAGATAGATAGATAGATAGATAGATAGATAGATAGATAGATAGATGTAAATAGGTATATAATTAGAGAAAGGAAGGAAGGAAGGAAGGAAGGAAGGAAGGAAGGAAGGAAGGAAGGAAGGAAGGAAGGAAGGAAAGGAGATGATAGGTATAGATATAGATGTAGATGTAGATGTAGATATAGATGTAGATGTAGATATAGATATAGATAGATATATCACTTTAATAGAATGGGAGAAGGTCTGGAGTAGGAACAACAAAATCACAAAATCGGCAGCTTACAAGGAAAACCTATACAAGATGTTTTATAGATGGCACCTCCCCACCTCGAGATTAGCAAAAATGTGCCCCAACGTGAGTCCGAACAGCTGGAAATGTAAAAAAAAAGGAGGGAACTTTCTTTCACATGTGGTGGATGTGCACAGCAGCTCAAAAATACTGGCAGAAAATTAGGAAATGGCTGGAGGAAATGAGAACAGAACAGATCGAACTTAAACCAGAATTCTTCTTATTAGGGGTCTTAAACAACTCTCAAAAAAAGTGAAGTACACAATAGTACATATCTTGACAGCGGCCAGACTGGCTTTTGCACAATGTTGAAAGCAACCCCATATTCCAGCAGAGGAATTGATTATCCAAAAAATAGCAAATTGTGCAGAGAAGATATAGATAGATAGGTAGATAGAATAGCTCATGAAGAGCATGATCACCAGACTGGTTGTTATACCGGCAGCATACCACCCCTGCTAAGATGGGACTAGAACTCACAGTCTGCCAGTGATTGAACCAAAGTCACCCATCCAGCTTTCATGCCTAAGGTGGGAGTAGAACTTACCCTCTCCTAATGATTGGCCCAAAGTCACCCAGCCAGCTTTCATGCCTAAAGTGGGACTAGAACTCACCATCTCCTGGTGAGTGGCCCAAAGTCAACTAGCTGGCTTTTGCAGCTATAAATGTGGCTAGTTTCCAAGTGCCCAAAGTGTGGTGAGATATCTGGAGGAGCTGATCTGACTTCCAGAATTTGGGATCAAGGTCATAACTCCCCTTCTTTGGATCAGTTATAACTTCACATGTCAAGCGTATAGATTTCAAAGATGATTCCAGCTGCCTGCAATTTGGCAGTTCAAATCCCACCAGGCTCAAGGTTGACTCAGCTTTTCACCCTTCCGAGGTGGGTAAAATGAGGACCCAGATTGTTGGGAGCAATATATTGACTCTGTAAACCACTTAGAGAGGCCTGTAAAAGCCCTGTGAAGCGGTATATAAGTCTAAGTGCTATTGCTATTCCTAAAGGCTCTTTTTTTCCAGTTTCCCCTACTCAGATCTATTTCTTTGCCAACAGAAATCCATTTGCCTCTTCCCCCATCTCAAAAAGGGTATGGATCAGCTGCAGAGTTCTCTTCCTTCTATTGTATCTTGGCATGTCGGCACAAACACGCTTGTCTATGCCAGCTGGTGTTGTGATTCTGCATAATGCCACCACCCACGGAAACATCTTGTGCCACTTTGTGTATTAGCAAAAGGTGCAAACACTGCTAAACACTCGGCTGATGGTGACAGAGGTCTGGGCAATTACAGAGCAAGTGCCAAGAAAGGGAATGACAGCGCTCAGCATGGTTTCCCAGCTAATAATGTACATAGATGGGAACAATCCAGGAAGTCAGGAAGTGCATGGACAGAGAACGAAGAATCCATCAGGAGGGGCAGCAACAATCACTAGGACTCCTTGTCTAGGAAATGCAAGTGATAGCAATAGCACTTAGATTTATATACAACTTCATTGTGCTTTATAGCCTTCTCTAAGCATTTTACAGAGTAAGCCTATTGCTCCCAACCATCTGGGTTCTCATTTTACCCAACTCGGAAGAATGGAAGACTGAGTCAACCTTGAACTGCTGAGAATCGAACTTCTGGCAGTGAATTCAGTTAGCAGTAGCAATAGCAGTAGCACTTCTTATATACCACTTCACAGTGTTTTACAGCCCTCTCTAAATGGTTTACAGAGTCAGTCTATCACCCCCAACAATCTGGGTCCTCATTTTACTGACGTTGTAAGGATGGAAAGAGATTTGAACTCCTGGCAGTGAATTCAATTAGCAATAGCAATAGTACTTAGACTTAGCTCCCCTGATTTATGATCTAATTTTGGAGGGGGGAGCGGACCTGGTGGGTATTACCAATACCTGGATGTGCCAGGAGGGGGGTGTTCCCCTGGTGGAGATGTGCCCACCTGGGTTTCGGGTTTTCCATCAGCCGAGGGCTCAGGGGAGGGGAGGGGGGGTTGCGGTGGTTATTAAGGAAGATCCTAGGGAATCCACTGTTCCTCAGACTACCGGATGTGAATCCCTCTTTGTGAAGTGTGGTTCCAGGGTTCAGATGGGCCTATTGATCACGTACCTGGCTCCCTGCTACATGTCATCGGCCTGCCTGAGTTCCTTGAGGTTATAGCCGGCTTGGCGGTTGGGACCCCCAGGCTTATGGTCATGGGGGACCTACCCTCCACCGGCGGGACCTCAGGGATTGCTCAGGAGTTCTTGGCTTCCATGACAGCCTTGGGCCTGACCCAATTAATTCGGGACCCCACACACATGGGGGGTCACATCTTGGATTTGGTTTTTGTCTCTGGCCAGTGGCAGGATAATCTAGGTATGGGGGACGTTGTTATAGAGCCCCTGTCATGGTCTGATCATTCGCTCCTTAGGCTAGACTTCCGTTCTGCACCCCCTCATTGCAGGGAGGTAGGGCCGATAAAATGGTTCCGCCCCAGGTGCCTGATGGACCCAGATAGGTTCCTGATGGAGCTTGCGCCTTTTCCCGAGGTTCGCACACACGACTCAGTTGGGGACTTGGTGGCCACCTGGGATAGGGTGGTGGCCGAGGCCCTTGACCGGGTTGTGCCCTTGCGGCCTCTGACCCGGTGCCGATCCCAACTAACTCCTTGGTTTTCTGAGGGGCTAAGGGTGATGAAGCATTGGAAAAAACGCCTAGAGAGTGGTTGGAGGGCCAGCCACTCCGAATCTAACCGAACACTATTGCGGTCCCATGTTATGGCCTATTTAGTGGCGATAAGGATGACAAAGTGGTCTTACTTTTCCACCCTTATTGCATCCGCAGAAAATCGCCCAGCCACCCTTTTTAGGGTGACCCGCTCCCTTTTGGATGTGGGAGTGTGGGAGGATCCCCTGCAAGGACGGGCCGAGGATTTTTCAAGATATCTGCAGGACAAAATTGCTCAGATTCGGGATGAGTTGGACTTTGACTGGGCAGCTCTGGGCGGGAGGATGGGGGTGGATTTCGGGGAGGTCATTTGGGGCGAGTTCGATCCTGTGACCCTAGAGGATGTGGACAGGATACTGGGTGGGCTTAATGCCACCACATGTTTACTGGATCCGTGTCCTTCCTGGTTGGTTTTGGCCACCCGGGAGGTGACACGAGGTTGGTTCCAGGGTATTATTAACACTTCCTTGAGTGAGGGGTTTTTGCCTGCTGCCTTGAAACAGGCAATGGTGAGGCCCCTCCTCAAGAAACCATCCCTGGACCCAACATTATTATCAAACTATCGGCCGGTCTCCAACCTTCACTTTGTGGTGAAGGTTGTTGAGAGTATGGTGGCACGACAGTTCCTTCAGCACCTGGATGAAGCTGTCTATTTAGATCCACTCTAATAGGGTTTCAGGCATGGGTACAGCACGGAGACGGTGCTGGTCACATTGGTGGATGATGTCTGGAGGGCCCGTGACAGGGGTTGTTCCTCTGTCTTGGTCCTGTTAGATCTCTCAGCGGCTTTTGATACTGTCGACCACAGTATCTTATTGCAGCGGTGGGGGGATTGGGAGTGGGAGTCACCGTGTTACGGTGGTTCTCCTCCTTCCTCTCTGACAGCTTGCAATTTGTGTTGGCAGGAGGGCAGAGGTCAACCCCGAGGCCCTTGATTTGCGGGGTACCTCAGGGGTCCGTGCTCTCGCCCCTGCTGTTCAACATTTATGTGAAGCCGCTGGGTGAGATCATCTGTGGTTTTGGGGTAGAGTTTCATCAGTATGCTGATGACACTCAGTTATACATTTCTACCCCAGGCCACCCCAACGAAACCGTTGAAGTGATGACCCAGTGCCTGGAAGCCATGCAGAACTGGATGGGTCTAAACAGGCTTCAACTCAACCCGACCAAAACCGAGTGACTGTGCTTTCCTGCGCCCAGATACAGCCAGCTTATTCCATCGCTGTCTGTGGGGGGAGAAATTTTGACCCCCATGGAGAGGGCGCACAATCTTGGAGTCCTCCTGGATGTAGGACTGTCATTAGAAGATTATATAACGGCCGTTGCCAGGGGGGCTTTTTGTCAGGTCCGTAGGATCTGCCAGTTGCGGTCCTTTCTGGATCTGGACAACTTCGCACAGTCACTTCTGCCCTCGTCATTTCCCATCTAGACTACTGCAATGCTCTCTACATGGGGCTCCCCTTGAAGAGCATCCAGAGGCTTCAGCTGGTGCAGAATGCGGCTGCACGGGTGATTCTGGGGGCTTCTCAGAGCTCCCATGTTACACCGCTCCTGCGCAAGCTGCATTGGCTTCCGGTGGCCTTCTGGGTGCGATTCAAGGTATTGGTGGTCATCTTCAAAGCGCTCCATGGCTTGGGACCCGGGTACTTACGGGACCACCTGCTGCCACCATCGGCCTCCCGCCGGCCAGTGTGCCCTCACAGGGTGGGCCTCCTTGGGTGCCACCAGCTGGGCGATGCCAGATGGCGGCCCCGAGGGTGCGGGCCTTCTCTGCGGGAGCACCCTCCCTTTGGAATGAGTTACCCCCTGAGATGCGGACTATCCCTGACCTGCGAACCTTCCGGCATGCACTGAAGACCCATCTTTTTCAGCAAGCCAGTCTGGCCTAGTATCATTGGAATGGTTTTAATTTTTGTAATTTTTTACTCTGTTTTATCATTTTGTTATAGTTTTTAATTTTTCAGCCTTTATTTAATTCATTTTAATCTATTTTAAATTTTATATTTGTAATTGCATTGTTTTTAGCTGGGCTGTACACAGCCCCGAGTCCCAACTTGGGAGAGGGGGCGGTATATAAACTTAATTAAATAAATTAAATAAATAAATAAATATCATTTCACAGTGCTTTACAGCCCTTTCTAAGATGTTTTACAGAGTCAGCCTATTGCCTCCAATAATCTGAGTCCTCATTTTACCCACCTCAGAAGGATGGAAGGTTGAGTCCACTGCGAACCTGGTGAGCATCGAATTCCTGGCAATTGGCAGAATTAGCCTGCCATACTTCATACTTACATACATACGTACATACATACATACATACATACTAGGGGCTACCATCCCTGTCCTATTGTTTCTTTTTTATTCGTATCCATTTCATGTATTCATAACCATGTATACCTGTTATCTTATAATTACTTGACAAAATAAATAAATAAATAAATACTTCTAATTTTTTTTCTAAAACATTTTATTAGGTTATAAGATAAGACACAAAATACAAAAGTAAATAGAAAGTTAGTGGGGGGTAAAGGGGAAGAGAAGTGAGGAAGGGCTGGGAAAAAAGGAAAAAAAATGTTGACTTCCAACTCCCTCTGTTACAGTAAAATAAAGCATTAACATCAAACCACAACTTTTTGCTTTTTCATAGTAATATAAGCTAGCCATTTCTATAAGCATCTATCAATCTAATTGGTAAAAACCCCAAATCAAAGTTTCAATTTTTTTTCTACCTCCCACACAAAGTTCAGAAGTAGTCTCCATGTGGAAACAAAAGTACTTATATTCCTTTCTTTAATCAAAACGGCCAATTTAGCCATTTCTGTGAACTCTGTCAGCTTCTGCAGCCATTCAACCTTGGTGGGAATCGAAGTGTCCTTCCATTTTGGTGTGTAAAGTAGTCTTGCTCCTGTAGATATATATATATATATATAAGATTCCAGGGGTGGGTTGCTACTGATTCACACCGGTTCAGGAGAACCGGATGTTAATTTTACATCTGGTTCGCCGAACCGGTAGTTGCAAAGACTGGCTGGCCCCGCCCATCCCACCCCGCCCCTCCAAGGAGTCTCCATGCAGCCCGTTTTGGATCCCAGGTAAGTGCAGGGCCCACATGGAGGCTTGGGGAGGGCAAAAAACAGGCCTTCTGGAAGGCTGGAAATGGGCCTGTTTCTGGCCTCCAGAGGGCCTCTGGAGCCTGAGGAGGGGAGGAAACGGGCCTTCTGGAGGCTTGAAAAAAGCCTCCGGAGTCTGGGAAAAGTGAAAAACGGGCCTCCCAGAAGTTCCAGAAGTTCCAGAGGGCTTCCAGAGCCTGGGGAGGCCATTTTCGCACTCCCGGAGGCTCGAGGAAAGCCACTGGAACCTAAGGAGGGTGAAAAGCCCCACCACCACCATAGTGCAGGAGGTCGACTAGGCCATGCCCACCATGGCCATGTCCATCCAGCAACCGGGCACACAACCGGTTGCTAAATTTTTTGAAGCCCACCCCTGCAAGATTCTAATGATTTACGACCACAAGCGAGCCTCACATTTCTGTTTTTAAGTGAGACAGCTGGTCAGTGAGTTTTGCCCTGTTTTTATAATCTTTCTTGCCACAGTTGTGAAGGGAATAATTTCACTTGTTAGCGTAGGAACTCAATTGCTAAGGGAATCTGGTTTCCCCCACTGACTTTGCTGGTCAGAAAGTCACAAAAGCGGATCACATGACACCCCCCCCCCCCAGGGATACTGCCACTGTCATAAATACAAGTCAGTTGCCATGCTTCACATCCCTCAGATCCCTCACATCCTGGACATAAACTGTTTCAACTCCTTCCTTCAAAATGACGCTATAGAGCACGGCACACCAGAACAACTAGACACAAGGACAGTTTTTTCCCGAAAGCCATCACTCTGCTAAACAAATAATTCCCTCAACACTGTTCAACTATTTACAAAGTCTGCACTACTATTACTATTAACCTTCTCATCACTCCTTATTACCCATCCCCTCCCACTTGTGATGTATGACCGTAACTTTGTCGCTTGTATCTTTATGATTTATATTGACTGTTTCCTAGTATGATTTCAATGCTTATTGTACCCTATGACTATCATTAAGTGTTGTACCTTATGATTCTTGACTCTTGACGAATATATCTTTTCTTTTATGTACACTGAGAGTATTTGCATCAAGACAAATTCCTTGTTTGTTCAATCACACTTGGCCAATAAAGCTATTCTATTCTATTCTATTCTATTCTATTCTATTCTATTCTATTCTATTCTATTCTATTCTATTCTATTCCATTCCATTCCATTCCATTCCATTCATGCTTCTGGATTTTGATCATGTGACTGTGGAGATGCTGCAATGGTTGTCCTAAAGGTGAAAGATAGTCATCAGTTTTTCAGTGCCTTTATTACTTCAAGAGGTCAACTCATTTAACAACTGTCTCACTCAGCAACAGTAATGTTGGGGTCTTTTTGTGGATGTCAGTGGAGGACTACATAGAAATGTGAGTCTCAGCCAAGAAAGAATGATTCAAAATTCTGTGACAGTATTTTGATTTTAAGATCGCTTGATTGCTCAGTCATTGATCCAGTAGCTGGTTTACATTCACAGCACCTCAAAAATTATACTGTTAATAATCTTTGAGAAAAGGCCCCTATCAATATTCAAGTTGGAGAGGATGGTATGGATGGAATACAGGTAGTCCTCGACTTACAACCTCAAATGAGCCCAACATTTCTGTTGCTCAGCGAAATCTTAGTTAAGTGAACTTAGCCTCAATTTACGACCTTTCTTGCCACCATTGTTAAGTGAATCACTGTGGTTGTTAAATGAGTAAGAGGGCTGTTAAGTAAATCTGGCTTCTTCTTTGCTGGTCAGGAGGTGACAAAAGGGGACTATGTGACCCCAGGGATGCTTCAACTGATATAAATATGAGTCAATTGCCAAGTGGCCGAATTCTGATCATGTGACCATGGGGATGCTGCAGTGGTCATAAGTTTGATAAATGGTCATAAGTCACTTTCTTTCTTTTCTTTCTTATGTCGCTTTCATAACTTTGCATGGTCGCTGAATGAACTGCTGTAAGTTGAAAACCACCCGTACTCTTATTTCCCCTGAAAGAATATTGATAGGAACAGTCCAAATTACAGCTAAAGAGAAAAGGTCCATCAATCAATCAAGAGTCCGTTGCTCTTCTTCCATGTTTAAATTTGACTCTGAGGGAAATCTATTTTGAGGAATCGAGATCGTGTAAAATACATGTTCCTGATTCTGTTGCAGACAAACACACAAAGGGGGGAAAGCAACATTTCTTCTTTTCAAAGCAGAAAATGCCTATAATTTTTTTAAAGCACTTCTGCGTCTCAGAATGCATGATGATGATGATGATGATGATGATGATGATGATGATGATCAGTGGTCTGTTTTCAAAAACATTTTCTACTGGTTCGGAGTTTGCTTCGCGTGCTTTACATACATATGCGCAATATTCAAACTCTGCTCTCTGAATCATTGGTGGGATTCAAAAAATTTTACTACCGGATTGGTGGGTGTGGCTTGGTGGGCATGGCTTGGTGGGCGTGGCAGGGGAAGGTTGCTACAAAATCCCATTCCCTCTCTACCTCACTAACCTGCTTTCCAGCTCTGTTCTCCTGTGCAGGGCAACAAACGAAGATCCAGCCGATCAGCTGGGACTCAGGAGGCAGAGAATAAATGGGGGTGGGGCCAGTCAGAAGTGGGATTTGCCGGTTCTCCGAACTACTCAAAATTTCCACTACCGGTTCTCCAGAACTGGTCAGAACCTGCTGAATACCCACCTCTGCCTTGAATCAATGCTGGTGAGCTGTGCAGATATGCCTATTGTGCGCATGCACCAAATATGTGAACCATGTGCACACAGGGCTCAGAGATGGCCCTTCTCAGAGCTGTGTTGTTTTTTAGCTCAGCTTAGGCACAGCAATCTGCTCTGCCATGCGAATCAGCTGAGCTAATAAACAGCAGAATATAGGAGAGGTGAGAGGTAAGAGCAGGGGCTGGTAGGCAAGGCTGCTCAAAATTTTCCCTACCGGTTCTCTGAACCAGTCAAAATTTTCCTTAACGGACTGCCAGGTTCAGTCAGAAGCTGCTGAATACCACTGATGATGATGATGATGATGATGATGATGATGATGATGATGAAATGCGGTATGAAATGTGCCTGTTTGGAAAATAAGTCTATTACAGTCCAGATTACCATGTTTCCTCCACTTTTCAACAACTCCACTATGAAACATTCCTATGCCTGTTTTAATAGTTGGCAGATGATGATAGAAACTCTGAGGAATAGCAGAATAAAAGAACATTCTAAGGCAGCGGTTGCCAACCAGTGGGCCACAGCTGGTGGGGCTGTGAGAAAATTTTGGTGGGCCACAGAGAAATCTCACCCCCAGAGCACCCCTCCAAAGCAATTAATCCAGGCTGCGCAGAAACACAAGACTGTGCCCCCTACATGGCCCGCAGGAACCCACCCCACCCACTCACTCCTTACCCATTAAACTTGCTTGCTAAATTGCTATTTTTCCTTTTTCCAACAATCATCTGTTCTGCTTTGCCAGGAGATCTAGATTAGCTAGGAAGCAGGAAATGGTTGGATTTCTTGCTTTCTAGCTAGTCTTTAGATCTTTGGCTCAGCACAGCCAAATCTCT
The DNA here is from genome assembly GCA_023653725.1 of Bungarus multicinctus. Lineage (NCBI taxonomy): Eukaryota > Metazoa > Chordata > Lepidosauria > Squamata > Elapidae > Bungarus > Bungarus multicinctus. The sequence goes on along the minus strand of CM042846.1, from coordinate 85,516,744 downwards.
TTTAGGACTGAAGGATTGCTTGCAAGCAAATTCAGTGCAGACTCACGGCAAGCAAATTTGAGAGACTGAGCTAGCCGATGGCAGATAGATAGATCGCTGAATGATTCTGTGAGCAACTCAATCTGCCTGATTTGCCTGATTTTGGGTAAAAGTTGCTCTTTTAAAAAAATAAAAATTCACTATTTACATGCATGGTGTGTTGTGAGTTAATTTGTGAGTTTGCTTGCTAGCAAATTTTATGTGACAGACTGAGCTAGCCAATGGCAGATAGATAAATCTCTGAATGAACTGTGATTCTGTGAGCAACTCAATCTGCCTGCTTTGCCTGATTTTGGGTAAAAGTTGCTCTTTTTTTAATAAAAAATTCAATATTTATATAAATACTTATAATATTTACATACAAGCCATTCCCAGCCAGTCACATGACCACCAAGCCACATCCACAAAATAGGCCACGCCCACAGAACCAGTTAGTGGTCCCTGGGATCTAAAATTATGAGTTTGGTGGTCCCTGCGGTCCAAAAGGTTGGCGACCCCTGTTCTAAGGAATTCATTTTGAATAGATCATTGGAACAGTGGTTTGTTTCAAATATTTGTACCACTGGTTTGGTGGGCATGGCCTGGTGGGTGCGCTTTGCACGCATGCATAAACTTTGCATGTGTGTGCACGCCAAACGCACATTTTGTGCAGGCGCAGAGGCGTTTTGAGTCACCTCCTGCAATCCTGCACTCTCCCTGACACTTCAGCAGCTGCCGCACGGCAATTGCTGTGCTGCACAAAGCAGCTGAGCTTCAAAAGCAGGACATAAAGGTTAGTATGGGAGCCCGGGCAGGTAGGTGGATCCAACACAGAGCATTGGAGAGAAACGGTTTGGTCTCCTCTGCTCATCACCGCTACTGGCTCAGCAGAACTGGGCCAAACCAGTAGAATACCACCACTGCATTGGAAGCACAGGTGAATGCTATCATAGGCTTAATTCTTCTTTTCATAACAAGTTGCATCTTTCCATCTGGAAAAGACAGCAACTTTGAAAAGCATGGTTTGTGTGTGTGAAATGCCTGCTTAATTCTGGCTAATTTTGAGGAGAGAATGAAAGTGGGTGTTTTTGTGGTCGACCAGTAGAGACAGGGTTTCTCAAACTTAGCCACTTTAAGATGTGTGGACTTCAACTCTCAGGATGCCTAGCTGGGGAATTCTGGGAGTTGAAGTACACATATCTTAAAAGTGGCTAAGCTTGAGGAAAACTGCAGTAAGATATCTTCTACCATCTATAAATGACACTCGGAGATCTTCAGCAGTTGCTGCTCAACTGTAATTTTTAATAAGGTACGAAGCAAAATAATTAAAAAAGCATTTGGGGAATAATCATATTGATTTCATTTTGTCAACCCAATTGACTTAAAGTTAAGTTTAATTAAAGCAGGTTTTATCCCAAATCCACTTACAATTTAAAAGTAATTTTATTACAGATTATAATTACAATAATAAAAACTAATTCCAGCTAAAAGAAAGTAAAAAAGATAGATAGAATTCAAAGGTATAAAGGGAAAGGAAGGAAAGAATGAATGAAGGATGAGGAGGAGAGGAGGAGGAAAGGAGAAGAGAGAGAGAGAAGGAATGAGGCAGGAAGAGATAGAAAGAAGAGAATAGAAAGAAAAGAAGCAGAGAGAGAGAGAGGAGGAGGAACGAGAAGAAGGAAGAGGAGAGGAAAGGAAAGATAGATAGAAAGAAAGAAAGAAAGAAAGAAAGAAAGAAAGAAAGAAAGAAAGAAAGAAAGAAAGAAAGAAAGAAAGAAAGAATGCTGATTTGTGGTTTAGAGAGGACAGCTGGAGGGAAGGGACTGTTCCCAAAGATCAGAGCTGGAATTCAGTTGGTTCGGACTGGTTCTGGCATACCAGTAACAGAAATTTTGAATAGTTCGGAGAACCAGCAAATACCACCTCTGAGTGGCCCCACCCACTTGCCCCGCCATTTCCTCTCCTATATTTCCTTGTTTTTTAGCTCAGCTGATTCGCAGGCAGAGCAGATTGCCACGCCTCAGCTGAGCTAAAAAATAGTTCACCTCACCAGCGCTGACACAGAGGGTGATTTTTGAGCGCTGCGCATGCACGCAAAGCACGCTATCATAGAACGGTAAGAAAAAAATTGGAATCCCACCACTGCCAAAGATCATGTTTATTGATTCTTAAAATATTGCTTGATACCAAAGAACTGAACCTCAGTGCTTGAATTTCACTCTTCCGGCTAATTGCTATAGGCCAGAATCCAACACAGGGTTCACAACACTTTAGCGCTTAATAGGTTATAGGATTTCAGTTGGCTCCAGCAGGCTTCAATCTTGGTTGGACCATGGCCAGGAACTGTTTTTGCCATTAAGCTACTTTATTCTCCCACCCATCTGCAATATTTTCATGTCTAGGCCAAGCTAGGAAAACCGTTAGCCTCCTCAGTGCCTTCTCTGGGAGCCGTCCTTCTTTCACAAGGGTTGAAGTCTCCTGCAACAAACAATTGGTCTTTGACTAACCTAATCTAACTGTTAACGCGCTGAATTATCTTATTTGCCAACGAATAGAAACAGTCACAGTTAAAAAGCCATTACAAAGATACACAAAAGAAAGATCAGCGGCATCAGAAGGTCCAGAAAAGCTGAACTGATACAAACCATCTCTCTAATGTATTCAGAGTGATTAAAAAAGAAAGAAATGTTTACTCTATTAAGCAGGTAACAGAACGATCTTGGAAGCTGAACATTAAAGTTGATTCAAGTTCCTATTGAAAGTCCTTTGGATGTGGATGTTACCTTTTTATTTGCAGCTGGCGTTAGGTCTTTTTTGGAAGTATGACTTACTTTACAAATCAGTTTGGAGTGACAGAAAAACACACAATGACTCAAAATCTCTCTCCTGTCACCCTTTCTTCTCCTCCTCCTCCTCCTCCTTTTCCACTTCCTCCTTCCCCTCCCTCTTCCCCTCCCTTTTCTCTTTTTCCTTTGAAAACATTTCGCTTCTCATCCAAGAAGCTTCTTCAGTTCTGAACTGAAGTCCATAAAATGTAGGAAGTGCTTGTCTTTATTGAAGTCAGCAATGCAGCATCATTTCAGAGTGGTAACTGGGTTAACGAAAGGGCAATGTTTGGTTTAAAGACATTGCTGTTAAAATTTAGTTTCTAAGATCTGCCTTCTGAATGAAATGGGTGGGTGGGTCATAGAGATGGCCTGTATGTTGTATGAGGCAAACTAGATGCACATGAAGAGGGCATTTTGCTTCTACTCTAGATAAAGAGGAAAAGGAACCAGAATAAGAGGCAGAGCAAGAAGCAATGGGTGGAAATTAATCAAGGAGAGAACCACATTTCCTGATACTTCCTGACACTTAAAACAATTAATCAGTAGAAGAACTTGCCTCTGGAAGTTGTGGGTGCTCAATCACTGGAGGTTTTTAAGAAGAGGTTGGATGGCTATTTGTCTGGAATGGTGTAAGGCAGGGATCCCCAAACTTGGCAACTTTAAGACTTGTGGACTTCAACTTCCAGAAGTCCACAAGTTTTAAAGTTGCCAAGTTTGGAGGCCTCTGGTGTAGGGTTTTCTGCCTGAGCAGTGGGTTGGACTACAACAGTGGTGGCTACCCTTTTGGGGCTCCTGTGCCAAAAATTGTGCGCACATTTGCACGCTTACACTTGCGTGCCAGCACCCAGAAGACAATGTGTGCCCCCCATGTCCCCTATGCATGCGCGCACAATCCCCCACCCCACCCCCACCATACCCTTACTGTGCCTCACAGCTGGTTTTCGGCCAATTTGTCACCTTTTTCAGTCTCCCAAAAACTTGAGGAAGGCTTCTGCAGGCTTCTACGAGCTTTGTAGGCCGAAATCTAGCCCCGTTTCATCACTTCCTGTTTTTCCGAAAATACCAGAAGGGATGAAATGGGGCTAGATTTCGCCCTACAAAGCTTGTAGAAACCTGCAGAAGCCTTCCTCAAGCCTCTGGGAGGCTGAAAAAGGCCTCAAACCAGCTGAAAATCAGCTGTGAGATGCGCGCATGCGCAGTAAGGTAAGTTTGCCTGAAGCTTGTGTGCCAGCAAAAATGGTTCCGCGTGCCACCTGTAGCATGTATGCCATAGGTTTGCCATCACGGGACTAGAAGATCACCAAACCGTTCCAACACCGTTGTTCTGTTATTCTGCCACAAAGGGTGACAGCCCGAAGAACCCTCCATGACTGGTCATTTTATTTATTTATTTTTATTTGTCAATTGCTTACAAGATAATAGGTATAAGTAAAAACATAGTTATGAATACATGGATACATATAAGAAAAATAAAATATAAAAGAAACAATAGGACAGGGACGGTAGGCATGTTGGTGCGCTTATGCACGTCCACTACAGACCTCTTATGCACGCCCCCTACAGACCTCTTAGGAAAGGGATGAGGTCAATAGTAGACAGTCTAAGGTTAAAGTTTTTGGGGTTTGGGGAAAAAAACACAGAGTCAGGTAGAGTATTCCAGACATTGACCACTCTGTGATGAAGTCGTATTTCCTGCAAATCAATTTAAGGAGAAGGAACAAAAACTGGGCTAAATTCTGAGAGGCAGAAGACAAAACATTTTTTTTCCAATCCAGCAAGGAGTCCTTAAGCTGACCCAAAGGTGCTTTTTTCAAGCAGCAACTGGACTTTTCTGTTTTTTTCTTTGAAGACATTTCGCTTCTCATCCAAGAAGCTTCTTCAGCTCTTAGACCTGGATGACTGAGAATCTCCACAGACTGTCCTTAAGTGGGTTCATTGTTGAATTGTGATGATTAAAACTCTGTTTATGTAGTAACAGTGTTTATTCGCTTTCTCTCAGGGCGGTTTTAGTCATTTCTACTATCGTTTGCCAAGGACCCTATTATGACAAGACCCAGCCAATCAGCTGGGACTCGGGAGGCAGACAATAGATGGGGGCGGGGCCAGTTAGAGGTGGCATTTGCTGGTTCTCCAAACTACTCAAAATTTCCGCTACCGGTTCTCCAGAATCTGTCAGAACTGGCTAAATACCACCTCTGGACACAATCCACACAAGGGCTTCTGGATCATGCTGTAAACCAGCAGTCCCCAACTTTTGCTGCTTGGGAGACTGGGGGCGGGGGGGAGACAAGGAAACAGAGCCATGTAAGAAGCAGGCCAGCATGAGTGCTGGGTTGGCAGCCATGGGTGCGCACATACAGCTCAACTTACACAAATTGAGCTATGCGATTGTGTACAAAAGCACCTCACACAAGTTGAGCTGCACATGCGCACACCAGCCTGCCACTTGTGTGGCCCAGTTGCAAACAAGCCATGACCCAGGGTTTAGGACCCCTGCTGTAAAGAACTGTATTCTGTTTAATATGCCTATATTGTTCTGACCTAGGCACTAAGCAGACGTTTTGTCCTGGCAAAACCCCTTTTATTAAACAAAGGTGAATTTCTTCCATTCACATTCGGCCAAAGGCCTGGCAAACAGTCTTACAAGGGTCTAATTAGGAGCACAGACCTTATCTAGCCTGGAGAGCTGCCAAGTAAATATTTTCAAATGCCGTGTTGACAAGGAAAGACCACGGAGACGCACAGGCAGATCTTCACCACTGCTGCAATGAACTAATTGTTTCCTGCAAAAGCCCCTTCCCCTTTTGATCCTCTTTTAATCTCTATGGGAGGGGCCACTCACCATTCACCTGTGGCCTTATTCCCAAGTTGACTCTTCGTTCGTAATTGTTCTTTTCTTTTGGCAGCTCTGCGCATGCGCAGGCTGGGAACCGACTCCAGCTGCTCCTCCGCCTCACTGCTGTCCGACTCTGAAGACAGCTGATGATTGCCAGCCTTCCCTGGCCCCATCTCTGCCTCTGCTGCAGAGCCCTTGTCCGAACCTTCCTCAGCCTCCAGGACTGGCCCAAGTTCCTCCCCAACCACCTCACTGTCTGACTCTGCTACCAGCTCCACTAGCCACTGGTAGGCCACAACATATATAAAAGGCTGTTATGTCACAATTGTAAAAAAAGAAAGAATGGCCAGAGCTTCCATCTTTGTGGCCATCATCTTGACTTTTCTGACCCTGGTTAAGTTAAAGGAAAGTTGGGGAATGAGTTAATTTATTAGGGTTTTGGGAGACCAGAGGGACTCCTGAGGCTGCATCTCGGAGCCCTGCAGGAAGAGATTTTGATTTCTCGTACATCATTATAGCATATATATATATAAAATTGGGTCTACTAGATTAAACTACAAAAAGTTATTATAGTGGTGCCATTTTTCTTCTTTCTTTCATGCTTTTCATGTGGTGCAGAGAACCAGAAAGCTAATAAAATTAATCCACAGATAAGATCCTGAAATTAACCTTTCTAGCTACACAATTGAGATATAAAACCAGCTGGCGTATAGCTGTGGCAGGAGAGAAGAGACTTAATAAAATGGGACAATTTCATGAACGAGTAGAAAGAACCATTAGCTAAGGAAGATTTTTTTTTATACAAAAAGAATAGAATAAAATAGAATGGAATGGAATGGAATGGAATGGAGTGGAGTGGAGTGAAGTGGAATAGAATAGAATAGAATAGAATAGAATAGAATAGAATAGAATAGAATAGAATAGAATAGAATAGAATAGAATAGAATAGAATAGAATAGAACAGAACAGAACAGAACAGCAAAGTTGGAAGGGACCTTGGAGGCCTTCTAGTCCAACCCCCTGCTCAGGCAAGGAGCCCTATAACATTTCAGACAAGAGGTTGTCCAATCTCTTCTTAAAAACTTTCAGTGTCGGAGCATTTACAACTTCTGGAGGCAAGTTGTTCCACTGAGTAATTGTTCTAACTGTCAGGAAATTTCTCCTTAGTTGAAGTTGCTTCTCTCCTTGCTTAGTTTCCACCCATTGCTTCTTGTCCTGTCCTCAGGGACTTTGGAAAATAGTTTGACTTCCTCTTCTTTGTGGCAGCCCCTTAGATATTGGAACAGTGCTATCATCCTCGTCCTTTTTTTCATATTTATATTTGTTTGAAATTCCTTATTTTTTTTTACAGATAACTCAAGGTGGCGAACATATCCAACATGCCTTTGTCCTTCTATTTTCCCCATAACAATAACCCTGTGATGTGGGTTGGGCTGAGAGAGAAGGACTGGCCCAAAGTCCTCCAGCCACTTTTCATTCCTAAAGCACGACTAGAACTCACAATCTATTGATTAGCCCAAAGTCCCCCAGCTGGTTTTCAGGTCTAAGGTGTGACTAGAACTCCCGGGCTCCTAGTGATTGGCCCCAAACCACCCAGCTGTCTTTCATGGCTAAGGTGGGACTAGAACTCATGGTCTCCTGCTTTCTGGTTCTGATGCCTTATCCTGTAGATCAAACTGACTCTCCTGTTGTCAGTTGCGAAGTTGCGTCTGACCCATCGTGACCCCATGGACAATGTTCCTCCTGTCCTCTACGATCTCCAGAGTCCATTTAAGCTCACGCCGACTGCTTCAGTGTCTCCACCCAGCCACCTCATTCTCTGACGTCCACCAGGGGTGGGATTCTACCAGTTCGCACCTATTCACTAGAACCGGTTGTTAACATTCTAAGCAGTTCGGAGAACCGGTTGTTAGAAGAAATTACTGGCCTAATCCTGTAAGGAAGGCAGGAAGGAAACATTCTGGTGTTGCTTACAGAAACTGCCTCTCCGTTAACCCTTATTACATTCTTGGCAGGACTAGACTTCCTGTCCCTGGAACTTCTCTGGAGTTGTTTTCCGCTCCTTTGCTGGTACTTTGCTCGTGTGGAGTGACCTTTCAAAGTTACAATGGCACTGAAAAAAGAGACTTATGACTATTTTTCTCACTTATGACTGTTGCAGCATCCCCACAGTCATGAGAGGCCAAGCGAGGGGATGCGTGCTCGATGTGAGTGATATTGAGTTGGCCACCATGATATGAGTGAGTGATATTGAGTTGGCCACCATAACATGACCACTAAGCCATGTCCACACTGTCACATGATCGCCAAGCCACGCCCACCACCTAAGCCACGCCCACAGAGCCAGTTGTTAAAAATTTGAATCCCACCTCTGCCATCCCCTTCTTCTTCTTTTTCCCTCAACCATTCCCAGCATTAGGCTCTTCTCCAGGGAGTCCTTCCTTCTCATTAGGTGGCTGAAGTCTTGAGTTTCATCTTCAGGATTTGGCCTTCAGGGTTGATCTCCTCTAGGACTGACCAGTTTGATTGCCTTGCAGTCCAAGGGACTCGCAGGAGTCTTCTCCAGCACCAGAGTTCAAAGGCCTCAATGGATCTATGGAAGATACACAATTTCTTTTCTTTTTCTAAGATATTTCTGTCTGGTGGAAAATATTAGCCACAACATTCCCATGCCTTTTCCCTAAAGCTTTTGCTGGGTAATGATTCAGACATTGAGGGGGGGAAAGAGAGAGAGAGAGAGAGAGAAATTAAATTTCTTTGGCCAGATGCTAGTAACTTGCTAGCAAATGGGGGTAGGGAAGAGAGAAAGGCATTCAGAACAAGACCTTCCTGTTGGCACATGGAAGCAAAGAGGGAACTGTTAAAGAGATCCAGTTACAAAAAGTCCATCTGACTGAGTTTTCCTCTCCAGCTCTCAGCCAAGGAAGGGTTAACCAGCCAAGTTCCAAGCTAACACTGGAGATTATAGAATGTTTATCTAGTATTCAGATTTCCTGTTTAAATGTTTGGATTTCCTGAAATCTATCAGTCTGAAGGGTGTCCAGTGAGTGGCCTTTTCCTCCCCTTCTTTTCAGCTCACATGGGTGGACTTCCCTTCCCAACTGTATTTCTGTCTCCTCACCAGCCAAGATTTTCATGGATGAAAATCAAAACGTTTTAGGCACCCCCAGAAAATATATCTGGATCCCTGGACTTTGGGATGTGCTTTGTTTTAATCTAGCGAGCAAATAATCACAACAAAAATTCCTGGGATTTTCCTATTGGCGCAGAGTGCCTTTTTTTTTCCCTTTTCTCTCCTTTTTTTCCCCCCCCCGTGTTGGAAAATAATTTTAGCTCTTTCAAGACAATGGAATGATGGCCTTCCTTTTGGCATGCTCTTCTGGAATGGGACTTCAAACAGGACGAGTCTTGGTGAGTTAAAGCTGCTGGTTTAGGGATTGTGGATTAAGGAAAAAATGGTCCAGGCCAACTTTGTGTTCCTTAAATTGGGATGTTTTAAATAACAAGTCGCAGACCACAAAATTATTTGCTTTATAGATACATTTATATTTTAACTGCTGGGGGATGCATGCTGTTCACTGACTAACGTTGTTGCTAAATATGTAATTCAGAAAGATTTCCAGGCTCAAAAATCCTTACTTTGGGGGAAAAATATTCATTTTTTTTAAAGAATAGCACTTGTGGGCAGATATCTGGTTCTGCAAAAGAAGCCACATGTCCACCGATTGCCCCGATCGTAGCTAAAAATCAAACTTAAATTAAAAGTTTTCTTTCCTTCTAGCCACTTCAAACAACATCATCGTTATGCATGGCTTTTATCTGCATCATTTCAAAACCCGTTGCATATCAAGGCCACAGGTTTTATTTCTTTTTAATTTCAGCCCAACGCAGAGACTAAATTACTTTTCAAATCTCCCTGAGCCAAAGGAGATAAAGCAAAGATGAACAGTCAGCAAAGAGCTAATTTTACTCCTAAAGTTTTTAGCTGAGAGAAGCAATAAGAACTTTCTATTTTTTTAAAAAAAAAATAAGACCTTTAGATTACCTTCAAGGCGATAAAGATGTGATCTGACTATTTTAATCCTGAATGTTGTTTAGAAAGTACATTCAAATTCAGATCAACTTTTTTGCTATTCAAGTAGTGTAATCTGCACTAAGGCACTCAATCCTTACCACGGAATAAGGCAAAATTGGTAGGAACCAGTTACTTCACTAATAATTAATTATTCAGAAGGAAACTCCAGTGAATTGGGTGATTATTTTGCATCCTTTCCATGAAATCTGAGATATTTAAGATCACAGGACTGTATGCAATATTGAAAACCGTTGAAGGAGAGGCTTACTGTGCATCATTATTCAAGGGTCGTGCAGGAAAGCTGATTTAAAAAGTTGCATTTAAAATATTTGCCTGAAACATAGCATTGTGTGAAGTTTAGAGAGAAAGTTTCATTGGATTTATATGGAGAGTGCCTCTTCAGCAATCTGATGACACACAGAATGTTAGAAATTGTGATCCTGTTCACATATGCTATGCGATTCTCTCCTGCCTATTCTAATGTTGTGTTAAAAGTAGTAAGATTTTTTCATTCAACCTAATAGTTTCACTGGAGACAAGATACTCCTCTTCTTACAACCATTTCTTTAGTGACTATGCAGCACTAAAAATGTGACTTACAACCAGTTCTCATGAATTATGACTGTAGCAGCACCCCTGTGATGGCCCTGAGGTATGGCACAAAGGCAACACAGTCAGTTAATCAGTTAGTCCCTTTATTAGCTCCAATTTTGCCCCAATGTCCTGGTTACCTTCTGGCTGGAGAAAAACTTTCCCAGGAACAGCCGTTGACTGCAGAGAATCAAATCCAAAATGCTGTCAACAAAAACTGTAACTATAAGTGCAATCAAGGCAAAAGGAGGTAATTAGTTGGGCAGGGCAGAATTCCAGACGTGAAGGCACGGCAAAACTCAACATGGTTGGAAAAACATCAGGAACACAGATAAGCAAAGTCAACACCAGATAAACTCACGTTTGCTCCCAGCAGCTGTTGCACACAGCCTGCATTTCTTTTAAACTCTCTTCCCAGATGTAGCTAATGAAGGGTATCAGGGCCCTTTCCTCCCCCATAAGCCACGCAACCCATGTTGCTCTCTTCTCCATTCCTTCCTGTGTGCCCTAGGTTGAAGACAGGGTGGGCCTGGGTCTTCCTCTGAATTCCCTCTCCCTTGTTCTATCTCTCTCCCACTCTGCCCAGCCAGACTATGCCTTTCCCCAGTTTCCTCCACAGCCAACGGAGTCACACTCCCACTCCTTGTCAGCTCTTCATCTTCCTCCTCGGATTCAGACTCTGACAGGGGCATGACAACCCCTGTGGTCACAGTAGCAAAATTTGGATGCTTGGCAACTAGTGGATATTTACAATGGTTTCAGCACCCCAGGGTCATACGATCAGTGGTGGCATAATGGTTAGAATGCAGTACTGCAGGCTACTTCTGCTGCCTGCTGCCTGCCTGCAATTTGGCAGTTCGAATCTCACCAGACTCGAGATTGACTCCGCTTCTATCCTTCCGAGGTGCGTAAAATGAGGACCTAGATTGTTGGGGGCAATAGGCTGATTCTGTAAACCGCTTAAAGAGGGCTGTAAAGCATTATGAAGTGGTATATAAGTCTAAGTGCTATTGCTATCTCCATTTAAGACTTTCCCAACTGGCTTCTTAAAATAAAAGTCAATGGGAGAAGCCAGAGGTGCTTAATAATTGCAAGGATTCATTTACCAACCATGGCAAAAAGATCATACAATTGGAGGTGATTCACTTAACAACCATGTACCACCAATAGTTTGGAAAATCCAAAAAAGTAATGGAAAATCCTATCCCAATTATAGTTGTAAGTCAAGGACTAGCTGTGGGTTATAACTGTTTTTCATACTTATGCTACATCTCCATGGACACGTGATCAAAATTTGTATGCTTGGCAACTGTTTCATATTTATGATGGTTGAAGTATCCTGGGGTCATGTGATCTCTTTTGCGACCTTCTGACAAGCAAAGTGAATGGAGAAGCCCAATTTGCTTAACAACTGTGTTACTAACTTCACAATTGCAATGATTCACTTTAACCACTGTGGCAAGGAAGGTCGGAAAAGCAGGGGGGGAACTCACTTAACAAAAGTTTTGCTTAGCCACAGAAATGTTGCCCCCCCCCCCATTGTGGTCATAAGTTGAGGACTACCTGTATTCTCAGAAGTCGAGTAATATTTCAACAATTCCATCTTTCCTCAGGGATGGGATGCAAATATTTTTACTACCAGTTCTGTGAGTGTGGCTAGGTGAGCATGGCCATGTGACTGAGTGGGCATGGTTTCTTCTTTTTTTGCAGCACCCCCCGCGCTCCATTTTTTTGGGCGGGGGCCTCCTGGGTCTCAGGGAAGCCTCCTGGGGGTGGTGATTTTGCTCCCAGGAAGCTTCCCTGAGGCCCAGGAGGCCAAAAACAAGAGTGTGGGAGCAGGCAGAGAGGGACGGGCCCAGCCAAAGGCACGATTTGCTGGTTCGCCAAATCATAACAACCAGTTGTAACGAACCGGTAGAATCCCACCCCTGGTCTAGCTCCTGATTTAATGGAGGCATTCTTAAAATGAAAGAAGCCAACAAACAAAAAAGAATTATTGATGAATCTTAAAGATGCAAAATTTGGAGAAGAAGGAAATTTTTCAAAAAAACCCTGAAGGTCTTAAAAATGCATGCACGGTTTTAAACTCAGCAACACTTGCTGGTGAATAATTGTGCATCGGCTTCAGGGAGCACAAAGCAATCTGAACTGTAGTTATGAAAAGTCTCCCCCTTGGCGGGCAGATTAAGACAGGATGAGGGAGGGAAGGGTAAGGTTTAATTTAAATTTTCTTGAAACTGGAAGAATGTCTTATTTCAGTCACCTTTGGGAGCTGATTAATGAAGCTGAGCTGCAGGTTGGTGTCAGTATACTTTTCAATTGTGTTGCTTTCTAGCGATGGGCGAGAATTTGTTCTGGTGCTTTTAAGTGAATCCAAGTCAGGTTATTTGCTGATACACGGCAAATTCTTTATTTATATATACCCCTCCCCATTTACCATCAACTGAAAACCATATTTCTTAACCAAGAACTAATTGAGACAACCAATATAAGATCTGAACCTTAAAAAGTTGGAGGATGAAGATGTTAAACAGAGGCAAGATATGGGTTACAAGAGGAGTTTTTCATAATCATCAAAATAATTGATAGTAACTGTTCTTCTACTATAATGGAAGATAACATGATACCATAAAGCAGGTCCCACCACCAAAAAGGTTTGTCTGTAAGGGATTGAAGAGTGACAATTCATTCTTCAACCAATGGAAGAACAATCAACCAATGGAAAAGAAATTGCCTTCAGAAGTTGTGGGAGCTTCATCACTGGAAGCTTTCAAGAAGAGACTGGACAACCACTTTCTCAAATGGTAGAGGACCTTCTGTTCGGGCAGGGAATTGGAATAAATGACCTGCAATCAATTTTATTTGGTTTATATACTGCCAACCAATTTTGGTCACCATACTACAAAAAAGATATTGAGACTTTGGAAAAAGTTCAGAGAAGGGCAACTAAGATGATCCAAGGCCTGGAGACTAAACCATATGAAGAATGGCTGCGGAGTTTGGGTCTGGCTAGTCTAAAGAAAAAAAAAAGAATTAGGGGGTGACATGATAGCAGCATTTCAGTATTTGAGGTGCTGCCACAAAGAAGAGGGGGTCATATTATTCTCCAAAGCACCGGAGGGCAGGACAAAAAACAATGGTTGAAAACTGATCAAAGAGAGAAGCAACCTGGAATTAAGAAGAAAATTCCTAACAGTCAGGATACTTAACCAGTGGAACAACTTGCCTTCAAGAATTGTGGGTGCTCCATCACTGGAGGTTTTTAAGAAAAGACTGGACAGTCACTTGTCTGAGATTGTATAGATTCTCCTGCTAGAGCAGGGGACTGGACTAGAAGATCTCCAAGCAGGGGTGGGATTCTACCAGTTCGCACCTATTCGCTAGAACTGGTTGTTAACATTCTAAGCAGTTCAGAGAATCGGTTGTTAGAAGAAATTACTGGCCTAATCCTGTAAGGAAAGCAGGAAGGAAACATTCTAGTGTTGCTTACAGAAACTGCCTCTCCATTAACCCTTATTACATTCTTGGCAGCACTAGACTTCCTGTTTCTGGAACTTCTCTGGAGTTTTTTTCCCCTCTTTTGCTGGTACTTTGCTTGTGTGGAGTGACCATTCAAAGTTACAGTGGCACTGAAAAAAGTGACTTTTGACCATTTTCACACTTAGACTGTTGCAGCATCCCCACAGTCATGAGAAGCCAGGTGAGGAGATGCTTGCCTCGATGTGAGTGATATTGAGTTGGCCATGCCCAGCCAATAACATGACCACCAAGCCACATCCACCCAGTCACAAGACCACTAAACCATGCCCACCAACTAAGCCATGCCCATAGAACCGGTTGTTAAAAAATTTGAATCTCACCCCTGCCTCCAAGGTCCCTTCCAGCTCTGTTCTACTCTACTCTACTCTGCTCTACTCTACTCTACTCTATTCTATTCTATTCAGTACCTCCAAGATCCCTTCCCATTCTGTTCTTCTATGTTCTAATTCAAAACTCCACAGAAGGGCCACCTAGATCATTATTGAGATCATGTAGGTTTGTAACTCAAAAACTGCTTGCTGCATAAAAGGGATTTGTGCAAAATAATAGAAGATTGGGAGAATGAACCTGGAGGTAATCTTTGCCCCACAATGGCATTGAAAAAAATGACCCACAACCATTGCAGCATTCCCATGGTCACATGCCCCAAATTCAGATGCTTGGCAATTGACTCAAATTTATGATGGTTGCAGTGCCTTGGGGTCATTGCAAACTGTTGGGCTCAGTTGAGGTGGTAACTCTAATTGAGAAGTTAATGGGAACACATATCCTGAGAGATTTGGACATCTACACAACTACACATGCTGACTGGGGAATTCTGTGAGTTAAAGTCTGCCCAGGTGTGAGATTCTACTGGTTTGGACCAGTTCGGGTGAACCAGTAGTTCCGGTGAGCATTTGGCCCCACCCATCCACCCTTGCCCTTTCCTGTGCTTTATTTCCTGGTTTTTTAGCACAGCTGGTTCACGCGGCAGAGCAGTTTACCGCGTATCAGCTGTTTTACTCACCGGGGATGCAGCAGAAGTTAAGTAATTGAGTTGCAAATGGGCTTTTTGAAATGTAGAGCACGCATGCTCACAGAACCGGTTGTTACACTAGTTGAAGAGCACCACTGAATCTACCCATCTTAAAGTTGCCAAGTTTGAGAAACACTATTCTAGAGCATGCTGGCTGGAGAATTCTGGAAGTTAAAAGTCCACATTTTGTTTCAAGTTGCCAACGTCGAGAAACACTCTTCTAAGTGATATTATTGGGAAACCTGATAGTTGTGGTTTTACTGACATTGTAGTATTATAACTAGGCGAGCCTAAGACGGCTATGAGAACCCACTAATAAAAAAATGAGAGCAGGACAGCTGCGTTTCCCATTAATTTGATTCAGCCACAAAGTTCTGTGCCAGCAAATATCCAATTTGAGTTTAATTTTGAAGAGTTTCCTTTCCACACTTTAGTCATAAACCTAATTTACAGGATGCAATATTCAGCGGATGTGTCTGCAAATAGTTTTAGCCCACCTGATGATTTGAACTGGGTCGCTTGCTATGGATTTATATATGAAGGGGTGGGTCAAAATTATGCTGTTTTTCTCTCAACAACAAAAATTAGATAGGGAAAACCAAGACTCAAGTTTTGAAATAAACCCACTGGGATTTAATCTGACTCATAGGTTGTCATTTCTGTATTGCATCCTGTTGATGTAGTTTTTTTAAAAAAAATTCTTAATGCCTTAGAAAGAACCAATTCGCACAATATAGTCTCTCCTGCTTCTGACATCAATAGGGATATTTTCATAACAGTAAACATGCTTCTTTGATACATGTTTCATGAATACAAAGTTACAACATTAACCTGATATAATTGGAAGGAATCTGCATGTCACTCATTTTTGGGGGGTGGGCATGTTCTCTTGGAAAGTTGCCTATTTATTTAAATATGTATTTAATGAAGGACTTGCTATTTCATATTTTCAGACATTTATAAATTCCTGAGGGAGTCAATAAGATAGTCATAAGAGGTTATACAAATGTACGTCTCTGATTTACACTCCTTTCAGTCTTCACTACCTGCAATAAGCATGTATAGAAAAATGTGTTCTGAGAGAAATGAGCACTGATATTTTTTAAAAGGGTAAATGCATACATAAAGAGAAGCAAGTGACCATTTTCAAAGGAATAGCTATTGTGTCTTTTTTAAATATATATATATATGCAAACTAATGTAAAAACTGATTGGAATGAATTTCTGGCAGGAAAATTGAATGAAATGGATTTTGGCAAATTCATTCATTCTGATGAGCGTTTTCCATCATAAAATAACTAAAGTAAAATTCTTTGAGATTAATTGTCATGACGTTCGGCACACAACATGGGCTCTCTACTTCCTAGGTCTTCCACAGAATTTTGAAGAGATGAGCAAATCAGGAAGTTTCCTGCATAAGGAGCCAATGGGGAATCAGTTACTCAAACTATCAAACAGAATCCAGTACATGCCAAGAACCAATCAGAAGTAATCATTTCAAAATGACCAATCAAAAGCCAACTGTAGGAGAAGAGAAGGTGGAGCTAGGAGGGCAGAGTTAAGTAAACCATCATTACATTCCCACAAATGGCCTAAATCTGTTGACCCTTAATTGGTGCCAAGTTAGTATTGCATGTTAGTTGACTAGATTCCTGTGTATGAGCTTGAGCAATAAATCTTCTGAACTGGAATTTGTGTGTGATCCTGATCCTTTGTGCCTGACATTAACCTAATCAACTAACCTAAGTACTAAATTGGCACCAGATAAGGGTCAACAAAATTCAAGAGGAGTTAGATTCAAATCATTTGTGGCAACATAATAATTCTAGGCTGATGACTTGTTTAATTCCACCTCCAGCTCTGCCTGTTCTTTGCCTACATTAGCATAAACAAAGGACTGATCAGAAACTAACACTACCAAGATGATCAGTCAGGACTGGGCATAAAAAAACCATTACTGATCAGCCTTCATCAACCTGCACCAATTGGAAACCAGCTTGTCTAAAGGCCAATCAGAAGTTAGGACCCCTGAATATAAAGGCAGGAACCCACAGAGTTCCTGCTCAGTTGTCTGTAGTCTATACAAATTAGTTACTGGCAAAACATTAGGAAATCTGATATCTAGACCAAGGGTCTCCATACTTGGAAACTTTTAAGAATTCCACAGCAAGTCATGAAGTCCACAAATTGTAAAGTTGCCAAGTTTATAGACCCCTGATATAGACCATGGTCACTAAAATTTTAAGTCCAACACTGCTCAACAACACCCTCCCTGAAATCCTACAACAGTATATTTTCAACAGATTAATGCTAGTATTTCCTTCTTAAGTATGGAGTGGTAGCTATGTAAATAATTTGAGCATGGGATTCCTCATTCTTTTTAAAAAATGGAATGGAATGGAGGTCTGCTATGCTTCTCATCTCACAGATTTCCATCAACAGGAGTTCCATTTTGATGTAGCAGAGGTACTGTACAATAAGAGGCATTGCAAATGGAATATTGGTCTCCTAACTCTCTCTGAGGGTACCAGAACATTATCTTAAATAAGCAGAGGGTCATTTGAAGGAATATGGAACACAGGTCTCATCAGAATTTGTTTGTTCAGAAAATCTGGCATCTAGAGCAGAGGCAGGGGTCAAACTCAAGACCTGTGGACTGGATCCAGCCCATGGGTGCTTAGATCTGGCCTGTGAGGCTGCCCTGGAAGCAGCGAAGGACCAGCCTGCATTGCCTCTGCCCATGAAAACGGAGCTCGGGTTGGCTGCATGTAGCCCTCCCTGGCTTTATTTTCAGCGTGATGGCCTCCTGCAGCCCTCTGCCAGTGAAAAAAGAGCTTGGGGAGGCCACGCACGGTTTTCCCAGGCTCCGGTTTTGGCTGCGACAGCCTCCTGCAGCCCTCTGCCAGCAAAAATGGAGCTTGGGGAGACTGTGCATGTGAGCCATGACCCCCCTGCCCGGACCCCCAGGCAGTGGTGGGATTCAAATAATTTAACAACTGGTTCTCTGCCCTAATGATTTCTTCCAATAACCGGTTCACCAAACTGCTCAGAAAGTTAACAACCAGTTCTCCCAAACTGGTGCAAACCAGCTGAATCCCACCACTGTCAACAGGTCAAACTACAGCCCTGATGTGGCCTTCAATGAAATCAAGTTTGACATCTCTGACCTAGAGGAACAGTGCAAAGCAGCTTGAGTTTGATTAGGTGGAAACCCCTGTGAGGACAGACTTTCTGAACGGATTATTACATATTCTCTTTGGCTGACGTGATACATGAGGAAGCATGACAGAGCAGTCACAGGAAGAAGGTGGTAGAATCATTTCTACCGTTCCTCTCCAACATGGCTGCTTTTGATTCTTAAGAATCTTATGGCCATATGTTGTTGTAACCACCAATGGCTCTACTATATATATATTTTTAGATTCCTGTAAACCATTCATAAAGGAGTTTAAATGTATAGCCATCAGCAAATCCCATAGATTCTGTAGGGGAAAAAAGCTTCCTTCACTTTTTTTGGCAAGTCATTTTAGACAACAGGAAAGAGAGCCAGTTTGGTCCACTGCTTAAATTATGGGGCTAGAAACCAGGAGACTGAATTCTAGTCCCATATTAGGCATGAAAGCCAGGTGGGTGATTTTGTGCCAATCACCAGGAGGCTGTGAATTCTAGTCCTGCCTGAGGCATGAAAGCCGCCTGGGTGACTTTGTGCCAATCACTATCTCAGCCCACAATGTTAAGTCTGAGTGACAATCTCGCTGGTCAATTCCTGTTGCAACTAATGCATTTGGTTGAAAATGGAATAAAATAGTTGACTCTACATTGAGTCACCATGGGCGAATAAGCGGCAATATAAATTCAATAAATATTATTATTAATAATAATTATTATTATAATTTGTGGAGGGAAACTAGGAAAAGAAAAAAAATATGACATGAATAAGCTTCAGAATAATGTTTTAAGGCTGTAGAATTACTCATACAATTCTCACACAATTCCTCCTCCCTCTACTTCCTTCTCTGGTTTACATTAAAATTAATGTCTGTGGCACAGGTTTCCCTAATGTAATTATAGATTGTTCCTCAATATAACTATGTAAGAAAAACCACAGCCAATTTCTACATGCTACACACTGAAGACTGAAGTTCAGAAAATAGGCTGGATGTCTTTCTCCCTCGCTGTGACTTAGGGCTTTCCAACCTTAGAAACTTTAGGACTTGTGGACTTCAATTCCCAGATTTCCTCACTATGGCTGGCTGTGAAATTCTGGGAATCAAAGTCCATAAGTCCTAACGTTACCAAGGTTGGAGACAACCCTGGCTTAACTGACATAAGAGGACCAGTGAGTTGCAATTTCAGAACAAGGGCAAATCAGGAACAAGTATATGAACAAAGAGAAAAAGTAGACTTGACCTAATTTTGCAGTTGGCCCTGATCCAAATTTAACCCAAAGCTTCTCTTGGGAAAAGGAAATAATAGAAGTCCCACATTAAGCTCTCTTTGGCCTTCAAGTGGAGATAAATTATTGGTGAAGGAAAATACATCATCAGTAATTAACATTGTTTCATGTTGTTTCGATTCTGGTGGCTTACTGTACTAAGAAATAAAGCTGCTATTGTGACAGTAGTAGGATTCAAAAAAATTTATTACCAGGTCTGTGGGTGTGGCTTGATGGGCGTGGCATGGGAAGGATACTGCAAAATGTCCATTCCCTCCTTACCCCACTAATCTGCTTTCCAGCTCCATTCTCCTGTGCAGGGCAACCAAAGAAGACCCAGCCGATCAGCTGGGACTTGGGAGGCAGAGAATAGATGGAGATGGGGCCAGTCAGAGGTGGTGTTTACCGGTTCTACGAACTACTCGAAATTTCTGCTACCGGTTCTCCAGAACCAGTCAGAACCTGCTGAATACCCACCTCTGATTGACACCCTGCTCGCTGTCTCTGTCCTGGCCCTGCCTATTTTTTTCTAGTATGAAGGGCTGAACATGTATGAACTTACGTGCTAACAGCCTGAATGATTCCTAGAAATGTTATGATATCACACAGTAAAAAGAAAAAAAGAAAGAAAACAATTTCCGGTTTACATAAAGTAACTTGGTTCCTAGCGTGCACCATTTTTGTCATTCATTTTTTGTTCTTGACAGACCATCAAATCAAATAATTCCTCAGAGAACAGAAGCTTCACAGGCTTATCTTAGAAATTCAGAATCTTAATCTGGAGAAGGGAATATATTTCCCAGCTGTTTAATTGTGATAACCGTCCCCTGTCATAGGCGTTAGAAGATCCTCAAACCAAATCAGTAGTATCATTTCCCTAAATAAGAAAGACTGCAATGCTTGTATATTCAAGGCATTCAAATACCCATGGCAAACCATGGAGCCCAAGGGGAAATTACTCATAGAAAGGAAGCTCTGAGCTTCTTATTTTGCTCATAATGCTGCTGCATGGAATGGGGAGGTGATTGGTGAATCAGATAGGGTCATGTTTCCTCCATCTGGTCTTTCTTCCTTAAAAAATGCTTTCTTTAATGTCCATTTTGCTTTCCCTAACTGGACAACAACATGGAACTGAGTCCAGCTGGGAAAATGAGAAATATATGCAGGAAATGCAGGTAGTCCTTGTCTGATGACTACAGTTCATCCCAAAATTTCTGTTGCTGTGCAAGACAGTTGCTAAGTGAGTTTGGCATCTTTCTTGCCATGACTGCTAAGTGAATCACTGCAGTTATAGTTAATGTTATAGTAAGTAAGTGAATCTGGCTTCATCATTGACAGGAGGTCCCCCAAAAATGATCATGTGACCCAATGGTGGGATGCTGCTGGTTTGGAACAGTTCTAACGAACCGGTAGCTCCAACAATCAGCTGGCCCCACCCACCCACTCCATCCTATCCTGTCCTATATTTCTGCGTTTTTCAGCTCAGCTGATTCACGTGGCAGAGTGAATTCCCATGCCTCAACTGTTTTACTTACCGGGGCTGTCCTAGAAGGTAAGCTGTAGCGAAGCGCACTCTTATAGAACTGGTAGTAAAAAAATTTGAATCCCACTAGTGAAGAGAAGGACCAGGGGAGACTTGATAGCAGTCTTCCAATATTTGAGGAGCTGCCACAGAGAGGAAGGGGTCAAGCTATTTTCCAAGGCACCTGAAGGCCAGACAAGGAATAATGGATGGAAACTGAACAAGGAGAGATTCAACCTGGAAATAAGGAGAAACTTTCTACAGGGAGAACAATCAACCAATGGAACAGAAGTTGCCTTCAGAAGTTGTGGGAGCTTCACCACTGGAAGCTTTCAAGAAGAGACTGGACTCCCATCTGTCAGAAATGCTTGGGCGAGGGATTGGACTAGATGACCTACAAGGTCCCTTCCAACTCTGATTATCTGTTATCCACTACTGATGTGACCCCAAGATACTGCAACACATATCAGTCAGTTGCCAAATGTCTAAATTTTGATCACATGACCATGGGGATGGTGCAACAGTCATAAGTTTGAAATACAGTCGTAAATCAGTAGAGAGGTTTGCCTGTTGCCTCTTAGGTGACTGACTGACTGACTGACTGATTGATTGACTGAATGAATGAATGAATGAATGAATGAATGAATGAATGAATGTATCTTACACTGTCTTTCATCTAGAAAAGAACAGCCTGAGTCTGATAAAAATATCTAATAAGACACTGCAAGCTTTAACTTAAATTAAATTCCTTAAAGAAAGGAAGTACGAATTAAAAGAAGAAAAAAGTGGATAAGGAAGGAAATTTAGGCACTTGTTGATAGTTGCAATAAGTTGGGGACGGGTGTTCCTGGAGATGAACCTGTTTTTTCACTATCAAACATATAAAACCAAGTTAATTTCTGTTGGTTATGATGTTATTCCAGGGAAGGTGTTAAAAAACTTTTTCCTGGCCATGCTAACCCTGTACTCTCCTGAAGCAAAATATGAGTTAAGTTAACATTCTTAAAAGTATACAATATAATAAATACTTTTAAAATGCTGGGAAGCTCAAGGTCTTTTTTATTTGCTAATCTCTTCTTAAAGCCATTTAAGCTAGTGGAGATCACCATATATTAAAATCCTGGGGATCAGCCTAAATATTGCACAAAAGGTTACTGTAGTTCCTTGAATTTCCCACCATTTAAAAGTCTACCTTGTAATTTCTCAAAAAATTTCTTCCCACACTTCCACATTATCGGGGCTCTTCAGAATCTTTCAGTTTTTATATAGCGGTGATTTTGAGATTGTTTGACTATGAGAAGTTTGTCCCTTGGTCTTCCAATTCTTCGCAGTTGGAAAAAAAATAACTCTGGGAAATAGAATAGTGCATTTTTTGAAGAAACACGGGAAGCCAAGGATTTTACAATTGAAAAAAAAATGATTACATTTACATGTTCCCTTTATAACTTATTTAGTCCAAGAGCTGCATACTTTGTCCGTGAGAATTTTACTTGCAATTGGTTTTTCTTTTTTGGGGGGTGGGGGGGGTGGGGGTGGGGTGGATAAATATTCTATCAAACTGAATGAAAAGCAGGAGAAAAACACAACATGATTTTTCAATACAGCATCAATCCCTATGTTTGCAATTGCCCGCAATATTGATTTTATGAGAAGAGGAAAAATCTGTCTACTTGTATAAATTCTTAGTGCATTGTCCTTCCTGTTTTACAAAAGTAAACACTCCAAAATATGAAATGCCCTCATACCTTGCTTTAAAACTTCTCAGAAACATTGGCTGGTCTTTGTGGAAAAGTAAGACGTTGGACTGATCAAACAACTTAATCCAGCTGGCCTCTTTTAAAAGTCACAACATAGCAAGTTTCAATGAAAGAATGCCTAGTTTTCTGGGTTGTGTCAAGCTTTACTCGTCCTGGGATAAATGCAGTATCTTGTAAATTGCAAGAAGAATTTTCATTTTCATTTATAATGAAATTATTTCATTTGAATAATTCGAAATGTTTATTTCCAGGTTTCTCAGCACCTGGGCCGACTAGCAGTTTATCATACTGTATACTGTAAAGTGCCAATGGTCTGTAGTAATTTTCATTCGTGGTTGTCCCAAAGGTGCTTTTTCAGGAGGCAACTGGACTTTCTTGTTTGTTTGTTTGTTGAAGACATTTCACTTCTCATCCAAGAAGCTTCTTCAGCTCTAACAGGATAGTGGGGAAAATGGAAGGATTTGTACTCCTTGCAGACAGCTGGTCATTTGCATCCTTTTACAGGGTCATTGAAGCACTAGGAGGTTTATCTGTGTCCTTAGGGTGACCTAAGTGGTGCTTCTGGTTCCTGTAGTCTGCAATTTTTTCCTCTGGAAATCCATTCCTATTCCCACACCATTCAAATGTTGTACATCCCAAATTGTACAGTTAAAAGTCTGTAGAGACCTTGGTTGTCTCAAAGGTGCTTTTTCAGATAACCAGATAAACCTCCAAGTGGCTTCAATGACTCTCTAAAAGGATGCAAATGACCAGCTGTCTAGAAAGAGTATAAATCCTTCCATTCCCCGCCATCCTGTCAGAGCTGAAGATGCTTCTTGGATGAGAAGTGAAACATCTTTAAAGAACAAACAAAGAAGTCCAGTTGCCTCCTGAAAAAAGACCTTTGGGATAAGGTGCCAATATATCACCTTCGACCTCTTGTTCGTTTATAAACAACTCTCTGTTCCTTTCCTTCCTGGCTTCCCCAGGATCTGTCACAGGACGTCACTTAGATAATTTAAAAAAAACCTCGTCATTTGCTTAACAATATTTTTCCCTCTCTGAACTAATTTCAGTTGGATTAGACTGTGATACAACAGATGACTGTAATAACAGAGGTACCCTGGTAGGAACTGAATTGGGAGGTAATCACCAGCCTTTTCTTAAGATGTGGCTCATAAACTACTCTTGAAGAAAAAAAAACCCTGCTTCTTAAGTATTTGCAGACTGAACAATTCCCTGGACAGGAAAAAGCTTTTCTTTTTGTTGGCAAAACAAGACACAGGAAACTGAGCACATTCCACTGAGGTCTCCTGGCAAAAGGATGCGCCATTTTTATCATTTGGCACAAAAGTCCCAATCCTCGCACCATAAAAGAATTCAGTGTTATTCCCATATAAGATTGGATCTCTTTGTCGTACTTGGTCGACTTGAGTGGGAGCAAAGGACAGCTTTAGTTATTCCCTTTTTCCCCTTTTTCTTTTCCATTCTGGGAATGAAAAAGATGATTACAGATTAACAGAGTTGGAAGGGACCTTGTAGGTCATCTAGTCCAATCCCCTGCCGAAGCAAGAGACCTTTTACACCATTTTGACAAATGGCAGTCCAGTCTCTTCTTGAAAGCTTCCAGGGATGAAATTCCCACAACTTCCAAAGGCAACTTCTGTTCCATGGGTTGATTGTTCTCACTGTCAGAAAATTTCTCCTTATTTCTAGGTTGAATCTCTCCTTGTTCAGTTTCCATCATTTTCTGGCCTATATGTGCTTTAGAAAATAGCTTGACCCCTTCCTCCTCTCTGTGGCAGCCCCTCAAATATTGGAACACTGCTATCATGTCTCCCTTGGTCCTTCTCTTCATTATACTAGCCAAGCCCAGTTCCTGCAACCGTTATTCATATGTTTTAGCCTCCTGTCCCCTAATCATTCTGGTTGCTCTTCTCTGCACTCTTTCTAGAGCCTCAACATCTTTTTTATAGTGTGGTGACCAAAACTGGATGCACTACTCTAGGTGTGGCCTTACTAAGGCTTAATAGAGTGGTATTAGTACCTCACATGATCTTGATTGTATCCCTCTGTTAATGCAATTTAGGATTGCATTCATTTTTTGCGCTGCCAGCACACACTGTTGGCTCATATTTAATTGGCTGTCCATTAAGACTCCAAGATCCCTCTCACAGTTACTGCTATTAAGCCTAGTTTCACCCACTCTATATGTGTATGCATGAAGGATTAAAAGAATATGATATGCTCTTTTTTTGCATGCTACTAACTAGTCCCTGTTGGATTCTCCTTCTTCCAGCTACTTCTTTTGATCCTGTGGGATTCAAAATACATGCTTGAAAAATCTGGTGAAATTTTCCCCTGAGTATTAGCAACATTATTGGAGGAACAGAATGAGAAAGAAAGAAAAAAAGATTTTCAACCCCCCCCTCCCAAACTGGGATTGTGGCAGCCACAATTTTTCCGTGGTGACCATTTTGAACATACAATGCTAGTTATCAAAATACCTTCACTCTGATTTTGGTCTTCTTCATTTATAAAACACCAGGTGGGCTTCCTGAATCACTTCTTCCTAAGATTTTCCTGGACTTTACCAGACACATTTATCTTCTAAATATAAGTAGTGAGGAGTAAAAGCTAACAGGAAATGAAAAAGCTGCTGAAACCCTTTTGTGGGTACAAACAACCACAAAATAGTTAACATGTAGGGATGGGAATATCAACAGTTCTTCCCCTTAAGAAAATACAGGTAGGTCCTGAACTTATGACCACAACGGAGCTCAAAATTTCCATTGCTAATGATGTGAATTTTGCCCCATCTTACAATCTTTCTTGCGACTGTTGCTAAGTGAATCACTGCAGTTGTTAAGTTAGTAACACGGCTGTTAAGTGAATCTGGCTTCCCCATTGACTTTACATTGTCAGAAGGTCACAAAAGGGAATCACATGACCCCAGGACATTGCAACTGTCATAAATAGGAGCCAATTGCCAACTATCCTAATTTTGTGCCCATAACTGTGGGGATTCTGCAACAGTCATAAATGTGGGGGAAAAATGGTCATAAGCCATTTTTTTCGGAGCAGACATTTTGGCCTCAACTGTTGTTGGAAGTCGAGGACTACCTGTAAGAGTAAAATAGAGTTCCACCTGTTTCTTACTGCAGATACTCTTTGCTTTTAGTGACCACAATTGGGAATGGTAT
Source organism: Bungarus multicinctus (assembly GCA_023653725.1). Taxonomy (NCBI): domain Eukaryota; kingdom Metazoa; phylum Chordata; class Lepidosauria; order Squamata; family Elapidae; genus Bungarus; species Bungarus multicinctus. Next base: position 85,490,945 of record CM042846.1, on the reverse strand, counting down.
CTCCATCGCTAAGTATTGCAGTTGATAAGTCAGACCTCACCTGCCCATGGCATCTGGTTTGACTCCTGCCTTCTCCATTGGGTCTGCTTGTCACAAGCCAGTTGCAAAGCACACAAATGGAGATCCCATGACCATGGGATGTTGCAATGGTCACAAATGCAAGCATCGGTCAGTAAAGTTACTTTTTTTCAGTGACATTGTCGTTTCAAACAGTCGTGAAATGAAATCGTTATAAGGAGAATCTACCTGTATCTGTTTCTTGACCTGATTTATCTTGAAGGGATTATTTTGTTTTGCTCTCTGTGGCTTTGAATGGGGGAGATCCTGGGCAGGGATCAAAAGCAATTGTTGTGTGAAGGAGCATGGGGATCACTAGAAAGAAGGGTGGCAGCAGCCAAATGAGGGTCAAGCCATCCTAAGGTAGATGGACTAATTCTACTTTATGGTATATGTCTACGTTAACAGAATTTTGCAAGTCTGAAGCTACAAACTTCCCAAAACCAAAAGTACACATATAGACTGGGTGAAACCAGGCTTAATAGCAATAATTGTAAGAGGAATCTTGGACTCTTAGAGGACAACCAGCTAAATATGAGTTAGTAGTGTGCGGCGGCAGCCCAAAAAGTTAATGCAATCTTGAGCTGCATTAACAGAGGGATTCAATCAAGATCAAGTGAGGTACTAATACCATCCTATAAAGCCTTATTAAGACCACACCTAGAATAGTCCGTTGAGTTTTGGTCACCACAGTACAAAAAAGAAGCTGAGACTCTAGAAAGAGTGTAGATAAGGACAACCAAGATGATTAAGGGACTGGAGACTAAAACTTATGAAGAACAGTTGCAGAACTGGGCATGGCTAGTCTAGTGAAGAGAAGGACCTTGGGAGACATGATAGCAATGGTCTAATATTTGAGGAGTTATCACAGAGAGGAGGGGGTCAAGCTATTTTCCAAAGCACCTGAAGGCCAGACAAGGATCGAAACTGAACAAGGAGAGGCCAGATAAGAGATAATGGATGGAAACTGAACAAGGAGAGATTCAACCTGGAAATAAGGAGAGATTTTCTGACACTGAAAGCAATCAATCCATGGAACAGATTTTGCCTTCGGAAGTTGTGGGAGCTTCATCCCTGGAAGCTTTCAAGAAGAGATTGGACTGCCATCTGTCAAAAATGGTGTAGGGTCTTCTGCCTGGGTGGGGGATTGGACTAGATAGCATACAAGATCCCTTCCAACTCTGCTAATCTGTTAATTGCTTGATCCATTAAGATGGGTCCCTCCTGAGCTTCTTTCTCCGACCATTAAGCCATTGGGAGGGCTCCTGCCTTGTCTCATTGTTTCCTAGGCAACACCTCTTCCCTTCTTTCTGCAAGGTCATCCACGCATTCCATTACAGTGAGAGACAGTGGCTATTGTAAGCCTGAGGCTGAATCAGGATTTAGAGCACTTCCTTTTCCTTTCCCCATTCTTTCCATGCCCATAGCTTCCTGTCTAACCAACAGGAAGGGGTTAATGCATGTGGCACAATCCTCTTGAATAGGGGTCTCGAACCTTGGTAACTTTAAGACTTGTGGACTTCAACTCCCAGAATTCCTCAGCCAGCAAACCCCTGCTCTTGAGTATCTTTGATGTCCACCCAGAGGCCTCTGCGGCTATGATCAACTGTTCCAAATGGATTTCAGTCACCTGATTTCATTTGCTATTCTGATGTCATCATTGGCCATGATTGGAGATGTCTCTCTGTCCGCTATGTTTGAAAAAATCTGGTGGATCTTGCACTGAGAATGGTATTGGATTAAAATTTGGATTAGGGGGGGAAAGTACTTTTCTTTTTCCATTTCTATGGTATTCTGTCATGGACATTTGCTAGACTTCACAGAGTATCCAGAGCAGAGGTGGTATTCAGCAGGTTCTGACCAGTTCTGGAGAACCGGTAGTGGAAATTTTGAATAGTTCGGGGAACCGGCAAATATTATCTCTGACTGGAGATTTTACAGTATCCTTCCCCTGCCATGCTCACCAAACCAAGCCCACAGAACCGGTAGTAAAAAAAATTTGAATCCCACCACTGATCCAGATGGTCCTCAAACAGACAAAATGATAGGAATCCCATTTCTAGTTATTTTTGTTCCACTTAATCTTATTATATGTGGGTAGAACCTCTACCGAAAACATCTGACTGGGCAGAGAGAGATGGGATTAATAAGGTTGTAGACATGGGGCCCATCAGGGAATAACTAAGGAAGAAACCTTCACAAAACTGGTAAGGCAAGCTATATAAATAAGCAGTACACCCCATTCTCCTTCTCCTCCTCTTTTTCCTTCTCCTCCTTCTCCTCCTTTTCTCTTTCTCTTTTTCTCCTTCTCCTCGTCCTTCCCCAACTTCCTCATCTCCCTCCTCTTCTTCCTCTCCCTTCTCCTCCTCCTTCTCCTCCATCAGTTGGGGCTTTATCATTGCCTTCCTTTTGTCTGGATTGGATTCTTCACATAACACCATCCTCTTCCTCCTCCTCCTTTGTCATCTCCTTCCTCCTCCCACCCCTCCTCTTCCACTTCCTTCCTCCACCTTCTCCTCCACCAGGTAAGGTCTTATCATTGCCTCCCTTTTGACGGGATCGGATTCTTCACATAACACCCTTAGTCTATCTTGACCCTATTAAAAATATTGTCTACCCATTAATTGTGAGGAGTGGACTGTGCTAATGGTCTCCATGGAATTAAGAAGCTGCCTATTATTATTATTTTTTTTCTGACGTAGTCCAATTGTCAGAGCAGAATTTCAGACTGAAGTTTTCTTCATCCCTTTCCAAAGTAGAAGATGTCAGGATTTAAATATGGCCTACGTGCAGGTCACGTTTCCATGCTGTCAAAGCAGTGTAGCTTTCTAGCTAGGAAGAGGAAAACATGCACGATTGTTTACTAAAACACAAGCACATTTTTTGTGCATAGCAGGGGCAAGCAAATGCATTTTTTTTGTCTCTCTGTCTTAGTTATTTTATAACTGAATAACTGTCAGGCACCACAATTCCTTTGAGACAAAATGCTTTAGAAATTTTCCAGCTCAGATCTCAGGCCAACAAATCTGTGCACGTGTGTGTACAATACACATACACACACACACACCATTCTAAACACCAATTATTGGATGCTTTCCAAGTTGTGCTGTTCTGGCCATCTTTAAAGCTTAATAAAAGTACATTGGTGACAAGGTTTTCTCTACTGTTTCATAAAATATCAACCAAATGTTTTTGAAAAATTAAGGAACAGATTATTCTCCTCTGTGACGCAATGGTTAGAGTGCAGTATTGCAAGCTACTTCCGCTGACTGCCGGCTGCCTACAATTTGGCAGTTCAAATCCCACCAGGCTCCAGGTTGAGTCAGCCTTCCATCCTTCCAAGGTGGGTAAAATGAGGACCCAGTAATAGGCTGACTCTGTAAACCACTTAGAGAGGGCTGTAAAAGCACTATAAAGCGGTATATAAGTCTAAGTGCTATTGCTAATGCTACTTCTAGTTTAGTTGTAGTCCTCAACTTACAACCTCTATTGAGACCAACGTTTCTGGTGATAAATGAGACATTTGGTTCAGTGAATTTTCCCACCTTTCTTGCCACCATTGTTAAGTGAATCACCGCAGTTGCTAAAGGAGCAACACGGTTGTTAAGTGAATCTGGCTTCCCCGTTGACTTTGCTCATCAGAAGGTCACAAAAGGGGATCGTGTGATCCCAGGAAACTGAGAATGGACTAAATCATGCCAGCTGCCAAGCAACCAAATTTTGATCATGTGACCATGGGGATGCTGCAACAGTCGTAAGCGTGAAAAGTGGTCATAAAGTCCATTTGTTTCAGCACCATTGTAACTTTGAATGGTCACTAAACAAACTGTTGTAAGTTTTATTATGGGATAGAATAGCAGAGTTGGAAGGGACCTTGGAGGTCTTCTAGTCCAACCCCCTGCTTAGGCTGGAAACCCTATAACATTTCAGACAAATGGGTGTCCAATCACTTCTTAAAAACTTCCAATGTTGGAGCATTTACAACTTCTGGAGGCAAGTTGTCCCACTGGTTAATTGTTCTAACAGTCAGGAAATTTCTACTTATTCTAGGTTGCTTCTCTTCCTGAATTAGTTTCCATCCATTGCTTCTTGTCCTGCCTTCTGGTGCTTTGAAGAATAGCTTGACTCCCTCTTCTTTGTGGCAGCCTATTGGAAGATATTGGAAGACTGCTATCCTGTCGATAGGACTGTCACCCCCAGTCAGGGGTGGGATGCTACTGGTTCTGTAGAACCGGTAGCTCTGAGGAGCAGCAGACATAGAACCGGTCCTATGTCTGCTGCTGTTTTGGCCCACCCGTCCGCCCACCCATGCTCTTACCTGACCTTTATTTCCTTCTTTTTCAACCTCAGCTGCTGTGTGTGACACAGCTGTGGTTGAGAAAGCAGGAAAAAAGTGCTTTTTCAAACGCTGTGCGCCTGTGCGCAGCACTGCTCAGCTGTCCAGGCAGCAAGCTGACGATGTTTCACACATGCACCACAGCGTGCGTCAGGCATGTGTGTGTGCACGAAACACACAGGCGCGTGCAAAACATGAATCACTGAACCGGTAGTTACACCAGTCGGATCCCATCCCTGCCTCCAGTCCTTCTTTTCATTAAACTAAATTTTTGAGGAGCGTTGAACCACTGCAACTAAACTGCTCTCTCTTCAGAGTTACTTATTAGATCTGTATCTCACCTTTATTTTGTATTGCTCACATAATATTTCCCAGTGGTGGTATGCTACCGGTTCACCCCAGTTCAGCTGAACCGGTAGCAAAAATTGCTACTGGTTCAGCCGAACTGATAGTAAAGTCAATCAGCTGAGAGGAGAAAGAAGAAAAAAGTGCAGGATCCCACCTTCCCCTGTGCTTTTCTCTCCTTTAGCCTCTCAGCTGATTGGTGCTGCAGGCTTCAGCTGATGTGTGGAAAGCTGCACATGCGCATTAGGCACATGGGAAATCAACAAGCCAGTAGTGGAACAGGTAGGATGCCACTGCTGATATTCCCCAATTTCTCTTTTCCCCAACAACTACCCTGTGAAGTGGTCAGACTGAGAGACAGTGACTGATTCAGAGTTAGCTAGTTTTCATGACTAAGAGAGGATTAGAACTCACAGTCTCTTAGCGATTGGCCCAAAGTTCCCCAGAGTCACATTTCATCCCTAGGGTGGGACTAGAACTCACAGTCTCCTAGTGATTGGCCCAAAGTTCCCCAGAGTCATGTTTCATCCCTAGGGTGGGATTAGAACTCACAGTCTCCTAGTCATTGGCCCAAAGTTCCCCAGAGTCACGTTTCATCCCTAGGGTGGGACTAGAACTCACAGTCTCCTGTTTCTAGACTTGTGCCTTAACCAGTAAACTGCCTCTTATGTCCCATGGCTGTGAGAAGTGAACTGACAAAGTTCACTAACCAGTTCAATTTTTCTCCATGTTATTTTATCATTTCCCAATGGCCGATACCCAGGAATGTATAATTTTAGATTGAAATGCAAGATAAAAGACCCCAAAGAGGTTCTATGGGAATAATATTACCCTACCTCGCTAAAAAAAAAAATAATAAAGTGGGGAACCGCTTCTGCACAACTAAAATGAGAACAGAGGTTCAGTGTTATGAAAGGAACACTTTCTGCAGAAAAGGTCAGTTGTATTCTGAAGAGCCATTTGTTCAATTTCCTCCGCTCTCTTTGATGTTCCTGTTCTGCTCAGGAATGGAAGAATTTGACTCTAATAGGTAGGATGAGAGGTAGTTGCCCTCAAAGAGATATTAGGGGTCTGATGCAGATCTCAGTTACGTTCTCTATTAATAATTGAATGGCTCAGTAGGGGCTCTTTGGAGCCCTGCCCGAAAGCAATAATCCCATCCTTGCAGGAAGCCGAAAAACCAATGCAAAAATTCATGAAATAGAACTGTGATGATTGAGCTGCTTTAGGCAAGGCTGCCAACTGGTAGCTCTTCAGTCCACGATCTCCATTCACGGCAGAGACATCCAAAAGACTGTTTCCAGGAAAAGAAACAAATGGATCATCACACGTAAACCAGGTGTTCTTTCTTTAATGGAATAATAGAGGGGCCTTGGAGGTCTTCTAGTCCAACCCCTTGGCTCAAGGAGGAAACCTATAAAATTTCAGATAAATGGTTGCCCAATCTCTTCTTAAAACTTCCAGTGTTGGAGCACCCACAACGTCTGGAGGCAAGTTGTTCCGCTGATCAATTGTTCTCACCGTTAGGAAATTTCTCCTTGGTTCCAAGTTGCTTCTCTCCTTGATGAGTTTCTAACCCATCAGCTTTCTGTCGGTATGGTCTCTGGTGATGAGCAGAAAGACAGAAAAGACAGCAGTATGCTTCCTCCCTTAATTGGGGCTTAACAGGGTGTTATAACACAAAGTATATACTCAGCTGAACAAGATAGAACCAGTGGTCTAATGGCAATTACAACTGCCTCACATGTAATACTTCCCTGGTTCGAATCCCAGTAAGGGTATGGCTAGCTGAAGAGAGCTAACCAGCTCGAAATAGATCTATCCTAGTCTCCCTTATTTAATTATTTATCAGCTCAAAACCTAACACACATGTAAACAAAAGACAACAAAACAAATAGCATTCTGTCGGTATGGTCTCTGGTGATGAGCCGAAAGACAGAAAAGAAAGCAGTAGGCTTCCTCCCTTAATTGGGGCTTTTTCCTGAGCCCCAGGGGAGCCTTCTGGGAGCAAAAACACCCCCCAGGAGGCTTCCCTGAGGCCCAGAAGGCCCAAATAACGGGGGGGGGGGTTGCTTCCCCCCAAAAAAGCTATACCCACCCAGTCACATGGCCACGCCCACCTAGTCACACCCACAGAACTGGTTGTTAAAAAATTTGAATCCCATCCCTGGGCATAACCTCAAACTGACAGGGGGGAAATTCAAAAGAATTGTCAGAAAGAGTAGTGTGTTGAAAAATGAAAAAATTTTACTTTGGGAAATAAATGTAAAGTATCCAGAAAGTATCCATGATATCAATCATTCCGAGACATTTTCTCTCCAACTGATTTATTTAGAAACAGATCTGGCATGTCAAAGGCAATTTCCCAAAGTGAAAATTTTTCACTGGTTACACAGAATCCACCTTCTCTCCTCCCTTCTCTCCTCCCACTTCTACATTTCATAAATCATGAGAACTAATTAACTGCCACTGGAATTTCTTATTAGGACATACAGAATAACCTTGAACTTTTTAATTCCTCCACCCCCCCTTCCATGTGACAGTTGAATTTTAAAGCTGACATAGTGAAAGCTTGGAGCCAACTTCCAGAAAAGGTAGTGAGTTAATCATCAGTAATTAAGTTTAAATATGTTCGGATAAACGCATGCCCATCATCTGACAAAAATTAAGAGATGACGATGATGATGATGACGACGACGACAATGACTGCAGTTTTCACTTAACCACGGTGGCAAGAAAGGTCATAAAATGGAGTAAAACACACTTAACTGTCTTGCTTAGCAACAGAAATTGTGGTCATAAGTCAAGGACTACCTGTTATATGGATGGACCCATCTCTGTGTAGTATTTTGGGATTATGCTGAGAGCCTGTCTCCTCCCCACCCACCCAAAATGCCATAATTGGAACCTGGGAAATCCAGCACGCAAAATATCCACTTTATCCTCTATCAAAAATACATAAGTGGTATTTGAAGGAAAAATGACAATTTATCCACCATTTCCTCTGGGTTTGACTTCTGGCCTTTGTCATTTGAACCAAGTTGATCGAATGTGCTTGAGAAGATACCGTGACAATCTGGCAGTGGAATCTGAAACGAGGATATCCAGTGAATTAAATGTGGTGAAATGAAAGACTACGGCATTTTAAAATAAGCAGCTTTCATTGGAGTGGAAAGAAGGGTATAAATCTTGGGACAGAAGGCTCTGCCAGAAAACACATAAGTTTTGCATTGTCTACAGATGTTGGCCAACGCCCATAGAGAAAAGTGGCAACTTTTGGAGGAAGACATAGTTGAGATTATGAGAAACCAATTTGTTCTCTGCTATGGATATAGGGACTTAAAGAGGCTGAATTATGATCTGATCTATTCTGGCTCTGAGCAAAGAACAAAGGAAGGAAGTGACAATGCAACAGCTGGAGCATACTGGTCCAACTCTGGCCTGCAAACATTCATAAGACTTTCTTTCATGGTGACTGAGTGGAAACAATAAATCAGAATAGTTCGTGCTCTGAAGTATCACTGAATGTGGATGCTGCGTATTCATTAAGAGAAAAGGCTGACAGCGTCTTTTGAGATCTATTAGACTGAGAAGGCAAATGGATTATCCAGGTTCAGATGAAATCTCTTAAAATTATTAGTACCACTTTATAAAGTCTTAGTGAGACCACATCTGGACTACTGCATCCAGGTTTGGTCATCGCGTTACCAAAAAGATGTTTGAGACTTTGGAAAAAGTACAGAGAAGAGCAACTAAGATGATAAAAGGCTTTCAGACTAAAACATATGAAGAACGGTTGCAGGATTCAAGTATGGCCACTCTAGAGAAAAGGAAAGGAGGAGAGGGGGGAGACATGATGACAATAATCCAGTATTTGAGGGGGCCAATTTATTTTCCAAACCACCAGAAGACAAAACAAAATGGGGGGAAAATGAATGGAAGCTAATCAAGGAGAGAACCAACCTAGAACTAAGGAGAAACTTCCTACGAGTGAAAACATTAACCAGTGGAACAGCTTGCTTCTAGAAGTTGTGGGTGCATCATCAATGGAGGTTTTGAAGAAGAGACTGGGCAGTCCCTTGTCTGAAATGGCACAGGGTCTCCTGCTTGAGCAGAGGTTTGGACTTGAAGACCTCCAAGGTCCCTTCCAGCTCTATTCTGATTGATTGATAGATTGTGTCATGCCGCTGTCAGAATCCAAGGAGGAAGGCGAACAGCTGATAGGGAATGGGAGTGTGGCTCCATTGGCGGTGGAGGAAACTGGGGAAGGGCAAAGTCCAGCTGGGCAGAGCAGGGAAGAGGTAGAACAAGGGAGAGGGAGTTCAGAAGAAGACCCAGGCCCCCACCCCCTCTTCATCCTAAGGCACACAGGGAGGAATGGAGAAGAGAGCAACGTGGGTTGTGTGGCTTATGGGGGAGGAAAGAGCCCTGATTCTTTTCATTAGCCACACCTGGGAAGAAAGTTTTAAAAAGATGCATGCTGAGTGTGGCAGCTGCTGGGAGCAAACGTGACTTTATCTTGTGTTGCCTTTGCTTATTTGTATTCCTGGCATCTTCCCAACCATGTTGAATTACTGCCCTGCCTTCTCATCTGGAATTCCTTTTCCTGCCCCGCCGGACTAATTATCTCATTTTGCCTTGATTGGACTTTTAGTTACAGTTTTTGTTTGCCGTGTTTTGGACTTGATTCTCTGCAGCCAAAGGCTGTTCCTGGGAGAGTTTTTCTCCAGCCAGAAGGTAACCAGGACATTGGGGGCAAAGATGGAGCTAATAAAGGGACTCTTCCGGATTATCTGATTGTGTTGCCTTTGTGCCATGCCCCGGGTCATCACAGATTGATTGATTGAAACTGATGAGGTTGGGCATGCTAGAAAACCTGTTTTGATATCAAGTCATATTACTACTATAATTATTGTCTGCACAGACAGACAGATGTTTAGACTGGATCTGATAATTTTATCCACCTATTAAGCCTTATCCAAGGACTTAGAATGGGAAGATGTCATTTGATGACATCTGGTATTAAAGGTAATGTCTCAGGATGTAAGCAAAGCTGCCCTTTGCAATTGACTTCTGAAGATTTTGTCAATGCTGATGCTATTCAAGAGCAACTCCTGATGTTTTGGGATTGAACCCAAGGTGGCTCTCACTGTTGATACCACCTTTGTTTTCTTTTACCATGGTCATTCTATTTCTACTTGCAAGCCTTTGTATTTTGTGATGTTCACCAGTTCTTTCTGTTCTTTTCCGCTGCCTCCAGGTTTTTACTGATTATGGTTGGTCACACAATCAGTCAGATTTTAGACTGGATCTGGCATTTTCATCCATCTATCAAGTCCTTTATTCTTTTCACTCCTCCTACTACACTTTTGAGGCTCACTATTTCTATTTTGGGTTGATTTTAGGTTTTGTGCCGATGTGGGAAGGTAGCATGAATAATTCCTTGAAATTTGCTAGTTGGTTTTAAGTTTGTTCAAGGAATAAATATTATGTGTGATTATGATCCCTCTCCCTCTGAGGTAATGATTGGCCCCCACTCTTTTGCTTTTCCAAAAGGCCCTAAAAATGTGATATTTGTCAGTGGGCCTCAAAGGACCACGAATAGAGTTGGAGCCAATCAAATAGCTGATTTGATTGTGTTGTTGCTGCCATGGGCGGGGAATTTTTTTAATCGGTTTTTATTATTTGTTTAAAGGTTGTAAGCCACCAGGACCCACCTATTTGTGTGACGAATGGCTATATAAATGTGCTAAATAAATAAATACAATGTCCAGGCTGGTCAACTTCTTTGAGGATATTGCTTGGTTTCCTAGAGACAAGATCAAGGAAAGAGGCCCTGGAACATACCTAAGTATGTGATTTACTAACTATCCAATTAAATCGAACCATTTGATACATGAATTAGAAACCAAGCATACTACTTCAACTAAACACGAAATAAACATGAGATAACTTCATGTAAGTTGCACTTAAATGACTATTGATATGGAAAGAGTTTAGTGGATATATTGCATTTGACCACGTTACTGTTGATTTGATTAAGCTGAGTATGATCCATCTGTTTCTAAAAAAAAGATTTCAAGTGGTAAATCGCTTACTTAAGGAATGTCTTCCATACAACACCGCATGTGAAATATCATTATATAGTTTCATCTTTAGGTGGTGCTAGACCTAAACTGTATCTCATCTTTATTTGCTGCTTCTAAAGAATAGCTGTAACCTGGACATTGGGGGCAAAGTTGGAGGTAATAAAGGGACTCTTATTGCTTATCTGTCTGTGTTGCCTTTGTGCCACACCCTGGGTCATCACAACTCTAGAAAAAATGCAGAGAAGAGCAACAAAGTTGATGAGGGGGCTGGAAGCTAAATGGTTGCAGGAATTGGGTTGGTCTAGTTTAATGAAAAGAAGAACTAGGGATGGCATGAAAACAGCCTTCCAATATCTCAGGGGTTGCCACAAAGAAGAGGGAGTCAAGCTATTCTCCAAAGCACTTGAAGGCAGGACAAGAAGCAATGGATGGAAACTAATCAAGGAGAGAAGCAACCTAGAACTAAGGATTTCTCAACAATAAGAACAATTAATCGGTGGAACGACTTGCCTCCAGAAGTTGTAGGTGCTCCATCACTGAAAACTTTTAAGAAGAAATTGGACAACCATTAGTTTGAAATGTTATAGGGCTTCTTGCCTGAGCAGGGGGTTGGACTAGAAGACCTCCAAGGTCCCTTCCAACTCTGTTATTCTGTTAACTGGACACAGTAGGGATAGACAGAATCTCAATTTGTAAGTTACCAAAAGTTGCATTTTGGGGAACAGCACATATATTACAATGAAGCCTTTTTTGTCCTATATCCTTGGGAAGGATCCAATGGTCCAATGTGAGAGCCAGAACTATCTGGTAGACTGTGAATAAGTAAGTAAGTAAGTAAGCAAGTAAGTAAGTAAGTAAATATATACATAATTGCATCATTTTTTTATTTTATTTTTAAGTGTAATTTACCATTGGGGTAAACGGCAAGAGAAAGATATTAAGTATCTTTGCATACTTTTTTTGTTTCTCAGCTGGCTTATTGTTAGCAAAATGAGTCTATTCTTTGAAAGACAAGAGAACTTCCTGTTTCTCTCTCCCTTCTTTCTGCTCAACATGCAGTTCAGATAGGAACTTTCCTATCTTATATAATTGTCAAGAATTCTAATTTTTTTCCTCATATATATATATGTGTGTGTGTGTGTGTGTGTGTGTGTTAGGTTTTGAGCTGATAAATAATTAAATAAGGGAGACTAGGATAGATCTATTTCGAGCTAGTTAGCTCTCTTCAGCTAGCCATACCCTTACTGGGATACGAACCAGGGAAGTATTACATGTGAGGCAGTTGTAATTGCCACTAGACCACTGGTTCTATCCTGTTCAGCTGAGGCAGGGGAATAAGTATATACTTTGTGTTACAACACCCTGTTAAGCCCCAATTAAGGGAGGAAGCATACTGCTTTCTTTTCTGTCTTTCGGCTCATCACCAGAGACCATACCGACAGAAAGCTATTTGTTTCGTTGTCTTTTGTTTACATGTGTGTAAGGTTTTGAGCTGATAAATAATTAAATAAGGGAGACTAGGATAGATCTATTTTGAGCTAGTTAGCTCTCTTCAGCTAGCCATACCCTTACTGGGATACGAACCAGGGAAGTATTACATGTGAGGCAGTTGTAATTGCCACTAGACCACTGGTTCTATCCTGTTCAGCTGAGGCAGGGGAATAAGTATATACTTTGTGTTACAACACCCTGTTAAGCCCCAATTAGGGGAGGAAGCATACTGCTTTCTTTTCTGTCTTTCGGCTCATCACCGGAGACCATACCGACAGAAAGCTATTTGTTTCGTTGTCTTTTGTTTACATGTGTGTAAGGTTTTGAGCTGATAAATAATTAAATAAGGGAGACTAGGATAGATCTATTTTGAGCTAGTTAGCTCTCTTCAGCTAGCCATACCCTTACTGGGATTCAAACCAGGGAAGTATTACATGTGAGGCAGTTGTAATTGCCACTAGACCGCTGGTTCTATCCTGTTCAGCTGTTCAGCACGTATATAATATATATAATGTAAGTCCATCAACATTCTGGACCAAGCCCCTATTCAAGACCTTTAAAATATATTTTACTTTTATTTCCTAACGTTTCCATGCTGCTCTATATCCAACAGCTCAGAGCCGAGTAGATATCTTTAAAATAAAATAAAATAAAGTCAGCAGATTAAAAACAGCATTTTGAAATGGGATTGTCCTTGCGCTATTTAATTGTTCTGCACTCTTTTGCCACTGTGTCTTAGGTTCAGGCACGTAGGCTGTCTCTCATAAGAATTCAAATCTCCAATAAAGAGAAATAAGCAGTGGAAACTGGCAGTGGGGTTCGGATCAAAGGGCTCAGAAGAAAGATTGCATTTTCTTTTTTCTGTCCTCCTGGATTATTACAGCCTTTCAATCGTTCTCATAAAACACTCAGCCTGCAATTTGGCATCCACTTAAGATCAAAGCAGTCAATGTAGAAAACTATTCGTTTTGAGAATGAAGCCCATTTAGTTTAGTTTACTTTATGTCATTGCACCATCTTCAGTGCACATCATGACCATGAAAATAAACACAAACACACATCCTTCACACTCCGCACATTGAATTGAAAACCCTCGACACTGCACCAACACTGCACTATTCAGTAGAATTCAACAGAGCTACTGCCCTGGGATAGAAGTTGTTTTTCAGCCTATTTGTCCTTGTTTTTATTATCCCGCACCATCTGCCAGATGGTAATAGTTCAAAAAAAGGGTGCCCAGGATAAGATGGATCTTTGAGAATGTTTTGAACTTTCTTAAGGCAGCGGGAGCTATAAAGCTCTTCCAAAAAGGGGAGAGGATAACCAGTAGTCCTCTGGACAATGACGTTAACCCTCTGGACTGTTTTCCTATCTGCCATTATGCAACTGGCAAATCATACAGAGATGTGTGGGAAGTTAGCACCCACACCTCTCCTAGAAAATTGAAATATCCTAGGAAATATTAAAAAGGCAGAATATTTCCCCTAAAAAGAGTAGAAACTCAAGAGCAGAAACTCACCTCAGAAGCAGAAACTCACCCCCACCTTTATTAATGAGTTTGGAGCACCACTGCCATTTGGAGCACTGCCGCCGCTCCAAACACGCTCCAAACACGCTCCAAACACGCTCCAAACACGCTCCAAACACGCTCCAAACATGGCGGTGGTGCTCCAAACGCGGAAGCGGCAGCTCCCAAATATGGCGGCGGCACCATAGGCAGAAGGGAAAGCAACAGCGGCGGGCGCTGAAGGTCTCGGGTCTGCAGCAAAGGTGTTTGGCGGGAGTAGGGAGCTGTCCGCACTCCGCCATGATCACCTGTTAGGAGCAGCTGGTGGTGAGGCATGGCTGCCCGCGGGCACTCCTAACGGCAAGTCCCCCCCCGCCCTTTCCCCCATTTCGCATGTTTTAAAATAGGCCTAAATTTGGAGGGAGGGGCTTAATTTCATTTTATGCCTATAAAACATGCTGGGTCTTCCTATTGGGGGGGCGTATTGTTGGAGAAACATGGTAGTATAATCTCTGCTGGGCCCTTTTGACCAGGGCTGCTATGTGAACACCCCAGGTCAGGTCCTCTTTTACAATAACACTCAAAAACTTAAAACTGGCCACTTGCTCCACTTGGTCTCCATTGATAAGCAAGGACTGGATGTCTGATCTGTTCCTTCTATAGTCCACTCTAAGCTCCTTGGTCTTATTGGTGTTGAGGACCAAGTTATTGCCTCCACACCATGAAGCATTTATAGATTTACAAAATCTACACCATGAAATTTACAGATGAAAAAAGGAATAGTCCCTGTGTTGGTAGCTAACAGGTTTATGAAATATCCATTAGATACAGTACATTTGATGCACCCTCACATTTCGTGTGTGCAACTGCAATTTATCTGTTTGCTTGTTTGTATCCCACTTTTAGTTTTAGTTTTCCAATTTACTCAAGGTGTTGAGTATATCCAACACAACTTTCTCTTCCAATTTTTCCTGCAACAACAATCTTGTGAGGTGGGTTGGGCTGAGAGAGAGTAACTAACCCTAAACCACCTAGCCAGCTTTCATGCCTAAGGCAGGACTAGAATTCAGTGTCTCCTGCTTTCTAGCCTGGTGCCTTAACCACTGGACCAAACTGTCTCTCTTAGATTACATGACTGGAAGATAGAACAGTCAACAAAGCTTGGCAAAATTTGTTCTTTGAGTTTACAGCAGGGGTTCCCAACCCCCAGGCCACAGCATGCCAAAAACAGGGTCACCGAAACAGCTTACACCTTGTGACTTGAGATGGAATCAGGTGTGCTCTTCTGGCGTTGCTAAAAGAAAGGTTAAGATGAACCAATATTGTCAATGTATCTACTAACTCCATAGAAGAAATATGAAGCAAGTCTGGAGTCTATATCTACATATTAAAAATAGTTACTGCTCTACAAGAGAGTCTCAAATGGTTTTCTTACCATGCAGCCATTGCAGAATTCTTAAAGATAGTCCTACATCTTTCTACTTTTAAGAAAATAAGATAGATTTATCCAACCTTCAAACATCTCATCAGCCTTATTTCTTTGAAGCTCTGCAGATCCTGGCTGATCTGTACAGAGTGACTTCTTCTGAGATATTTTTTTTAAATTTCTCACCGCCCTTCACTATGCTTTTCAAAGGTTCTTCATTCACAATTTCCTTTCCTTCTACATCCACTCATGCCCTGATGTTCATGTCCCCAATTCACATGAGCAAGGGACATCATGTACCACAACCGTTGGTGTAGCCCAAACAGTGTCATTAAAAAAGGCAGGGTGACAAAACCCTAGATATTTTCTCATAGTGGAACATTTGAGTATTCTTATGCAACCAGTTGCAACCTCAGGAGCATCTGTTGATTGTAAGCCACCTAGGTAAGTAAGAGTTTTTTGGTGAAACAAAATCTCAGGGAAATCGTAAATCAAAAAAATTGCTCTGGCATCCAAAATCATCCAAAAGGAATCATCTCTTCAAACAGTTGATTTTTTTTTCAGGGGTTGTTTGACAATCCTATTTACTGCAAAACAGATTATAAGAACCTGGGCTAGAGGTTATATGGGATTAGTTCCATTGCTTAAATTATATGGTTGCCTAAAAGTCACAGTGGTAGGCTATGGAGATTCTCAGTCATCCAGGTCATGGTTGTCTCAAAGGTACTTTTTCAACAGGCAACTGGATTTTTCTTTGAAGATGTTTCACTTCTCATCCAAGAAGTTTCTTCAGCTCTGAAGAAAATCACAGTGGTGGCTTTCTTAACCCATTGATGGATGGATTACGTGCCATCAAGTTGGTGTGACCATGTAGACAGATTTTCTCCATGATGATCTATCCCTGACCTTCCCTTTCAGGTCTTCTAATGGTGCACTCATCATCTCTGTAATTGAATCCATCTCAATAGAAGGGAATATTTGTAGCTCAGGGTTGAACTCCGGGGTCCTTAGTGCTTTCTGAGATTGGTTGTTTTCTAGCAGACAATTCATGCTCAAATTAGATAATGAAACATCTGCAAGAGAGGAGATGTCCTCTTCTTCTCTTTCCTTCCACCTTCTCCACAGAGCTTGGTCTTTGCATAGATGTCCAAGGTGCACTAATTTGAGCCTGGTCATTTGTGCATCAAGAAAGACCCTCTGATTTATGTGTTCAATGATCCATTCGTTTGTTTTCTTGGCGACAGTCTTTTGCACGTCTCCACAATCCATGGAGACAGTTGACTGAAGAGCTACCAACTGATAGTCTTGCCCAAAGCCAGAGGTCCTCATTTTCATGTATTTCATGATATTGCATTGCATTATGATTAGCAATAGGGATAGAATTATTGCTCTTTGGCAAGGATCCCAAGAACATCTACTGAGCCATTCAATTATTAATAGAAGCTGTAGCAGTCTTTATTGTAGAGTTCCTTCCTCCCTCAGTCCCATTAACCTAGAAGAGCACTTCTCAATCTTGGCAAGATGCATGTGGAGTTGACGTCCACACATCTTCAAGTTTCCAAAGTTCAGAAGCACTGACCTGCAGATATCTCCAAGCTTCTGTTGGTTTCACTGACACCATCAACTCCTTTCCTTGATTTGGGAATTTTTTTTTTCCTCCTCTGTCCCTTTATGCCTCTCTTTTCATTTGTCTGTCTGTCCCCTTTGTCTGTTTATCCATCTGAGGTCATGTGACTGGGTGGAACACACAATGGCACAATCATTCATGTAGGGAAGAGCAACAGAGATGATTAGGGGACAGGAGGCTAAAAAAAACCATATAAAGAATGGTTCCTGGAATTGGGTACATCTAGTTTAATGAAAAGAAGGACAAGGGGTAACATAATAGTTGCCAATTCAAAAAATATTTCTCTGGTCTTTTAGAGTTGCCAACAGAAAGGGAGGGGGAGTAGTGTAGCAGCTTGCAAAACCGAAACTGCATTCCATGGATGTTTTCATAGATAGTTTCCAGGTGATTGAAGTTTCTGCCCGCAAAATTCTAACTGGAGAGTATAATTGATGACTCTTGGCTATGGATGTGTCCCATTGGAGAATATGAATTATGATACACCCAGGGGGTGGGGGGAAGCCAGGGTCAAGGGTGACAATGAATGATGTGTCTCAGAGTTGGCTACACCCAGGTAGCGCCGGCATGTCTACTCCTAATAAATCTTCTTTAAGCTTTGAAAATCCGGCTAAAGACTCATGATTTAAATGGGGGGAACTATCGAAGCCCTGACAATAGTAGTGTTCCAATATCTCAGAGGTTGCCACAAGGAAGTGGGAGTCAAGCTATTCTCCAAAGCACCTGAGGGCAGGACAAGAAGCAATGGATGGAAACTAATCAAGGAGAGAAGCAACCTAGAAGTAAGGTAAAATTTCCTGACAGTGAGAACAATTAACTAACGGAACAATTTGCTTCCAGAAATTGTGAATGCTCCAACACTGGAGCATTTAAGCAGAGATTGGACAACCATTCATCTGAAATGATATAGGGTTTCCTGCCTGAGCAGGGGGTTGGACTAGAAGATCTCCAAGGTCCCTTCCAACCATGTTATTCTAGTCTAGTCTATTGATATTTAAACAGCCAGGAGCTGTCAATCCTTGCTTTTTCTGACATTAAATATATAAACTTGCTACTGGCCAATGGACATTCTTCTAAGGATGGGGCTCAGCCTCTCCCTGTCTGATACCTCATCACCAGGGAAGCTTGGGCGATGTTGCAGAAGGAAATGAAAAGTTTGTGAAAAATTGGTTTGTTTTCTCATTCAAGATCTCAGGGTCCAATTGTAGAAGATGTGCCAATATCAAGATTTTAAGCAGGGTTAGGGAAGCCTTGTTGGTAGGCCATCCAGTGAGATCACAGCATGGTGCCTAGTGTTTAAAAAGTTGCCAAATCTTATGAAAACCATAAACGCACCCGTGTGATTTATAACTTGCTTTGTCATCATACTGATGAATGCCATTGATATAATGCTGGTAACTGTTGCTACTGAGCTATTTCCCCCTAAAAATTCCCACTAAAATGTCATGTTTTCTGAGATAATGTAAAGTAATTTCTTTTCCCCAAGTTTTCTCCATTTGTTGAAAAAACAATGTATTGTGTGAACCAGCCTCTCTTAAATCTTTCATCTGTTTGCTTGCACAGAAAGAAGAGCTATAATTATGCCCTACTTGCATTATAACTCAAGGTCAAAAACTCTGTGATTTAAGCTACTGTTGAGAGACAACAGCTACAGGAACAAAATTAACATGGATTTGGTAACATTTCTTTCTTTCTTGGCTAACTCCAATCCAGTTTTATCAGGGATTTTGATACTAATATTCACAATTAACCTTCACAAATAAGAAAATGGCTCTTTTTTGAATGAATGAATTCTTTATTGGCCAAGTGTGATTAGACACACAAGGAATTTGTCTTGGTGCATATGCTTTCAGTGTACATAAAAAGAAAAGATACATTCATCAAGAATCATAAGGTACAACACTTAATGATAGTCATAGGGTACAAATAAGCAATCAAATCATACTAGGAAACAGTCAATATAAATCGTAAGGATACAAGCAACAAAGTTACAGTCATACAGTCATAACTAGAAGGAGATGGGTGAAAGGAATGATGGAAGGATTATTAGCAATAGTAATGCAGACTTAGTAAATAGTTGGACAGTACTGAGGGAATTATTTGTTTAGCAGAGTGATGGCGTTTGGGAATCCTTGTGTCTAGTTGTTCTGGTGTGCAGTGCTCTATAGCATCGTTTTGAGGGTAGGAGTTGAAACAGTTTATGTCTGGGATGTGAGGGGTCTGTAAATATTTTCACAGACCTCTTTTCGACTCATGCAGTATATAGGTCCTCAATGGTAGGAAAGCTGGTAGTAATTGTTTTTTCTGCAGTCCTAATTATCCTATGAAGTCTGGTTCAAAGGAGCATAAATGAGTGCCAGTATATTAGCTCATAAATAACAGCCTCCAAACACATGAGATAGGGGTTTGAAGGCTCTCCAGAATCTGCAGAAATGCAGCAATCTTTAAAAAAAGATTCAGAAAAAGGAACATGTTCCTATTCTTTAACTTAGTCGGGTGAAGATCTAATATGGCCTGTTTCATAAGACCTAGAATCTACTCTACCCAGTAGATATGTAAATAAATGCAAAAATGACCAAAAAATACATGAGCTTCCAAGTATCTTACTCAAAATAAAATCGTTTAATTTTTTAAATTTTATTTTAGATTTTTAATCCTACTTTTATTATTTTTAGAAATAACTCAAAGTGATGAACATAATCCTCCTTCCTGTCTTGTTTTCCTCACAACAACCTTGTGTTGTGAGATGAGATGAGCTGAGAAAAAGTAAACAGACAAAAGTCATCCAGAAAGCTTCCATGCCTAAAAATGGAACTATAACTTTCAATCTTCTGGTGATTGGGCAAAAGTCACCCAGCTGCCTTTCATGCCTAAGGCGGGACTAGAACTCACAGTCTCCTGGTGATTGGCTTAAAATCACCCAGTTGGCTTTCATGTCTAAGGCAGGACTAGAATTCACAGTCTGGTGATTGGCTTAAAATCACCCAGCTGGCTTTCATGTCTAAGGCAAGACTAGAACTCACGGTCTCCTGGTGATTGGCTTAAAATCACCCAGTTGGCTTTCATGTCTAAGGCAAGACTAGAATTCACAGTCTGGTGATTGGCTTAAAATCACCCAGTTGGCTTTCATGTCTAAGGCAAGACTAGAACTCACGGTCTCCTGGTGATTGGCTTAAAATCACCCAGTTGGCTTTCATGTCTAAGGCAAGACTAGAACTCACAGTCTCCTGGTGATTGGCTTAAAATCACCCAGTTGGCTTTCATGTCTAAGGCAAGACTAGAACTCACAGTCTCCTGGTGATTGGCTTAAAATCACCCAGTTGGCTTTCATGTCTAAGGAATGATTAGAATTCATAGTCTCCCAGTTTCTATTTTGGTGCCTTCATCAATAGAATAAACTGGCTTTCTCATAGTAAGATTCCTGCTGAAAAGTCTTCCACAAAAAGATGAAAATATCTAACAAATGGAAGCAAGATATCTGTAGCAGTGTAATTTATGAAAATGTCAAAGAATATAATAACAACTCCTGAACTCATTGTAACCTCTGGCCTGCTTCTTTGTCTAGGGGGTAAGGCAAGAGGTCCAAATACTCAAAATTAAAAATTTACCAGTCTTGATGAAGAAGACTAAATCAATATGACTTGTTGAAGTTTGAGATGCTGTCAGCAAAAATCTTCACAGACAAAGATCATGATGATGAATTAAATGTATATGCCATCCCAGCAATTCTGGGCTGTTAGATTTCCATCTGTGTGCTTCAAGTTTGTTTCAGGAAAGATTTGCTGATTTGGAATAAAATTTTACTCCATATTCTAGATTCATTTTGTTTTAATTATTTCTATACAAAATAAATAAGCTGTCAAAGAGTCTCGTGATATTCTTACTATAGTCCACTAGCTACATGCACCCCAAATCTTGACCTAATATAACATCAGCTTTGAGAATCATGTTGTCTGACTAATAGCATGAAGCTTACCAATTTAGATTAATTTAAGAAGGTGTGGGAACCCCCCCCCACCCCTGAATAAAACATTTTACAGAATATTAGAAGAGGCAGAATAGAATATTTCCCCTAAACTAAGGAATAAATGGAAACCTTCTTTCCAACTGCAGCCTGCCTTCAATCCATTTCTCCTGTGTCTTTCTCCCACCTTGGAGTAAGTTTTTACTTCCAACAAAGGACTAAGCAATAGAAGTCTACAAACACAATTGTCAGCGTTCCAACTAACCAATGACCTCAGAGACAAGCATTTCCTCAAAATTCCATTTTATTAGAGTTCTCATATTGGCACATCTGGGAAAACTCGAAACTGAGAGTTCCTAGTTTTCCCTTCCCAAAAGAAAATCAAAGATCCATTCCCCTGTGTCCATTAGTCCATCACATGGCACAATCAAATCATCATCCCAACTGGAGACCTTCCTCCAGACACTCCCCTCAGGTGCAAGGGTAACATGTCCTTGACTCTCTGAGAAAGAATGTTGTTGAGTCTAAACTTCTACCACACTATGAATTCCTCCCTCCCAAATTCCCAGGCAGTAAATGTGGCAGCCTCGAAGCTTCCAATTTTTTTTTAAAAAAAAATGGCTTCCAATGCTGACAACAATGCCTACAAAAATCTCTGAATATTAAGGCAGAAGGGACTGAATGCCATTCTTCCTTCAGGGCTTCCTGCTGGTACCCATGTCACAATTATGGTGCAGAATCCTGACCCAGATTGACCCTTAGTCTGATAACAACAGGGCTGTATTTCTATTCTTAAAGGTCTTTTCTGTTCACTCTTGGCAATGAAAAGAAACACATGACATCATGGCTTGGATTAAAGAATTAGTCTAAGCATTAATTCAGTTTTCCTGGTTTTGACGTACACTGACATACGAACCCATGCTTTGACAAAAAGAAAATGAAATGAAATGTAATCAATCTTTATTATGGTCCTAGAGCAGCGTGGATGGTGGAAGAATACATTAAAGAAGTCATAGGTATATAATATTAAAAAGTGTAGGGAAATATAAAGAGTTACATAAAAGACATATAAAATAGATATGGCTGTATTGGTGATTATGTATGAATAATGTAAATTAAAAGATTGTGCACTGCTAAGTTATAAACTACTCTGCGGTGGCCAAACAAAATTAAATGTGATTTATGATTCAGCATTATGTGTGAATCAGATCTTAAAAGCCATTGTGGTGGTACAAACTCTCACCTCAAATTTGCTAGCAATTTATTTACTTATTTATCTTTAACCTGACTTTATTATTTCTATCAATGACTCAAGGCAAGAAATGGTTATAAGCTGAGGCCTACCTGTATTCACAAAACCTTTATGAGAAGGTGCTCTTATTAATGTTTTCTCATTACATTACAGTCTCTAGAACTGTGTATCAAAGATACCTTTGCTTAAATGCTGTTTTCAATCACTTGAAGAAAAACTGACATGGATCACACAAAACACCACTGTAGATTAAGAAGAAACCATTTATTTGTGGTTCTTTATATTTTAAGAACTCCATCACTGACTTAGCCAGGTCATTGCATTAAGATGTAATAAGAGTTTATTTATTTCATCAAACTGTGTTATGGAAATGCAGGAGCAAGATTTTATTAATCTGGACTTAAGCGTTTAGCACGCAGTTCTATTTTTTTTTTCTCTCAAGGGATGGTTGCAGGAAAAATTTCCTTAATCAGCTGGGATGAATTGGTTATAATTTGAGCAGTTTCTGCCAAGCAGAGATTAAAAAAAAATATTGCTGTGTCAACTACAGTACAAGAAGTTTAATTGTTTATTTCAGAATAGTTTTTTTTTTAATGTCAAATGACTTGGCAGCAGTTCCTGTGTGGGAATTATATCTTGTAACTGTACTTACTGTTCTTGCTTGTTCGAGTATGAAGTGAGCCATTGAGAAAAGACTGCATAGGTGTGCTTAATTAGTATCATGGATATATTCTTTTTGATTTTAATTAGTGTGTCCCTCTTTTCCCTCTCTCCCCGTTCCCATTTCTGCAGGTAATTTTGTTCTGTTGAGACATGAGATCTTCAGCTTCCAGACTGTCCAGCTTCTCCTCAAGGGATTCATTATGGAATCGGTAAGAAACAGTATTTTAAGCCCAAAATAACAGCTTTGGGAGATCTACCGAAGTGTAACATTGCGTTGAAGGCTCCCAGGCTCCTGTCTGTTGTTAGGAGTTAGAAAAATTGTGGCCTTTTCAGAAATAGTTCTGGGATTTTGGAAAATCTGCCTCTTTTTAAAAAAAATCATTTTAGTGTTTTTTAATGCTCAACTTGATGTTTAATCCTTACTGCTGTCGTTGTTAAAACACTGGTCTTGTTTTCATCTTCTTTTTCTTTTTCTTTCATTCTTTCATTCTTTCTTTCTTTCTGTCCTTCTTCTTCTTCTTCTTCTTCTTCTTCTTCTTCTTCTTCTTCTTCTTCTTCTTCTTCTTCTTCTTCTTCTTCTTCTTCTTCTTTTCCTCCTCCTCCTCCTCCTCCTCCTCCTCCTTCTTCTTCTTCATTTTCATTTAACGACCCCATAATCCCTTGTGGGAATGGAATCTAGGAAATGAATGGAGCTAGCAGAGTGATTTAATGGCTGGATGCCTTTCCTGACGCCAATGAGGAGTTTTGTTCAGCAGATATATTCTCAGTGTGCTCAGAGAGAGAAATATCTGCCTCTACCTAGGACCGAACTCACAGCCTCCAAAACACTAATCTTGTTTTGATTGAGATAATACAGAATAAGCACAATGACAGAGAAAAGAAACACACACATTTATGCAGCCAATGTCATTTGAACAGAGAAAAATGGGGTGCAAATACAATAAAAAAAAAGAGTGAATTTTTCCTCATCTCTGTAAAAGTGGCCATTATGGCCATTTAATAACCATGGAAGTAAAAGTTTAAAAATGTAACAAGAAGTGAGGTAAACATTCATGGCCCTTTTACATATAAAGGTAAAGGTTCCCCTCACACATACGTGCTAGTTGTTTCTGGCTATAGGGATCAGTGCTCATCTCTGTTACAAAGCTGAAGAGCCAGTGCTGCCTGAAGACATCTCCGTGGTCATGTGGCTGGCATGACCAACGCCCGAAGGCGCATGGAACACTGTTACCTTCCCACCAAAGGGGTCCCCATTTTTCTACTTGCATGTTTTACGTGCTTTCGAACTGCTAGGTTGGCCGAAGCTGGGTCAAGTAACGGGAGCTCACTCCGTTACGCAGCGCTAGGGATTCGAACCACCGAACTGCCGACCTTTCTGATCGCCAAGCTCAGCATCTTAGCCACTGAGCTACCACATCCCTCCTTTGCCATATAGATAGTGCTTGATTTTCAAGCATCTGTTCAACAGCTGTTCAACAGCTGTGGCACTGGAAAAAAAAGTGACTTATGACCAGTTTTATGATTATTACAGCCTCCCATTGAATTTAATTTTGATGCGATCAAAAATTCAGGTCCTTGGCACCCGGCATGCATTTATAACAATTGCAATGTCCCGGGGTCATGTAATCCCCATTTGCAACCTCAATGGGGGCGATCTGGATTTACTTAACGACCATACAATTCACTTAATGACCACAAAGATTCGCTTAACAACTGCAGCAAAAAAAAAGAGGGTGTAAAATTGGGCACAACTTAATTGATGTGGCTAATCCTGCCCTGTTCTCTCTCCAAAATCTTACTGAAGGTTTTCTGTATGTGAAATATGTAATGCTTCTATATGTAAGCTGCCCAGAATTGCCTCGAGGTAAGATGGGCGGTCCTATAAATTTTTATATAGAAATAAAGAAATGTGAATAAGGAAGAAGACACTGCAGGGGAAGGACAAGATTTGAAACACATCTGCTTTCAGTCATAATGAAAATCCGATACACCTTAGGGCGAATAGTAGAATAATAATGCTGATAATATTTTACAGCATTAATTGTACAGGTAGTCCTTGACTTATAATATTTCATTTAGTGACTGTTCGAAGTTACAAGGGCACCGAAAAAGTGACTTATGACTAGAGGTGGTATTCAGTAGGTTCTGATCAGTTCTAGAGAACCGGTAGCGGACATTTTGAGTAGTTCGGAGAACTGGCAAATCCCACTTCTGACTGGCTCCGCCCCCATCTATTCTCTGCCTCACGAGTCCCAGCTGATCGTCTGGGTCTTCCTTTGTTGCCCTGCACAGGAGAACGGAGCTGGAAAGCAGGTTAGTGGGGTGGGGAGGGAATGGGATTTTGTAGTATCCTTCCCCTGCCATGCCCGCCACGCCACACCCACCAAGCCACACTCACAGAACCAGTGTTGTGGTTCACGGGCAGCAGGTGCAGACGGCAGCAGTCTCTGAGAATGAGGACTCGAATGAGGGGCCTGCATGTGATGCAGGGATGGGGCCAGGACTATCGGAGAGTGGGGTGCTGCCTTTGGAGTTTGTGGAGTCTGGCAGCAGTGACGAAGGGGTGCCCGTGCTCAGTGCATGCGCACAGGGCTGCTCGAAGGAAAGAGCAGCTGAAGCAGCATGGGCGACTCGGGAGTAAGGCTGCAAGGTGATGGCTCCTCCCATAAGGGATAAAAGCCAGCCTTCGGGGTTGGCTTATTTGCAGGAAGTAAAGAAGTTCTTTCAAGTCCAAGTTCTCATGGAAGACCTATCTATTCTGGTTCGTGTTTGGAGATTTTTGGTTTGGAATATTTCTCTGCAGTTAATCTTGTATTCTTAGCAGCCTTTTGTAACCTTGAAAGGGCTTGCTCTTATCTGGGATAATTAGTTTTAATGACTCTTTGCTGTGAATGAACAGAATTCACAGAGATGCATTAAAAAGGTTTGGTTTTATATATATTTTGTGTTTATTTGATTTGAACGAGACTTGGGTCAGAACAACCAGTAGTAAAAATTTTTGAATCCCACCACTACTTATGACCATTTTTACACTTACGACTGTTTATTTATTTATTTATTATTTCGGTTTATATACCGCTCCCCTCTCCCAAAAAGGGACTCGGGGCGGTGAACAGCCACAATAAAACATACAAATTACAAAAGTTAAAAAAGAATTTAAAATTGATTAAATAAATGGCTGAAGCCCATAAAACCCCGTACAATTTAAAATTGAATTAAAAGTTTAAAACACTGCTCATAACATTAGGCCAGACCAGCCTGTTGGAAAAGATGGGTTTTGAGTGCGCGTCGGAAGGCTCGCAGGTCAGCAATGGCCCGCATCTCCACCGGTAGTTCATTCCAAAGGGAGGGTGCTCCTACAGAGAAGGCTCGCACCCTCGGGGCCGCCAACCGACATCGTCCAGCTGGTGGCACCCCGAGGAGGCCCACCCTGTGGGAGTGCACTGGCCGGCGGGAGGCCGATGGTGGCAGTAGGCGGTCCCGCAAGTACCCAGGTCCTAAGCCATGGAGTGCTTTAAAGATGGTCACCAACACCTTGAATCGCACCCGGAAGGCCACCAGGAACCAGTGTAGCTCATGCAGGAGCGGTGTAATATGGGAGCTTCAAGAAGCCCCCAAGATCACCCGCATGGCCGCACTCTGCACCAGTTGAAGCCTCCGGATGCTCTTCAAGGGGAGCCCCATGTAGAGGGCATTGCAATAATCTAGGCGGGAGGTAACAAGAGCAGAAGTGACTGTGCGCAATGCGCCCAGTCTTCTGTTGCAGAATCCCCATGGTCATGTGATCAAAATTCAGATGCTTGGCCACTGACTTGTATTTATGACGGTTGCAGAGTTCCGGGGTCACGTGATCCCCTTTTGCGACCTTCTGACCAGCAAAGTCAATTTGCTTAATGATCATGCTGCTAACTTAGCAACCGCAGCGATTCACTTAACAACTGTGGCACGAAAGGTCGTAAAATGGGGCAAAATTCACTTAACCAAATGTTTCACTTAGCAACTTGGGGGGGTCTCAATTGTGGTCGCAAGCCAAGCTGTTCTGATGCTAGAGAAGTGTTGTGGTTTGCCAGCGGCCTATGCAGATGGCAGCAAAATTGGACAGTGGGGAAGAACAGGGACCAGTCAGGAGTCTGGGGAGGACTCAGACGAGGGTCCTGCATCTGATACAGAGATGGAGAAGGGAGCCATGTGAGTTGTGTGACTTACAGGGGAGGATTACCTTCATTTGCTGCAGCTGGGAACAGTGTTTAAAAAGGGAAGTTGAGACAGCAAGTTGTTGGCAGCAAATCATGAATTATCTGGTATCCTCGAGGCTTATCTGGGTTCGTAGTGTCTTCCCAACTGTGTGTGTTTGGCTGTGCTTTCAAGTCTGCAATTCCTTCTCTTGCCCTGTCAAGCATGGTTTGTTTGGATTTTTAGTTACAGTTTGTATGTGCTTTGTTTTCGGACTGAATTTTCTCCACTTAAAGGCTGTTCCTGAGAGAGTTTTTCTCCAGCTGAAGATAATCTGGACATTGGGGGCAAAGTTGGAGATAGTTAAAGGGACTCTTCTTGCTTATTTCACTGTGTTGCCTCTGTGCCACACCCTGGGTCATCACACATACATTCAATTTTGCATGTACTAAGATTGTTGGATGAGCACGCACAAAAACAGCCAGAGAAATGACTGAAGCCTGAGAAATGGGCCCTTGTCATTCAACAGGAGTGATAATTTACTAACCAGCTTATCAGGTACTTAGGAACAGAAGACTTGGCCACACAAGGAAATAACAACAGCCAATGACTTCATAGTCGGACGTCAACACCCCAATCAACCAGTAAGAAGCCACACCCTACCAGGCACCACATAAATGGGATGCATAGAATAGCACACATTCCAGTAGAGAGAAGTTCCTTGAGGATGGGCTCCAGTACAAGTCCAAAAGTTTGGAAGACTAAACCTCTGGTCCTGGAGTCCAGCCCAGATTGGATCCTGCAATAAACATCTAACTTCCTCATATGTAAACTTGAGAAACTTGAACAACTCGAAGTAGGATTCATTAATAACCTAGCATCCCGGAAGTGTAAAATCAGCAATGCTGCCAGTTATGGGGACAACCACAAGACTTACAATTTCTTGACATACGGAATACTGAAAGGAAGCTTGTACCGGGGGCTTATCTTAAGTTCACAGTAGGGAGTTGGAGAAGGCAAAGACCTCCCTAGTCCATCCACTTCCTAATTCTAAAAGATCTGAGAAGCATACATGTTTCCTCTCTTTCATTCTCACAGTAATCTTTGGAGGTGGATTAGGATAACTGAGAATTTCATCATTGAATAGGAAATTCAGCATGGCTTTCGCGAACCTTATTCTCGTGTTTCCCCCCCATGTAATGCTCCCCAACCATATCGGCTTTCACAAAGGGTAGATTATCGACAATCAGCCCCATTGATAGGAATGGATTTTGAAAGGCATCTGTAGCCAAGCCCTAAATTCCTGCTTGACTGAACACCATCATTGTAGATTTGAAAATGAATTTAGAAATTACCATCAGGACAAATCTCTGAGGATAGCATTCTTATGAAAGCAGAGCATGATTTATTTATGTATTTATTTTATTTGTCAAGCATGTATTAGAATTAGATAACATATAAGTGTAAACATGATTATGAATACATGAAATGGATATGAATAAAAAGGAACATGAGGGCAGGGACAGTAGCCACATTGGTACACTTATGCACGCCCCTTACAGACCTCTTAGGAATGGGGTGAGGTCAACAGTAGACAGATCCTGCTCTCATTTTGGAGGAACCAACTATTTTCTCCATAACCACAGCCCAAATCCACCTCAACCTATTCCATAGGTCAATGTTTTTGAAGAGTCTCATTCATCTACGTGATGGTTGTCCCAAAGATGCTTTTTCCAAAAGGTACCTAGACTGTCTTGGTTTTCTTTGAAAAAAAATTGCTTCTTATCTATACTTCTTGGATCCATCCTCTCTATTTCCTTTACTTATGGTCAACCTAGTCTCCAAAGCACCTGAAGGCAGGACAAGAAGCAATGGGTAGAAAATAATCCAGGAAAGAACCAACCTAAAACCAAGGAGAAATTTCCAGACAGTTAGAACAATCAGTGGAACAGCTCGCCTCCAGAAGTTGTGGGTGCTCCAACACTGGAAGTTTTAAAGAAGAGATTAGAGAAATGGTGTAGGGTTTCCTACTTGAGGAGTTGGGGAGTCCAGGGAGTTGGACTAGAAGACCTCCAAGTTCCCTTCCAACCATGTCATTCTGTTCTGTTCTGAGCAGACAAGGATATCTCCAAGGGTCTCAAAAAAGAGTCAATAGGATAGCTACCATTGTTCAATCTCTATCAAGAAGAGATTGGACTGGCATTTGTCAGAAATGGTGTAGGGTCTCCCGCTTGGGCGGGGGGTTGGACTAGATGACTTACAAGGTCCCTTCCAACCTCTGATTATTTGTTATCTGTTAAACCACACAGCTAAAAAAATATTTAGACCGAACCCTGCTGGAAGGGTCTCTACTGGACTAGTAGATAACACAACACAATAAAAGGTGTGAAAAATAAAAAGAGATATATCAGACATCAAAGCTCATCAAAGCAGATCCAGGCAGATGTTTCTGGAAAAAAAAATAAACATATAGAAGGTTCTGGTGAAGACTGGCTCTTGTAATAGAATCACACAGCTGGAAGGAACTTTGGAGGTCTTCTAGTCCAACCCCTTGTCCAAGACAGGAGTCTTTATTTCATCTTGTACAAATGGCTGTCTAATCTTTTCTTGAAAAACACCAACAATGGAGCACCCACAACTCCAGGAGGCATTGAGTAATTGTTGACATAGTCAGGAAATTCCTCCATGTTTTAAGGTTGGATCTTCTTCTGAGCACCTTCCATCCATTGCATCTTGTCCTGCCCTTAGGTGCAATGGAGAATAATCTACACCCTTTTCCCTGTGACATCCCTTCAAATATTGGAAGACACCCTCATATCATCTCTAAGCCTTCTCTTTGTTAGACTAAACATACCTAGGTCCCTTAGCTGTCCCTCATTCGATTTAGCCTCCAGACCTCCTTATTATTTTTGTTGCTCCTTCTTTCTGCATTCTTTCTAGGGCCACCTCAGATCTTTTCTGGGGTCATCTTACAGCCCATGACAGCCATTAAAAAACGTTTAACCAATCCTTTGAGGCTGGAATTCAGCCATAAAGACATGGCTTTTTTTGGTAGAGGTCCTGAAAACTTCAGTTTTTCATGTCAAAGCCAACAAACATGATCATTAACCAAGATTGCGTTTTTGGAGGTGAATACCTTGCATAATTGTCCTGAATACAGATGGAAAATAAGACTGAAAATATTGAAATATTTGCAATATAGCTTGATGAGCTGTCTCAAATTTTTTTCCCCCACCTCTGCAAGATATTTGTGGATCGGTTGTTTTTACAACATTGTCAATGCTAACAATCTCTTCTATAGTTTCTCACGTTGAACAAGTCAAAGTATTCTCGCTCACTTTTTTCTAATTAAAAAAGAGCGAGCAATCCAAACTTGGGAGAATATTAATTGAAATGTTCAATTATCCCCAATGCTTAGATAGTCACAACTGATAGTTGGTACAAAAACATGGGATTAATATTTTAGTATTTTGGGCTAATATTTTAAATCTGAGGATCAATTGTTGGAGGTCAAAGGGAATCTGAGGATCATAGGGGAGATAGGGTTTACTGGTGTAGGTTTTTGCCTACTGTCTAGTATCTGATTGAAAATGTTAGGGGACACACACACACACACACACATCTGTGTGTGTCTGTGTGTGTGTGTGTGTGTATTCATAAGGTCTGGAAAGGACTGTTTTATTATACTGTTTTCTGCTGTTTTACTGTAGCTATTCATAACCTCTGGAATTATTGTTTTCATTAATTTTTCCTCCGCCTTAAATAAATAATGCAATGCTTTTCATTTTCCGGTAATAAAATGAATTTGCTCAGTGTGAAAAGAGTCTGTGAAGCAGAAGTATCAGAATTTTTTAAAAAAAAAAAAACAGCCTGGGAGGGAGCTTAAAGGGAAAATCTAAAAATAAATAGATTAAAATACAGATAGCCCTCGAGTTACAATCCCAATGGAGCACATTCATTACAGCTGTAAGTCGTAACAGTTGTAAAATGGGTCAGTCATGTGGCCAACTCGATTTCACAATCTTTTTTGAGGAGGTTGTTAAGCGGTTCTGAAAAGAACCAGGCAGTTGCTAAGTGAACTCATTGTTCACTGTGACACAATTTTGCCGAAAACTAGAAGTAGATGTCGGTTTGGGGCAAAACTGTTGTAAAAATCCAGTCACATTGACTGCAGGACACCACAAACAGCAGTAAATGCAGTTGTGTTGCCAAGCACCAGAAGTGTGGTCACATGACCACAGAGTGGGGGGGGGGGAGGAATTATAACTTTGGATCTGGGTTGTGAGTCTCCTTTTTTCATTTGTTCTTTAACTTCAACTGGTCATCAAGCAAGGAGTAGTTCGCAGGAGCTATGCTAAATTACATCCTTTTGGTTCTTCAATAGCTTCCAGTTCTCTAAGAAATTCAGTGAGGAAGTGGATTTTTGCTAAGTCAAAGACTACTTGTAGAGTAGTCAGTTTGTGAAGTTTTACTGCAAGCTGCCGATCATATTCCAATATCTCAGGAGCTGCCACAAAGAAGAGGAGGTCAACAAATAAAAAATCAGAACACTAAATACAAACTGGGCGGATTCGACCTCGCAGATGACGCTCACTCTGTCAAGAACCTAGGAGTACTCACTTCAAAAGACCTAAGCCCCAGAGCGCACTGTAACAGCATCGCCAAAAAGGCATTAAGAGTTGTTAACCTAATTTTGTGAAGCTTCTTTTCCAGCAACGTTGAACTGCAAACCAGGACAAAGAAACCTTCGCCAGACCAATTCTCAAATACAGCTCATCTGCCTGGAATCCACACTGTATAACGGACATCAATACAATTGAGTGAGTCCAGGGGTATTTCACGAGAAGAGTACTCCACTCCTCTGCTCGCAATAGAATACCTTATGCCACCAGGCTTGAAATTTTGGATTTGGACAACCTAGAACTATACCGCCTATGGTCTGATCTAAGCTTAGTACTCAAAATTGTCTGCTACAATGTCCTACTTTTCAACGACTTCTTCAGCTTCAACCATAATAACACACAGGCAAACAATAGATACAAACTCAAAGTAAACCCACTCTAAACTCGATTGCAGAAAATATGACTTCAGCAACAGAGTGGTCAATGCCTGGAACTCACTACCTGTTGTTACATCCTCAAACCCAGAGGTAGTATTCAGCAGGTTCTGACCAGTTCTGGAGAACCGGTAGTGGAAATTTTGAGTAGTTTGGAGAACCGGTAAATACCTCCTCTGACTGGCCCCGTCCCTATCTGTTCTCTGTGCCCTGCACAGGAGAACAGAGCTGGAAAGCAGGTTAGTGAGGTGGGGAGAGAATGGAGATTTTACAGTATCCTTCCCCTGCCATGCCCACCAAGCCACGCCCACAGAACCGGTAGTAAAAGAATTTGAATCCCACCACTGCTCAAACCCCCAAAACTTTAACCTTAAACTGTCTACCGTGGTCTCACTCCATTCCTAAGAAGTCGGTAAGGGGGCGTGCATAAGCGCACCAGCGTGCCTACAATCCCTGTCCTACTGTTCCCATTTATTCGTACTCAATTATTATGTATATACTTATACCAGTTTATACTTACATGTGTATATGTTATGTTCATCCTTATACTTGTTTTTTCATACATAAATAAATAAATAAAATAAACCTATCTCCCAAAGCACCTGAAGGCTGGACAAGAAGCAATGGATGGAAACTAATCAAGAAGAGAACCAACCTAGGAGAAATTTCCTGACAGTGAGAACAACTAGCCTCCAGAAGTTGTGGGTGCTCCAACACTGGAGGTTTTTAAGAAGACTATCATTCCAATATTTGAGGGGTTGCCACAGAGAGGAGAAAGGGGTCAAGCTATTTTGCAAAGCACCTGAAGGCCAGACAAGGAATAATGGATGGAAACTGAACAAGGAGAGATTCAACCTGGAAATAAGGAGAAACTTTCTGACAGTGAGAACAATCAACCAGTGGAACAGAAGTTGCCTTCGGAAGTTGTGGGAGCTTCATCACTAGGAGATTTTTAAAAAAAAACCTGGACTGCCATCTGTCAGAAATGGTATAAGGGTTTCCTTCTTGGGCAGGGGGTTGAACTGACAGACCTCCAAGGCTCCTTCCAACTCTGTTATTTTGTTATATGTTCAATGATTTCATCCTGTTTTTGTTATTTATCCTTGACAATTTTACAAATAGCCAACGGCCTTTTGCATCGAGGAAGTAGAACAGAAAAGCGAGTCAATTCCAGCAATCCCATTATCTTCCTTCCATCCCTGCCAAACACACCTCCTTTCTCTTCTCCGGCTCTTTACACATTTCTCATTTGCTGCATTTTCTTTTTTCTTTCCTGAATACTTGTTCCAAAGTATAGAGCTTTATTGCTTATTGTTCTTGCAAATCTCGAATGCCTTAAATGCCTTTGTTAAGCGTAACTTGCTGTGGCATGACAACTTCAAAACACAAAGGCAAAAACTGAATCAGCAAGTAAAGCCAGCTTATGATCTGCAGCTCTGGGTTCAGCTTCACTTCAACTTCTGAGGATTTTTTTTTTCCCCTTCCGGCAATTTTTTTTTTTTTTTTTTGGGAGACAGATGGTTGAAAGCAGCTTTGGAAATGGCAGGTTCACCTGCTAAGAGAGTCGACTTTCAGATTTTCGTAGCCCTTTAATCTCACCCCTTAAATACAAAACATCGGTTTCCTTTAATACTTTTGAGGGACAGCGGAGAATGAAAAGGGATAAAGATGTTTCTCCCAGGGGCTACGCTAGGCGACGTTCCTTTGATCTTCAGTAGATCCCAATCCTCCAAGAAATTTCAGCGAGACAGTGGATTTTGATAAATTCTCTGAAAAAGCATAGAACATAGAATAATAGACCTGGAAGGGACATTGGAGGTCTTCTAGTCCAGCGGTAGGGAAACTTGGCTCTTTTATCACTTATGGACTTCAACTCCCAGAATTCCTGAGTGAGCCATAAAAGGTTCCCCATCCCTGGCCTACTGGTTTTTCATTTGTGAGGGAAATCAATTTTTGACTTGAATGGGACTGTTTAATATACAAATGTAGGATATATAAAGCATATTGATCATTCAAGTCAAAAATTAGGACATTTGTATATTAAACAATCCCATTCAAATCAAAAATTGATTTCCCTCACAATTGAAAAACCAGTAGGCCAGGGATGGGGAACTTTTTATAGCTCATTCAGGAATTCTGGGAGTTGAAGTCCATAAGTGATAAAAGAACCAAGTTTCCCTACCACTGTTCTAGTCCAACCCCAGTCTCGTGCAGGAAACCCTATATACCAAGGGTCTTCAAACTTGGCAAGTTTAAGACTTGTGGACTTCAACTCCCAGAATTCCTGAGCTAACATGACTGAAGGAGGAATTCTGGGAGCTGAAGTCCACAAGTCTTAAAGCTGCCTCTTCTTAAAAGCCTCCAGTGATGGAGCACCCACAACTTCTGTAAGAAAGCTTGGTTGATTGGTTGATTGCTCTCACCATTAGGAAATTTCTCCTTAGTTCTAGGTTGCTTCTCTCCTTGGTTAGTTTCCATCCATTGACTATGGAAATTCTCAATCATCCAGGTCATAGTTGTCTCAAAGCTGTTTTTTTTTCTCCCCTCTCTAAAGGCAATTGGACTTTCTGGTTTTTCTTTGAAGACATTTCGCTTCTCATCCACGTAGAAGCTTCTCATTCTGGCTATCAGGACTAAAGAAGCCTCTTGGATGAGAAGCAAAATGTCTTCAAAGAGAAACAAAGTCCAGATGCCTTTTGCAAGAACACTTACGGGACTTTTTATTTTTTTGCTTATCATTCATTCATCATATTAATAGCGTCATATAATTTTAAACAAGTCTTTTTTTTTTCATTCCCATTTACCACTTGAAAACTCTAAAATTCACATCGCAGTTCCCGAAATAGTTTTCTTGCACCTCTGCTTCTAACTATAAGCCCAAACCTCTCTTTCGTCACCCCCTCGTCTACCAACACTTCCCTCTTTCTTTCAGATTAAGTTACTGGTTGGTTTTGATATCATATCAACTGGTATGTGTATCTAAAATAGGCGCTTAATGTCAAGGGGGGAAAAAAATGATGTTTCTGTTGTTCATGTATTCAGTGTTAAGTGCCCCTGGATATGGCTCCTGTAAACAAGTAACAGCAATGCTTGCTGATAAAAAAAAATGTTAAAATTTAAAAAAATGCTTAAATTGACATAGTACTCTACTGCTGTTTATATAAACCACTGGCAGAATTTGCAATATTAAGAGACTTTTTCTCATACCAAAAATATGTGTATATGCTTTCTTTTAAGATTATGTTGGCTATAAGAGAATAACAAATTTGGAAGGGACCTTGGAGGTCTTCTAGTCCAACCCCCTGCTTAGGCAGGAAACCCTACAACATTTCAGACAAATGATTGTCCAATCTCTTCTTTAAAACATCCAGTGTTGGAGCACCCACAACTTCTGGAAGCAAGTCATTCCACCAATTAACTGTCAGGAAATTTATCCTTAATTCTAGATTGGTTGTCTCTTTGATTAGTTTCCATCCATTGCTTCTTGTCCTGCCTTTTGGTGATTTGGAAAATAAGTTGACCCACTCTTCTTTGTGGCAGCCGCTTAGATATTGGAAGGTGCCATCATGTCACCCCTAGTCCTTCTTTCATTAAACTAGAAATACCTAGTTCCCTCAATATCGTATGTTTTAGCCTCCAGTCCCCTTATCATCTTTGTTGCTCTTTTCTGCATTCTTTCTAGAGTCTCAGAATCAGAATAGAGCTGGAAGGGACCTTAGAGGTCTTCTGGTCTAGCCCCTTGTGCAAGCAGGAGATCCTATACCATGTCAGACAAGTGACTGTCCAGTCTCTTCTTAAAAACCTCCAATGATGAAGCACCTGCAATGTTTGAAGGCAAGTTGTTCCATTGGTTAATTGTCCTCACTGTTGAGAAGTTTCTTTTCAATTCCAGGTTGCTTCTCTCCTTGATTAGTTTCCATCTATTATTTCTTGCCCTTCCCTCTGGTGCATTGGAAAATAAATTGGCAGCCTCTCAAATACTGGAATACTGCTGTCTTGTCTCCCATGTCCATCTTTTCTCTAGACTAGCCAAATCCAAACCCTCTAATCGTTCTTCGTATGTTTTAGTCTCCAGGCCTTTAATCATCTTAGTTGCTCTTAATCATCTTAGTTGCTCTTCAACTTTCAATTCCTAGTGATGGTTCTGGAAAAGCAGAGATATTGATATAAATACAAAAAGCAGGCTAGTTAAAACAACAGTCTTCCGTATAATGATGTATGGGTGTGAGAGCTGGACACTAAGAATGGCTGATCAAAGAAGAATTGATGCCTTTGAACTGTGGTACTGACTAAATTATTGTAGAATACCATGGACAGCCAGCATAACAACTAACAGAGAGGTGTTAAATCGTATAAAACCAGACACATCACAAGAAGTTAAAAATCATAAGACTACAACTGATTTATCTTGGCTGTGTTATGCATTCAAATTCATTGGAGAAGTCAATGTGCTAGGAATGGTTAGTGAAAAAAGAAGAAGGGGAAAACAAAGTACATGCTGGCTTGGTAGCATCAAATCTGATACAAAGTTGAACATCCAACAATTGAAAGAAGGTGTGCTTGTCAAAGTAGCATGGAGAGCATTTGCCTATGGCCAGATATGACTCAATGGTTAAAAATAACAGTGATGTCTATGGAGATGCTCAGTCATCCAGGTCATGGTTTTCCCAGAGGTGCTTTTTCAAGAGGCAACTACACTTTCTGGTTTTTCTTTGAAGACATTTCACTTCTCATCCAAAAAACTTCTTCAGATCATCCAAGAAGCTTCTTCAGCTTCTTCTCATCCAAGAAGTTTCTTCAGCTTCTTCTCATCCAAGAAGTTTCTTCAGCTTCTTCTCATCCATGAAGCTTCTTCAGCTTCTTCTGATCCAAGAAGTTTCTTCAGCTTCTTCTCATCCAAGAAGCTTCTTCAGCTTCTTCTCATCCAAGAAGTTTCTTCAGCTTCTTCTCATCCAAGAAGTTTCTTCAGCTTCTTCTCATCCAAGAAGTTTCTTCAGCTTCTTCTCATCCAACAAGCTTCTTCAGCTTCTTCTCATCCATGAAGCTTCTTCAGCTTCTTCTCATTCAAGAAGTTTCTTCAGCTTCTTCTCATCCAAGAAGTTTCTTCAGCTTCTTCTCATCCATGAAGCTTCTTCAGCTTCTTCTCATCCAAGAAGCTTCTACAGCTTCTTCTCATCCATGAAGCTTCTTCAGCTTCTTCTCATCCATGAAGCTTCTTCAGCTTCTTCTCATCCAAGAAGTTTCTTCAGCTTCTTCTCATCCAACAAGCTTCTTCAGCTGAAGAAGCTTGTTGGATGAGAAGTGAAATATCTTCAAAGAAAAACCAGAAAGTCCAGTTGCCTCTTGAAAAAGCACCTTTGCGACAACAGTGATGGTTAGTTTAGCTCCAGCACAAGAGAAGCTGACGCGTAAAAAAGATTATGACAAGCGAAAGTTCTTGAAACACACCTACTAAAAATTATAACAAGTTCCCAATTAGGGAAGAAATAAAAGACAGCAGTAGAAGTCAACATGTCTGCAAAATGAAAAATACAAAGCGAAGATTCAAAAAACAATAAAGGACTTGAACTGAAGGTAGATCAAGGGACAGAAGCTTTCCCCAGACATTTATAGGACTAAATTAGCCAGAGTGCTTTGCCCCAAGGGACTGCTTTGATGGCATCTGAAAATCTCCGGGGGTTAAGTAAAGATGAAACCTACAGATGGAAGGAGGGCACGCTTATGCAAAACAAGTGTCATCTGCTAATGGCCCCAAGCGAGTGACCTGCCAGGCAATTGATTTCTTGACCTATCTAAAATGAAATGAATGGCCTCAGCTGAGTCTAAGCGGGCAAATGAATTAAGGTTTCTTTCCATAGCCTAGGACTGACGTTAATGAATATTACCGCTACCATCCATATATATTTTTTTTTCCTGTCTTCTGAAATGGAATTACCTAAGACAACGGGGTCAAAAAGATATTTCAAATAGAGGTAGATAAATAGATCTTGATATGGGACACTCAGATGCTTGCCTGTTCTTTTTACTACTGGTAAAATACTCAATTAATGTATTCTAAGAAGATCCTAAAAATGTGTGCATGCGTGTGTGTGTGTATCTATATCTATCTTTATGTATACACACACACACACACATATACATATCTACATCTACATCTACATAGATAGATAGATAGATAGATAGATAGATAGATAGATAGATAGATAGATAGATAGATAGATAGATAGATAGATAAGGCAGGCAGGCAGGCAGGCAGGCAGGCAGGCAGGCAGGCAGGCAGGCAGGCAGGCAGGCAGGCAGGCAGGCAGGCAGGCAGGCAGGCAGGGAGGGATATACAGTAAGATAGATAGATAGATAGATAGATAGATAGATAGATAGATAGATGGATGGATGGATGGATGGATGGATGGATGGATGGATGGATGGATGGATGGATGGATGGATGGATGGATAGATAGAGAGATAGACAGACAGACAGACAGTTAGATGATAGATACAGTAGGTAAGTAGGTAGATAATAGATAGGTAGATGATAGATGATAGATAGATAGATAGATAGATAGATAGATATAATATAAATAGATATAGATATATAGATATAGATATACGTAGATATAGATATTTAGATACAGATGTAGATTAGATATATAGATATAGATATATGTAGATATAGATGTAGATTAGATATATACATATATAGATGTAGATTAGATATCTAGATAGATATATGTAGATATAGATGTAGATTAGATATATGTAGATATAGATGTAGATTAGATATATACATATATAGATGTAGATTAGATATCTAGATAGATATATGTAGATATAGATGTAGATTAGATATATACATATACATATATGTGTGTGTAGATTAGATAGATATAGATAGATATAGATGTAGATTAGATATATAGATAAATGTAGATTAGCTATATAGATATAGATAGATATATATAGATGTAGATTATATAGATATATAGTTATAGATATAATTATAGTTATACATATAGATATATGTGTCCCCTTCTTGCATACTGATCTCCAATTGATCCTTGATACCTACTTTGTAACCTCCCATAAAGTGCTAGAGATATTATTATGCTGAAGCTCCAATTTAGCACAGGAAGACTTATTCCAAGTATGATTTCATGAAATCAAAAGCAGCTATCCTACACAATTTCCTATTAGACAGCAGTTTACAGAGACTGCAGAAAATAAAGAGAATTTAAACATGTACAGATATAGAGAACCTGGGGTATAAAGCACTTGAAAATATTTCGTACTTGTATGCTTCCTTTCTAAGCTCTATCACACCTACAATGAGTTTAAATTGATGTGAAAAAGCACTTAGTGAATTAATCACCTAAAATGGAAACTTCCCATCTCTCAAGAAAATACTGATATACCAGGGTGGATTATAGGTGTGTTGTTTCTTAACATGAATTACTTTATTATAAGAACAGATTATCATATGGAAATAATACACAACATTAATGTCCTATTTTTACCCATTTTAAATCAAGCTGGAATATTCATAGGAAACACGATTTCCAGTTAGACTTTATGATTAAGAGTTTAAACAGATTGTTAAAACTTCTGCTCCTTTGAAACATTCTGCAACAACAAAAGCTGAATATCTTAAAACCTGTTAAAGCGAGACTGATTTCCCAGGTGTAGCATAAGGTGATAGGCAGGTTGTTCTACAGGAAGTAAGTCAAAAAAGTCAAGAGGTCAGTTACAACCAGGGAATGTTTTTAATCTCTGTTATGATACTTATGAGAAAGGTGGTTGGTTTTGACAGCACGGCTGTGGTCACCATATTGAATTTTTTTGACCCACCTGTGCAGACAACCCCGATGATGGGAATTTGGGGTAAAATGGACTAGTATTAAGACCAGAGTTGAAACTAATCCAGTTCTCCTCAATATGTTTTCTTTCCAATTAATTGGGGTTACAGCTCTCTCAAAATTCCTGGCCATTTGATGAAAGCAATACAGGTAGTCCTCAACTTAGGACCGCAGTTGAATCCAGAATTACAATCATTAAGCCGTCGCTGTCATTAAGCAAGGCACCCATGCAATCCCGGATCTCCCCATTGCAGTCATTATCAGTGGTGGGATTCAAAACTTTTTACTACCAGTTCTGTGGGCGTGGCCTGGTGGTGTGGCTTGGCTTGGTGGGCCTGGCTTGATGGGTGTAACAGAGGAAGGTTACTGCAAAATCCCCATTCCCTCCCCACCCCACTAACCTGCTTTCCAGCTCCGTTCTGCTGTGCAGGACAACAAAAGAAGACCCAGCCAATCATCTGGGACTCGGGAGGCAGAGAATAGATGGGGGCAGGGCCAGTCAGAGGTGGTATTTGCTGGTCCTCCAAACTACTCAAAATTTTCGCTATCGGTTCTCCAAAACTGGTCAGAACCTGCTGAATATCTCCTCTGGTCATTATGCAGAACACGGAGTGTCTCAGGAATAGGGGAAGCCCTGAGTTGCTGAACAAATGGTCATATAGGGTTTTAATTTTTAAATCTTCATTTTTAACGGGGTTTTATTGGTTTTATTTTTAATTACAGCCGTGCATTTAATTCTCTTTTAACTCATTTTAAAATTTATATCGATTGTATTTTATTGTGGCTGTTCACCGCCCCGAGTCCCTATTTGGGAGAGGGGGCGGTATAAAAGTTTTAATAAAAAATAAATAAATATACTGAAATTTATTTAACAGAATAACAGAGTTGGAAGGGACTTTGGAGGTCTTCTAGTCTAACCCTCTGCTCAAGCAAGAGAACCTATACCATTTTGGACAAATGACTGATCAATCTGTTTTTGAAAACCTCCAGTAATAGAGCAAGCACAACTTTTGGAAGCAAGTTGTTCCATTGATTAATTGTTCTCACGGTCAGAAAATTTCTCCTTAGTTCTAGGTTGGTTCTCTCCTTCATAAGTTTCCATCCATTGCTTCTTCTCCTGCCTTCTGGTGTTTTGGAAAATAAGTTGACCCCCTCTTCTTTGTGGCAGCCCCTCAAATATTGGAATACTGCTATCACATCACCCCCTGGTCATTCTTTTCATTAAAATAGACATACCCAATTCCTGCAACTTCATGCATTTAGCCTCCAGCCCCCTAATCAACTTCGTTGCTCTTCTCTGCACTCTTTTTAGAACTACATATTTCAACATCTTTTTTAAATTTTGCGGTGGTCTTAATATATGGAGATGAAATGGCCCGTAATTTTTTTTTAATTCCTTCACACAAAACCATACATACCCAAGTAGACTAAAATGTGATTGCCTCCTTTTTGGCTTGACAGTTGTGCAAAACATAGCCTATTTCATTCTTCTTTCTTGAGGAATTTGAATATGACCTACTTTAGCATCAATGCAGATCAGCCAATCGCAGCAAACATGGGAGAAGTCAGAAGGAGCATGAATTTAGCATATAGGAGCTTAAAGGTTATATGTATTAGCACTGGAAAGACTTGGTAGAGACATGAATGAGTGATGGCTATGATGTTTTTGCTGAAATATGAGAACTCTAGATGAGACAAGGTAGCCAGACCATAAAAATGTTCAAAATGATTAAAGCTGACAACTCTAAACAGAATGATGAAGAAGCCAAGCACAGTAATATGATGTGTTGGGACTATATCAGAGGTGGTATTCAGCAGATCCTGAGCAGTTCTGGAGAACCGGTAGCAGAAATTTTGAGTAGTTTGGAGAACTGGCAAATACCACCTCTGACTGGCCCCGCCCCCATCTATTCTCTGCCTCCCGAGTCCCAGCTGATCGGCTGGGTCTTTTGTTGCCCTGCACAGGAGAACAGAGCTCGATAGCAGGTTAGTGGGGTGGGGAGGGAATGGGGATTTTGCAGTATATCCTTCCCCTGGAGTGGGGTGTAAATGGGATTTTACTTCCCCTGCCACACCCACCAAGCCATGCCCACAGAACCGGTAGTAAACAATTTTGAATCCCACCACTGGACCATATGATGCAGTCAACTACAAACAAGCCAACCAGTTTTTAACCTAACAAGTTTGCCCAAATTCTTGTTTAGAGTCAATATATTCATTGAGTGACTGTTCAAAGTTACAACATCACTGAAAAATATGACTTGTGACCATCTTTCACACTTATGACTGTTGCAACATCCCCATAGCCATGTGATCAAAATGTCCCGCGGTCAGATGATCCCCTTTTGTGACCTTCTGACAAGCGAAGTCAATGGGGAAGCCAGATTCACTTAACAACCATGTTACTAACTTAGCAGCTGCAACGATATGCTTAACAACTGTGGCAAGGAAGTTCGTAAAATGGGGCAAAACTCAATAACTGTATTGCTTAGCAAAGAAAGGTTGGGTTCCATTGTCTTCTTCATCTATTTATAGGTTAAGTATGGACATATATGGCACACTGAACTTTACAAACGAATTTTAGTTTGGAAAAGAATTATATGAGATCATCCACAATTCAAAAAAACATAATGTTTTTTTTTTCAGTAGACCCACAACCCATTTACCCAAATGGACTGAATGGTCTCAGTGCCTTCATGCAGATTCTAGGTTTGTTTACTTTTACACTTGGTTGGTTCATTGTTCAGTGTATTGTGTAAACACAGAAAATGGATAGATTCGGTAACCAAATTAGCCATGCTGAGTAAACACAGTGGATGTTTCTCACCATAGAATAGCCTAGAAGAATAATCATAAGACTATGGTTGCCTTTACATGATAAATTAAATTACAAAGAAACCAATCACACTTGTGTTTGTGTTTTATGAGCTCAGTTGAGTTGAGGGCTCAGCATGTCAGGCTAACCAAGAAAATCATACTAATTGCATAATTGGTACATATATTTTTGAAAATAAGACTCTGAGTAGACTTACAATTGTATTTTTGCCCACTGTTACAGTTTTAAGTCATAATGGTCATTAAGCAGGTCATCACGTGACCATGCCTGAGTTTACAATTTCTTTGGGGCAGTTGTTAAGCAAAGCCATTGTTTATGATGGGTGTTCTTTTGCAGGAAACCAGAAGTAAATGCTGGTTTTTGGAAAAAAGCAATGCAAATTGTCATTTGATCTCAGGACACTGCAAATGCCCCCAAATTCATTTAGAATGTGGTCATGTGGCCTTAGAGGGACCTCGGATGTAAAATTCGGGTCATAAGTTCCTTTTTGGGGCGGGTCCATCGTAACTTCAAATGTTTGCTAAGCAACCAATCATAGGTTGAGGATCAATTGTATTGACAGAGTTCTAAGTAACAGGAAAGAGGTATTTCCAACAGAGTAAGGCTAGTCTTGAACACCAAGATGAGACTTTCATTAGGCTTTGCTGGAATCTGCCTACAGAAATTTAAAATTATCATTACTGTCCACTCCCCAAACAACAAAGGGAAAATATATTCTTAGTGCCACCAAAAAGGCTGTACTTGATCCATCCTAAAGCCACACTCTTCCCAAAAAAACCACACACACACAGAGGGGTTTTTTAATGTTTTTTCTCTGGCTTCCCTGAAGAAGAGTCCACTTTTGATTCATAGCTGTACTTTGCTAAGAATCCAAATCAAGCCAAAGTAAGGAATGCAAGCTATCTAATGACAAGTTTAATTAAAGGCGAGGATCGGAGCCAACTCTATCCAGAAGAGGCTAAAACAGAAATATGGAGAAAGGGCATGAGTAAGGATATTCAATTGGAGGATTCTTATCTGATGGTCCCACTGTCTTCTCCATGAAGTATACTGTGATGAACTTTCAGTGAAAGTTCTTACCATTTGAACATTAATTTTTTATTTAATGTTTGTGTTTTGCCAAGGTGGGGGGGAGGGAAATGGTGAGATGCCTTCCAAAATCCAAGTCCTCTGCCCAATTCCCACAGCTAAAGTACAGATGAAACACTATGAAAGCATTGAAAGCATTAGAGAGCCAGTTTGGTCTACTGACTGAGGCACCATGCTAGAAATTAAGAGACTGTGAGTTCTAGTCCCACCACCTTAGGCATGAAAGCTGTCTGGGTGACTTTGAGCCAATCACTAGGAAACTGTGAGTTCTAGTCCCATCTTAGATACGAAAATCAGCTCGGTGACTTTGCGCCAATCACCAGGAGTCAGTGAGTTCTAGTCTCGCCTTTGGCATGAAAACCATCTGGGTGACTTGGGCCAGTCACTTTCTCTC
Organism: Bungarus multicinctus; assembly: GCA_023653725.1. Classification (NCBI taxonomy): domain Eukaryota; kingdom Metazoa; phylum Chordata; class Lepidosauria; order Squamata; family Elapidae; genus Bungarus; species Bungarus multicinctus. Next base: position 85,446,793 of record CM042846.1, on the reverse strand, counting down.
TCAGCCCAATTCACCTCACAAGGTTGTTATTGTGGGAAAAATAGGAGGAAGTAATACATACATAGGGAATTTGTCCCATAATAGACATTTAAATTCACTTCTGCAGGACACATCAAGTCTCGCATTTGAAATATATACTGTAAGGCTGCTGATGGCAGCATTAAACAGCACAGTAGTAGTTAATATAAAAATGATGCTAAATTATCTTGCTGTGATGCAAATCACTTTCTTCTCATCTGAAAAATGTTTTTAAAATGAAGATGCCCCTTTGCGTTTCATAGTAAAAGGTTCAAAACAGCTAAAGCGTCTAGGGCTGCTCTTATTGTGTCTTTATATGGCGCTTCAGAATGGTATTGAAGGATCAGATGATGGAATGTACAGAGGAGGCCCTGGGGTCATATGTGGAGATAGGATCCAGGTATGGATGGAATGGACATGAGAGTGAGGAATATGAATTCTGATAAAATATTTTCTATTGTTTTCATTTCTGTGCCTTAAGCAGCCTTGCTCGTTCCTGCCCCTCTCTACAGAAGGGGGGGGGGGGTCACAGGGGAGTGGGGGTGCTGCCTCAGACAAAGATTTAAAACTGCTTTTACTTCTCTCTGTGGAAAGGGGGGTCACGGAGGGAGCTACCTTGAGCTGCTCTACAATAGGAAAGGAGTTGGAACTGCACTTTCTTAATGAGGCAGAAGTTAACACCTTAAACCTCTAGCCAGGATACCAGGAACAAGAATAGCTTGCTTATAAGAAAAAACCCCAAAACCACATAGCTGGCACAGGAAACTAGGACACTTTGCAAGATACCTGTGACCTGGTGTGAAACACAGGTGACATGACATTTAGCTATGTAGGGGGCTGAGAACCAAATAACCAATCAATATTATCTGTTATGCATGCATTATTAGGGGAAGGGCAAAGGGCTGTATGCAACCACCCCTTGACTATAAAAATTGCTGTAAGATTCTCATCGAGGCCCTTGGTTAGCATTTGAACCAGGATCCTTATATTTTGGTACCAAAATAAAAGTATATTGTATCACACTTTGTGTCTGGTGACTTATCGGCTTCGACACAAAGCAAGAGCCCAGTTTTGGGGACAACAGTATAATTTCTTTCTATGAAGGTACTCCACAACCATCGTAAATACATGTCAGATGTCAAATACTGACAATATCCTGGTAGGCTGCAACTGTGGGGTCCTCGGTGCTCTCTGAACTTGGTTGTTTTCTTGCAGACATTTCATTACCAAACTAGGTGACATCATCAGTGTTAGGCCTAGTTTGGTACTGCACCAGACATGAGCTACAAATATTATATCAGTAGGTTGCAATTGTGGTAAATACATGTTGGTTGCCAAGCGCCCAAATTTTAATCACTGTGGTCCTTAGGTACAAGAACTGATAGTCCTTTTTTTCCCCACCACCATTGTTAACCTCCATCATAAATTGGTACAATCAGTCATGTAATATCACACCTTATATCCATGTCACTTAGCAATGGAGTTCCCAATCCCAGTTCCCATTGTTAATTGACGACTATCTCTGGGTGCACAAGCAAAGCTGTGGCATTTCAGAATGCCATTTTCCATGCCAGATGCTGCGAGATTGAGTCACACAAAGGTTTGAATAGGGCTTCTACCAGTGGTGGGATTTATATTTTTTTATTACCGGTTCTGTGGGTGTGGCTCAGTGGGCATGGCAGGGAAAGGATACTGTAAAATCTCCAGTTGCTGGTTTGCTGAACTACTCAAAATTTCGGTGACTGGTTCTCCAGAACTGGTCAGAACCTGCTGAATACCACCTCTGGCTTCAACTTAGGGTTTACAATGTACCAGGTCCCACAGTGGACACCAGTGGATAGTGGCTGGTTTAGGAATGAAGGTCCCTCGTCTGAACATCCACTATTCTGATACAGATACAGAGTTGGAAGGAATCTTGTAGGTCATCTAGTCTAACCCTCCACCCATGCAGGAGATTCTGCACCATTTCTGACATATAGCAGTCCAGTCTTTTCTTGAAAGCTTCCAGTGATGAAGCTCCCACAACTTCCGAAGGCAACTTCTATTCCATGGGTTGATTTTTCTCACTGTCAGAAAGTTTCTCCTTATTTCCAGGTTAAATCTCTCCTTGTTCAGTTTCCATCCATTATTCCTTGTCTGGCCTTCAGGTACTTTGGAGAATAGCTTGACTTCTTCCTCTCTGTGGCAGCCCCTCAAATATTGGAAGACTGCTATCATGTCTCCCCTGGTCCTTTTCTTCACTAGACTAACCAGGCTCAGTTCCTGTGACCATTCAGGATAGGATGAGTTGAGTTAGCTGTTAGGACAGAAGACGTAGCAAAGAGTAAGATGCCTAAAACTGGGATGTGATGTGTCCTTTGTGAAGGATCTTCATTTTTCTGCCCATTGTCCTCCTTTTCTACCTTTATCCATTATTCACAGGTAGTCCTCGGCTTGCAACAGTTCATTTAGTGACCATTCAAAGTTACAACGGCACCTAAAAGATTGACTTATGACCGTTTTTCATACTTAAGACCATTGCAGCATCTTCATGGTCACATGATCAAAATTCAAACGCTTGGCAACTGATTCATATTTATGATGGTTGCAGAGTCTTGGGGTCATGTGATCGCCTTTTTCCACCTTCTGACAAGCAAAGTCAACGGGGGAAGCCAGATTCACTTAACAACCGTATCATTAACTTAACAACTGCAGTGATTCATTTAACAACGGTGACAAGAATGGGGCAAAGTTCATTTAACAACTGTCTCGCTTAGCAACAGAAATTTTGGATTCAATTGGGGTTGTAAGTCGAGGGCTACCTGTTTTAGTAACTGCCATGAGGCCAGTTGCATAATAATTTATTTTAGGACAACTGCTTAATCATCTGTATTGTTTACAATACTAAAGCCATCTGATGTTCCCTGACTTCATACTGGCAAAAACAATGACTATAATTCCATCACTTTATACTTGCCAAAATAGTAATTTTTAGGACAGAACCAAAATAACAAAGCAAAACAAAAGTCTTAGCATCCATCCAGCTCACTGTTGTTTACATCAGCTATGCTGGAAGAGGATTATGAGAATGGAAACTGAACAGATCCAAAGGTTATTAAGTTAAGAAAGAGTTAGTTGGCCACTTTTCAGTTAGATTTCCCCCAGATCTAGTTACAAACACCAGAGAATGGGACTAAACTTGGAATGTTTGAGTTACAGCCCCTTTTGAATGTGTAATTCCAAAATAAGAATATTTGGTGAGTCTAAATCCCTCTGAAATTTGTGGGATTTCAACAGATGTTTAAATTACGAAGTATTTGTCATTCTCCAGATTCCGATCTTAACGATATTTATGAAAGCATGAAGAAAGGATGCCAGAAAATGGGGTTAAACCTTCTTTTTGCTTTATTAAATTGGAAGTATTGAGACATATATATTTTTTCAAAGCATTAAAATGGGGCAGAGAGAGCAAGTTAACCGAAGGCTATGATGAACATAAAGGGGACTCCTATAATTGCAGACAGAACAGGAAGGGTAAAAAGAAAACTTTCCATCCTTCCCCTTGCATTCCCTTGCTTTACTCAGAGTCTGCATGTAAATTAACTGACATTCCAGGGAAACATATTTGATTGAAAATCCACTGGGGAATATAAAGTGAAGGATGTGGAAAACTAAATTGCCCAAGGCAATTTGAGAGATTAAAATAGCAGGGAGGGAAAGAGTTAAGCAATATCTCTCCTAGTCTGTTTTTCCCCCATTAGGTTGTGAGTAACATAGTTCTGTTCTCAGATACTGCAACCCCAAAAGCAATATGTTTCATAAGATTCATGAAGGGACCTTGGAGGTCATCAAGTCCAACCCCCTGCCCAAGGCAAGAGTCCTTATACCATTCTGGAGAAATGGTTTTGACCAATCTTTTCTTAAAAATATCCAGCAATTGGAGCATCCACAACTCCTGGAAGCAAGCTATTCCATTGGTTAATTGCTCTCTCAATCTGGAAAGTCCTCCATATTTCCAGGTTTGGAACTCCTTCTGAGGAGTTTCTACCCACTGCTTCTTGTCCTGGCCTGAGATGCTACAGTGAGTAAAGGTCAGGGTTTATTACCACGTATATTTCAAGTGGTTGGTGAAGAATCATCCCTCAGATTAGTTCACTTTGTCATGTAAAAATGTTCAACAGATGATGGGAGATCATTTTTCCCACATACACAAACACACCCATTTCAGGGCAGAGGCTAAGGGAATTCCCACACATTACAAATAAGCCACATCAAACATTGCATTTTCACGAGGTGAGAGTAATATAGGGCAGGCCTCCCTCATATCTGTGGTATTAACATGCCTCAGTTACACCTTTTTTCCCCCCTGCAGCTTCTCCATGAAGTTGCTTCATTTTGTGGTCAAATTCTTAGCTTTGCCAATAAATGTAACCTTATCCTTTTTCTTCCAACTCAAACACAAATGTGCAAAATCTGTGACATTTTCTCTTTAGCCAGAGAGAGATTTGAATCAATAAGGCAATCACGCTGACCTTATTTTTTGTTGAATGGGTGCAGAGTTTTCTGCCAATTTTAGCATTTCCCTGTCATGCTCCACTGCCTGGCAATTAACATAAATTCGTTTCTGCAGAGTAGTAAGGTGTGGACTTGGGGAAGTGATGATGTTACCTAGCTTGGTAATGAAATGTCTGCAAGAAAACCACCAAGGTCAGAGAGCACCGAGGTTTCCAGACTCTTGGGGAAGTGGTGGAACACACAGTTCCTCCTTTGTCTTAGGTGATCAATGCTGGAGTTGCCCCATTTTTGCAATCTTCTGCAGCGGAATCAGTCTGACCATCACAGCAGCCTCATTTCTCTAAATCAGGGGTCTAAATGTTCCTATTTGTCTACTTCTACTCACAGGAACCTGAAAAGCCTTTCAAAGCGAAACTAATCTCACTTTGACTTTTACCCTTTGAAATTTTTTGAATTCAGCTGAGCAGGTCCAGCTGAATACACCCTGTCTTTCCAGCCATCCTGCCCCCCTCCCCAAGCAATAAACAAAGGAACAAGTTTGTAAAGGAAATGTGGGTCAGCCTATTTTTAAAAAGAGAAAGTGAGATGTAACAAAGGAGAATGAAGTCATTTGTGGCCTTTTCTTCCCTCCCCTATTTGCACCAGTTTTGTTTTTAATTCAATTCGTGAGTTTCCATCCTTAGAAGGGTATCTTTTTGCACAAGTTCCCACAAAGGCGGGATTAGAAGTCAGTCTCCTAATGTTGGCCCAAAGTCACCCAGTCAGCTTTCGTGGCTAAGGCAAGACTAGAAGTCCCAAAGTCCTGGTGAGTGACCCAAAATCTGCCACTCAGGTTTCGTGGCTAAGGTGGAACTAGAACTCTCTGTCTCCTGCTTTCTAGCCTGATGTCTTAACTTCTAGACTAAATTGGCTCTTTCAGATAAAATAATTCCTCCAGTCATTGTGTTCAACAATTTAATCTTTTTAGCTGAATCAGTCTCCGTAGTTTATGCCTTGAACTGGACAACCGTTTTGTCTGAAACGTTATAGGGTTATCAGTCAATCTGAATAAGAGTTGGAAGGGACCTTGAAGGTCTTCTAGTCCAATCCCCTGCTCAAGCAGAAGACTCCACAACAGGGGTTGGGCTAGAAAACCTCCAAGGTCCCTTCCAAGTCTGTTATTCTGAACTGAGCAAATCTTCCTCTTCCCAGCTCGGATATTCTTCTTTCCCAAATAAAAGCAACAAACGAAACCTAAAGCCTTCGGGCTTTTCGCAGTCTCTTTTTTGACTTTTTCCCTAAGAGTCTGTAGAGATTCTTAGTCATCCAGGTCATGAGTGTCCCAAAGGTCCTTTTGGGGGGGAGGAGGCAACAGGATTTTCTTGTTTTTTTCTTTTTGAAGAGGTTTCGCTTCTCATCCAAGAAGTTTCTTCAACTCTGACAGGATATCCTTCCATCCCCTCACTATTCCGTCAGAGCTGAAGAAGCTTCTTGGATGAGAAGCGAAACCTCTTCAAAGAAAAAAAACAAGCAAGTCCAGTTGCCTCAAAAAAAAAAAAAAAAAAAGCACTTTTGCGACCTTTCTCCCTAAGCAAAGTCCAGTCATATGGGCGATACTTGGTTTGGTTTGATTCGGAGCTAAAACTTTGCCACCATCCCGGAGTCGGGAGTTGGCCCACAGCTGGGGCTGCTGCGGGCACGCGCGCGGAGGAGGAGCCGCCGCTGCCGCCGCTGTGGCCCCCCTTTCCCCCCCCACCCCACGCGCGCACGCGCGCCCCCGCTCGCCCCCCCCCCCACATGCCATAGTTCCGCCGCAGGGGGAAGGGACGAGGCGCGTGCGCCAGCCACTTCCTTGTTTTCCTCACGTGACCGCGAGGCGCGGCGGCGAAGCAAGAGGAGTGGGCGGGGCGCGTTGTAAATCCTTCTCCCTCCCCTCTCTTCTCTGTATCTATCTAAAACAAAAACCCACTAGAGCGCATGCGCCACTGGAAGTCTCAAGCGAACCCGAAGGAGGGCGCGCCTGCGCATTTACGCCCGCGCTCTTTCTCTCTGACCGTCGTTTTCCTCCCCCTCCCCTTCCCCCCCTCCCCCCACACACAGACACACACTCCGGAGTAGTAGGCGGGGCCGGCGAGCAGGCAGGCAGACAGGCACGCGCGTGCGTGCGTTCTGCTGCCCCCCCCCCCCACCTCCGCCCGCCCGCCCGCTGGTGGAGGCGGCTGCAGCAGGCGGCGCGGGAGCGCGCGCGGAGGGAGGGAGGAAGAGGCGCGTCTGGAGAGCGGGCGGACAGGCAGGCAGGCAGGCTCGGCGGTCTTGCTCGGGGGATTGCAGCTGGGGGTCTCCTTTTTCCTCCTCCTCCGCTGTTGCTGATTCTCCCCATCGCCGGGTCCCTCCCCCCCGCTCCATCTTGGGGGGGCGCAGCGGAGGGGCAGAGGGGGCACCTGCGCAAGTTAGTAGTAGCTCTGGGCAGTAGGGGAGACCCTCTTGTAGCAACCCCGCCAAGGGGGGGGGGTCAGTCCCTTGCAGAGAAGCTCCCTTTCCTCCCCCCCCCCCAGTTTCCAGGGTGGTGGGGGTGGGTGGGGAGGGGGCGCGACCCTTAGCGATGGATTCCCTTATTTTGGGGGGAAGGGGAGATGCCAAGGAGCTGGTGTACCCCGGAAGGCGCGCGACCTCCCTCTCCGGGGCTGGAGAGGAGATCTTGGCGGAGCGCCCCTTCCTCTCTTGCCCATCCCACTCCTCTCCTTCCCATTGCCGGGACCAGGAGAGATCCAGTAGCTTTCTGGAACTGGGAGGGATCACTTTGCATTTTTGCAAAAGGATGGGGGGGTGGGCATGGCTGGACTTGGCACTGGGTTGGCAGCTTGTTGGCAAAGTCTGGGGAAATCTTTGAGGGGGAGGGAATAGTTGGGGGTGTGCCTGGGATGTGCTCCCCCCCCCCCCTTTGGGGAGATAGGGGCTCTGAGATAACCTGAGCAGCTCCTGCTGACTTTGGATGGTGGAAGAAGAGCTGGTCTTAGTCAGACAGACATGGCCCAGGGGAGATGCCTCCCCCCAACCCCTAGTTAGTATAATCTCTACCCAGAAGGGCATCCTGCTTTGCCTCTCTTTACAGCAAGCTCCCACTGCAGTCAGGAGCCCAGCTGATCTTCTCTCCTTGATGCCCTGCCTTGTGTTTAATGCTCTCACTCCTCTCCTTGTCTCCCCTTTCTTCTCCTTGTGGCTTTTTGACTGTCCCCGTGGGGCAGGATCATGCCGGACCAGATCACTGTGTCGGAGTTTATTGTTGAGACGACGGAAGATTACAATTCCCCGACGACCTCCAGTTTTACCACCCGGCTACAGAACTGCAGGAACACCGTCACGCTGCTAGAAGAGGTACAGTACATCAGTGTTTGTCCTCTCCTTTTTGGCTGCGGGTGCTGCCTTGTGTTCTTCATGATTGTGACATGTGTGCTCTTAGGCGATAAGGGGGCTTCGGGGCTCCTGTCCCCTTTTGAAAGGCTCGGAGGCAGGAGAGGCTGCATGCTTTCTCTTCCATATCCTGCTATTTATTTTGCATTCATGATGACACTAGGGGCAACAGAGGCAGGATTGTTTGTCCATATAATTACGCAGAGGAAATGGTTGTATGGAATGAATGAAGCTTGGTGTATCTTTGGCACAGGTGAAACAGTAAATAATTAGTGGCAAGGACAAGGAGTGGAGGAAATTGCTCACAAGTGCAGAACCCCGGCAAAGCCACTGATGAGAAGTTGGAAGATGATGAAAGTAAGGGAAGATGCGGTGTGGTGGATTAACTTGTGGCAGTAGTAACATGCTCAGTCTTATCCATTCCCCCCCCCCTCCCAAATTAAATGTCATGGTTAACAAAGATATGGGTGTCATTCTTCACTTCTGCAAAATGGAATGTGGAATGGACTGTACAAATCTTGCAGACCAAAGACTGTTTTTCAAGCATGCATAGTAGAGGACGTTTCTGCAAAATGAAGCAAAACTAATCCATTTCATTTTTCTATCGTGTCATTATCCGTATCATTCTTTAAATCGTTATCCCAGCATCTTACAGCCATCGGTTAAAAGGCTGTTGAATTAACCTAGTGTTTTTCTGGCATCGTTTAAATTATTGCTGGCAGAAAATGTTTTCTGGCCTTCTTGAAAGAGCTTTAATTCCCTGACATCGCCGATTGCACTGATAATGCTTTTGCTTTAGGGAAGATAAAATGACATTCTGAAAGATTGGTGATATCTCTGTCTTTATTCAAAGAAACCTTGCTTAAAGCTGTTTTAATGTTGTTAACTAATTGGGTAATAGAACCAAAGGATAAGATCCATTGTTGGAGAAATGGCATTGTTTCAGAATTCTAACTTTTTACTGTGCTGTGGCAGCTTGGTAGTTTTTGCTGTGTAAGTATTGTTTTGCACAATTTCCCAAATAATGAATGCAGACAATCAAATGCTCCTATCGGCTGTTCATTCAGCTTAAGAGAACAGTCTGTTACTGGGTCAGTTGGTGGGTTTGGTCCTGAATCCCTTTGGCTGGCTCTTCGAGGGGTTTTTAGGGTTCTGAATCAACAATCTTCACAGCTTCTTTTAAATCTCGTTATGTCATCTTTCAAGCTTTCCTCTGAAAGGAGTTTAGTAAGATAAAAAGAAAATCAGAGCTTTCCTTGCACTTTGATACTCCTGCTGCTACCATGGGTCTCTGGTTTTCTGATTCCCAAAAGATGTAGACGGGAGGAATTTACAAGTCATATGATTCTCTGTCATCTTGCCTGGATGGGGTGGGGTAGCAGCTGGAATCTGACAATTCAGGACTTTTTTTCCTGGGTGACCTTCAAGCTTTAATAAAGTGCCTTTGAGGATTGTTGTTGTTTAGCAAGCGATTTTAAATCCAGTTGCAACTGTGAAATACTAAAAGACAGTATGTTACTCAAATAAACACTCTTGCCAGACAAAATGTATTCACAGTGGCCTCCTGTGTTGGCTGCATCAATCTATGTTTCAATCTACTGTATGAAAAGCTATGCTTAGCGTATGACTAGATTTCTTTTTCATTAGAGTTTTGTACTGAGAAAGAAACTGCTACATTATGGCTAAAATGTGTTACAAAAGTATTTTCTTTGAGGCTGCGGTTTTAAGCATCTTGGGTAAAGTAAATTCTTGAAATAAATTGGATACAATTATTATCTCAGCATGTGTTCAAATCCTTGGGAATGTTCAGAACAGTTAAGAGAAATTTTATTGTTTTTGAGAATGCTCAGAAATAGTGTTGGATTCAGCCAGGGTTTTTAAGGCTAGACAACTTCAAGATGTATGGACTACAATTCCCAGAATTCTCCATGCTGGCTACAGAATTCTGGGAATTGAAATCCATGTATCTTAAAGTAAGGATCAGGCCTTTATACTATGCCTTCTCAAAGTAATTTAATTTCTTTTGTTTGTCATTTAATCTGTGTTCTTTTTCTGGGTAAGAAATATCAGTATTTTTTTAAAAAAATATTTCATTTTCCCCACTAACAAGAAAATAAAAAGATGCATTTTCTTGTTTCTGTATCATAACAAATTGAATGAACAGAGAAAGAAAAGGAAATAATGAAATTCACTGGTTTTATTGATTGTCATTTTTTGTTGTTGTTTAAGCAGCAAGCCAGATTGTTGATTGCTTGGTTATATAAAAACTTAATGATTTTCTATAACATTTTAAGGACTTAATTTTTCTCTGCTGGAGAAAAGAACTCTCAAAATGGCCAATTGAAAACTATTTAGTGAAATGTTTGAAGCGGAAATGGTTGCAGTTGATAAAATCCCTATTCTACCTACGAATTATATTTTTAGGCATAATTACTATTACTTTTTTTTTTTTTTGAATAGTTCTACATCACTTGGTTGAAAGATACTGGGGAAGAAAAAGCTATGTGCAAGTATTATGCTTATTTATTTATTAAATATGTATGTCACTCATCTTAACTGTCAAGTGACTTCACGCAACTTACAGCATCATAAAACAGCAATATAAAATATTAAAACTATTAAGTGATTATACAGCAATAATAATATACATAATTAGGCCAGGCAAAGGTGGGTTTTTTCCCCTCAGGTGCCCCGTGTTTATATTCTGATATCACCAACGTTGTTTGGACATACTACTCAAATACCAAAGATTTTACCATGAATAAAGACAATGTTAAGTTTGAATGGCATATAGTTCTGCATTTTGAATACTGTTTACTCACATGATACAACATGGAGAAATGTGATGAGTATTTGTTGGAAATCTTTTTGTATGATTCATTGAGATGTCTCAAACAAACAAAAAATTCCTATTGTCTCTAGTTTTTTTCTTTCATTACTCTGGCAGCATTGACTTATTGGTAGTACAGGTAGTTGTCAACTTAAAACAATTCATTTAGTGATGATTCAAAGTTACAACTAGTATTTAAAAAGTGACTTACGATCCGTTTTTCACACCATTTCAGCATCCCCATAATCACATGCTCAAAATTCAGATGCTTGGCAACTGACTCATATTTATGACGGTTACAGTGTCCCAGGATCATGTGATCATTTTTTTAAACTATTACCATCTGGCAGATAGGATAATAAAAACAAGGACAAATAGCTGAAAAACAGTTTCTATCCCAGGGCAGTAACTCTATTGAAGTCTACTGTATAGTGCAATATTAATGCAATATCAGGAGTTTTCAATTCAGTATATAAAATATGAAGGATGTGTGTTTGTGTTTATTTTCAAGGTCATGATGTATACTGAAGATGGTATTTAATTTCATTTAAGAGGTGCAATGACAATAAAGTAAACTAAACTAAATCCTCATTTGTGACCTTCTGACAAGAAAATTCAATGGGAAAACCAGTTTCACTTAACAACCATGTTACTAATTTACCAACTGCAGTGATTCACTTAACAACTGTGGCAAGAAAAGTTGTCAGCTGAAGTAAAACTCACTTAACAAATGTTTCAGTTAGCAACAGAAATTTTGGGCTCAACAGTTGTTGTAAGTTGAGGCCTACCTGTATTTTGATGCTACTTTGATCTTGACCTAGAAATGAAGCATTTCAGAGCTTCAAGGAAGAAAGCTAGCATTTTGAAGGGAACTGGATCCAAAATGGCTACCGTTTTTTATCTATCTAAGTGCAGTTGGAACCAGTTCTCCGAAGCCTCTTCAGAACTTTTCCAGATGAGAGTTTATTACCCAAGGCCGTAATTCATTGTGTAGACCAGTGTTTTCAAAGTTGGCAACTTTATGCTGGGTGGATTTCAGCTTCCAGAATTCCTTAGCCATCCTAAAACCTGGGATTGACTTTCCACACACATCAATTAATGGGTGGCTGTATAAATCAGGTGGAGGATGGCTGCATAAATAAAATGACCATTTTCAGATTATTGAGAACGGGTATCCAGGAGATTGCTTTTAAATTGTGGTGTTGTGGTCTTAAGAATCCCTTGGACTGCAGCGAGATCAAACCAGTCAAGGAATCAACCCTGTCTGTTCTTTGGAAGGACAGATCCTGAAGCTGAAGCTCAAAAGCTTTGGCCACCTTATGAGATTCTTTGGAAAAGACCCTGATGTCGGAAAAGAAAGCAAAAGGATAAGGTGATAGTAGAGGATGAGATGGTGAGACAGTGTTATTGACGCAATGAACATGAATTTGGACAAACTCTGGGAGATAGTGGAGGACAGGAAGGCCTGGGTACTGTGGTCCATGGGATTGCGAAGAGCTGGACATGACTTAGTGACTGAACAACAACAAAATCCAGAAGACCGTTCAGTTGTAATTGATAGATAGATAGAGCCATGGTGGCACATTGGTTAGAATGCAGTATTGCAGGCTAACTCTGCCCACTGCCAGCAGTTTGATCCTGACTGACTCAAGGTTGACTCAGCCTTCCATTCTTCTGAGGATGGTAAAATGAGGATCCAGATAGTTGATGGCAATATGCTGACTCTCTAAACCGCTTAGAGAGGGCTGTAAAAGTACTATGAAGCGGTATGTACGTCTAAGTGCTATTGCTACAGCAGGCATGCAGAGTTTGGCACTTGAAATGTTTTCCATTCCCTTAATGATAACTTAGCTCTCGGTCATGTGAACAGGAAGGAAGTATGGAGCAGACACCAGTATTCTGAGCCCTTGCTTTGCTGCATCGCCCAATGGAATGAATTGGAAGATTTTTATTTTTCTCCCTTGCAGTCTCTATCCTCATCTAGTTTCATTTTCTTTTTTTTCTTTTATTTCTTTTTTTTTGCTGGCTTCTAACCCATACCAGATTTGATCTGTTTGGTTATTTTGGACAGTTATGCTACCGATGGACATTTTACTTAACATTCTTTCTGGCATTCCGTTGGGTTGGAAAGAAAAATCAAATAAGAATCTCTCCTTGCAGAAACCCAAAGCATAGCATTCAAATTGTCAAAACAGAATAATATAATATTTGTTTGACTCTATATTCATCCCTCGTAATTATCATTATGCAGTTTGACTATGTACATATGTATACCTTTACATGTATATATTTGATTATATTATAGCTGATTATATTATAGCTGATTACAATGTAAATATAATTTGTGGGAATCCTGCTGAATGCGATCAAGTGCCCTTTTAAGAGAGTATCCTGTTTCATAAAAATGTCCAAACAGATGTTTCTGGAAAGTCTTATATATAAGATATAAAGACAGTAAACTTTTTAGCAGTTTTGGATAGCATCCGGTATTTCAAAGGAATCTAAAAGTAATGGTGAAATACAGGTACTCCTCCATTCAAATCCCAAAATTTTGTTGCTAAGTGAGACATTTGTTAAGTAAGTTTTGCTTAATTTTATGACCTTTCTTGCCACAGTTATTAAGTCAATCACTGCAGTTAAGTTAGTAACTCAGTTGTTAAGTGAATACCCCCACCTCCCATTTCCTTTGCTTGTCAGAATAGAATTCTTTATTGGCCAAGTGTGATTGGACGTATAAGGAATTTGTCATGGTGCAAATGCTCTTAGTGTACATAAAAGAAAAGATAATTCGTCAAGAGTCAAGAATTATAAGGTACAACATTTAATGATAGTCATAGGGTACAATAAGCAATCAAATCATACTAGGAAACAGTCAATATAAACCATAAGGATACAAGCGACAAAGTTGCAGTCATACAGTCACAAGTGGGTAAGGAGTGATGAGAAGGTTAATAGTAATAGTAGTGCAAACTTGGTAAATAGTTGGATAGTGTTGAGTGAATTGAAGGTCACAAATGGAAATCCCATGCCCCCAGGACAGTGCAACCATCATAAATATGAGTCAGTTGCCAACTGTTGGAATTTTGATCCCGTGACCAAAAGTTTTCAGGGTTGAGAAATACTGTTTTAAAATCCATTCTCCTATTCTTTCTGAACAGTATCAGAATTCTGCATTGTATTCTGTAGTAACTTTAATTTAAAGGGATGGGGAATCTTTGAGCCTTCAGATGTTATAATTTCCACTCACCAATAGCTGTGCTTACCTGGCCCTGTTAAGAACTCTTGTTAGTAATATGTGGGGCAGCTGCAAGTTCCTTATCTTAGTTGTACTGGTTGAGATTCAGCAGACGGCATCAAGAGTTCAAATTTCTGTATTACACTAAGCTCTAATGTGTGGTCTGTGTGATGGTTAATGAAAGATGAGGGCTCAACTTTAAAACTTGTGGACTTCAACTCTCAGAATGCCTCAGCCTACCATGATCCCTGATTCAGAGTATCATAGAATATGAATCCAATCACTTGTTCCAAATTTGAGAAATGGTTGTACAAATCAAGGCCTAATGTAGAATGTGAACCCAGGCATAGTTGTCTTTTGGAATTACCTTACCTACAAAAAAGCGAAATGTGGTTTCCCAGAAATTTGTTTGGTGAATATCATTTTTTAATCCTGGATTTAAATATGCTGTTGTTGATTCTTATTGATTCTTCAAATTTCGAGCTTCCCCAAATACAAAAAGCTTGCTGCTTTTTGTGTTCAGGGATTAAAAGTAATTATTTACTATTTCTTGTCAAATTTAAGCATGGTTAAATTCTAGAACAGGGGTGTCAAACTCAAGATCTGGCCCGCAGGGACGTCCTGGACACAGCGAGGGACCAAGCCATGTGAAAACAAAGCTCAGGGCGGCCACACATGCCCCTGGGGCTCTGTTTTTGCTGGCAGAGCGCTGCAGGAGGTTGCCCCATCCAAAAACATAGCCAAAAGGGGACCACCTGGACCACCACAGGTGTCCCAGACATGAGTGACATCGAGCTGGCCATACCCATCTGGCCACGTCCCCCAGCTCCCCAAGGTCAAAAACAACCCTGATGCGGCCCTCTATTAAATTGAGTTTGACACCCCTGTTCTAGAACATAGAATAATATGGCTGGAAGGAACCTTGGAGGTCTTCTAAACCAATCTCTATCCATGGCAGGAGATCCTATACCATTCTGGACAAACCAGTCTCTTCTTGAAAACCTCCAATGATATGGAGCATCTCCAACTTCTGAAGGCAAGCTGTTTCCCTGATTATTTGTTCTCACTGTCAGGAAATTTCTCCTTAGTTCTAGGTTGCTTCTCTCTTTAATGTTGCTTCTTTCTATTACTTCTTGTCCTACCCTAGGGAGTTTTGGAGAATATGAATGAAGGCAAATATAGGTGTCCCAGGACAAGGTTGCAGGATCTAATCCGGGTCTATCACCGAGATCAGAGGTTTAGTTTTCTGAGCTTTCGGACTTGTATTGGAGCCCATCTTCAGGGGACTTCTTTCTCATCAGAATGTGTCATATTCTGGTGAGAGAGAACTTAACTTCCCTGAGGATGAGCTCCAACACAAGTCCAAAAACTCAGAAGACTGAATTTCTGGTCTCAGTGACCATCCCAGATTGGATCTTGACCCCCTCTTCTGTGTGACAGCCCCTCAAATACTGGACAATTGCTATCATATCACTCCCAGTCCTTCTCTTCGTTAGACTAGACATGCCTAGTTTCCTCATCATATAGTTTAACCTCCAGACCCCAATCTTCTTCGTTGCTCTTCTCTGCACTCTTTTTAGTATCTCAACATCCTTTTTTTTTGTATCATTGTGACCAGAATTGGACGCAGCATTCCAAGTATGGCTTCCCCAGTGCTTAAACATTTAAACATGTAAATAAAACATGAGAGGAAAAATTCCCCATAAAATTAAATTTTGATGAAACGCTCCATTCTGTTGACACTAAAAGTCCTACTCTGTAGTTTTCTCTTTTTGCTTTGTGCAATTTGTGACAAAAGAGAGAGGAAACAGGATGTTGTAGAAGTTGAAAACCTATTGTTGGTGTAATATCAAACAAATATTTTATACTAATTAAGTAGTTCTTGATTCATTATTCTGGGGTGTACCATGCATGCACAGTAATATAACCAGTGTTCAATTGCAGTTGCATGGAGTTATAGTTTTTAGGCAGTGAACAATGCATATGTGTATTCAAATAAATATCATGTACAATCATTTTCTTTCTGGATATGCAACAATAGTTAACGCCTCATCATTAAGAGTTCTTCAGTATAAATTGTTTTTTTTTTTTTCATGCACATTAGCACAATTCTTTTAGTGTGCTAAATGAAAATGATATCTTTCTTAAGCCAGTGTAGTTTGAATGTTTTAAGTGTGCAATGCCTCTAGGAAACAGAATCCAGCAGCAAATGCTACAGAGTGGGTTTACGTTGCACAATATTTATATACATTGGTTTTTGTGACTATGTTTGGTTGAGATTCGCTCTGAAATTTTGCATTTAGAGGTCTGCTGTCTGCATGGGCCTGGTGCACGTATGTGCCTTTAATCACTAGACATGCTTGCTACAAATTTTAGTCTTCAGATTCCATCGCAGTGGGATAATATAATACAAACTGGATTGAAATTCCACATGGACTTTGCTTGAGGATGTTGGCAGATATGATTATGCAGTTTGTCATTGTAATTAATACCTTTATCCTACCGTTGTAGAAGTGGCAGGAAGTATATCTACTGTAAAGCAAAATAGCCTATAACAAATTATGAGTTGGCTCTTTGGCTTTAGACTTAGAAGATGCGTGGGAGTAATGAAGTTGATTTTTCCAGAGTTATGTGTTCATGTGATTATTTTCAAATAATTAATACCCTAAGCAATTAAGAGGGGCGTGATGGTTCAACGGTTAAAGATGCTGAGTAGGTCAGCTGGAAAACTGATAACCCAGGTTCAAAACCCCAGTGTCACACAACAGGATGAGCCACCGTCCCTTCCTGCAGCTCCTGCCCACCTAGTAATTTGAAAGCATGCAAATGCAAGTGGATAAAAAGGTACCACTTCAGTGGGAAGGTGTTCTGTGTGCCTTGGTGTATAGCAAGGGTCTTCAAACTTGGCAAGTTTAAGACTTGTGGACTTCAACTCCCAGAATTCCTGAGCGAACATGACTGGAGGAGGAATTCTGGGAGTTGAAGTCCACAAGTCTTAAACTTGTCAAGTTTGATGACCCCTGGTTTATAGTCCTGCTGGCCACGTGATCATGGAAGAGTCTTATAATGCTGGCTCCCTTGGCCAAGACCTGGTGATGAGTACTGCCGCCTAGCATCAGATATGACTGGGTAGGGGAAGCCTTTATCTTTTTAAACAGGTAGGAAAACCATACCCTAATCAAGGAACTACCAAGAAGAAAATCACACTCTTACCAATGTTGGCAGGGCAACCTAATATACACATGTTAGGCTGCATTAACAAAGGGATAGAATCAAGATCACATGAAGTGTTAACGTCACTTTATAACGCCTTGATAAGACCATACTTGGAATACTGCATCCAGTTTTGGTCGCCTCGATATAAAACAGAAGTTGAGACTTTAAAACGAGTTCAGAGATTAGCAATAAAGGTGATTAGGGGACCGGAGGCTAAAACATATAAAGAACAATTGCTGGAATTGGGTATATTTAGTTTAATGGAAAAAAGAAGTGGCATGATAGGAGTATTCCAATATTTGAGGGGCTGCCACAAAGAAGAGGGGGTCAACCTATTCTCCAAAGCACATGGGGTCAGGGCAAGAAGCAGTGGGTGGAAACTAATCAACGGAGAAGCAACCTAGAACTAAGGAAAAATTTCTTGATTATTAGAACAATTAACCAGTGGAACTACTTGCCCCCAGAAGTTGTGAATGTTCCAAAACTGGAAGTTTTTAAGACGAAATTATCTGAATCATTTTCCTGAAATGGTATAGAATTTCCAGCCTGATCAGGGGGTTGGACTAGAAGACCTTCAGGGTCCCTTCCAACTCTGTTATTCTTTTCTGTTCTAAATTGAAAGCAAAAGCCACTCCCTATCAGCACTGAAGATGATACTTAGTTGGGTAATGAAAAGTCTTCAAGAAAACAACTAGACTTAAAGATCAAAGACTTCAATCCTAAACTACACACACACACATATATATTCCTTCCTTATTAGCATTTTCCTTGCATTGTGGTGTTGGAAGGTACAGCCAAAAATGGGACCATAATACTTAGATGATTTTAAAAGGACTGCTTTTGTGTCACTGAGATTTAAATACAGCTATTTATAGTTAATTATATATTTTTGATTATAACTCTTGATTCTAAAACCATAGCTGTGTTTTGAGGATTTGTTTGACATTTG
Source organism: Bungarus multicinctus (assembly GCA_023653725.1). Lineage (NCBI taxonomy): Eukaryota > Metazoa > Chordata > Lepidosauria > Squamata > Elapidae > Bungarus > Bungarus multicinctus. The sequence goes on along the minus strand of CM042846.1, from coordinate 85,428,661 downwards.
TTTATTTTTTTTTCCAAAGTGTAGATGTACAAGAGGAAAAGCAAAGCATAGCATTACTTGAACACAACATGCCTCTCCGCCCATGATCCTGGTTGAAGTCTTACAGGAGAATTTAAGACTATGGGAAAACACACACACAAACACAGAGAGAGAGAAAGAGAGAGAGAGAGTCCTCAACATATGACCACAATTGAGCCAAAATTTCTGTTGTCAAGCAAGACAGTCGTTAAGTGTGTTTTGCCCCATTTTATGACCTTTCTTGCCACAGTTGTTACAATCACTGCAGTTGTTAAGTCAGTAACACGGCTGTTAAGTGAATCTGGCTTCCTCATTGACTTTGCTTGTCAGAAGGTCGCAAAAAGTGATCGCATGACCTCAGGACAATTGCAACTGTCATAAATACATGCCAGTTGCCAAGCCTCTAAATTTTGATCATGTGACCTTGGAAATGCTGCAGGAGTTGTAAGTGTGAAAATGATCATAAGTCATTTTTTTCACTTTGAACAGTCACTTGACTGTTGTGACATTGTCACTTTGGACAGTCACTAAACGAACTGTTGTAACTTGAAGATTGCCTGTACATGAGAGAGAGAGAGAGAGAGAGAGAGAGAGATGAAGACAGAGAGAGGGAGAGACAGAGACTGAGAGAGAGGAGAGACAGTGAGAGGGAGGAGACAGAGAGAAGAGAGAGAGGAAAGAGACAGAGAGAAACAGATGGAGAGAGAGAGGAGAGACAGAGAGAGGGAAGAGGAGACTGAGAGAGAGAGAGGAGACAGAGAGGAGACAGGGAGAGAGGGGGAGAAGGAGAGAGAGACTGAAAGAGGAGAGAGGAGACAGAGAGAGAGAGAAGAGACAGAGGGAGGGAGGGGAGGGAGAGAGAGAGAGAGAGAGATGCCCAATGAATGTTTAAGCAGAACATCCAGTTATTGTTAGGACAGAAAGCAATTTGCTGCAAAATAAAACTCAGTGTAACTAGGCCAGCATATCTGTAGTTTTTTTTTCTTTTTTTTAAGAGAATGATTCACAATAACAGCAACAAATAGATGTGGGGGACGATTGCTAAGTCATATTATAGTTATAATTAAGTCCCAGAAGCTGCTTGGACATGAATTTCCAATCTGAGTAGATAGCCACCAGCTGAATACTTTTGTGTTTCTTCTTATCCTACAAACCCCAGATGACCTTTTGGAGAATTACTCTGTTTTTTTCCTCTACACAACTGGAATTTCCCTCTCCTTTCGAGTCTGGCTTTTGGAATTTTTTTTTTAAATGAACACCAGAACTCTTCTGTAATTTGCTTTACAAAGAAAAAAAAAACCTGCATAATTATTTCCTAGAACTGAATGGCTTAAGCAGGAGTTCTCACTAAGGTCACTCCACTGTGACTGTTTTGCAATGAATTTGTTCAAAATTGGGCTGAGTCAAATAGAAGAAGTAGGGAAAATGTAGGTCACTGGCTCCAGCCTTAATGTCCTTCAGATCTGTGGATTTTAGTTGCAGAATGCCAAGCCACTGAGATATTTTGGACATTGATCTAGGGTTGGAATAGGTTAATGTCATGCTATTTAAGAACTGAACCAGGCGCAGCATTATAAATAGTGAAAGGATATTGAAAAAACTTTGTTTGGGTTAGAATATCTTTTGTGGGGTCCTTGGTGCTCTCTGAGCTTGGTTGTTTTCTGGCAGACTTTTCATTGCCAAACTAGGAAACATCTTCAGAGCACTTCAGGAGATTCAGTGCATCTTCAGTGGCTGAAACTGGCTGAAGATATTACCTACTTGGGGTAGTGAAACATTTGCAAGAAAACATCTACTTTGTTTCCTTGAAAATATGACCTCCCCTGAAAGTAAGTCTTAGCTTGATTTTTACACATGCACCCAATATTAGCCCTACCCCCAAAATAAGCCCTAATTAAGATCCTACCCACTCTAGAGTGCACGGGTAAAAATTAAGCTAGGGTGAGGATGGGCGTGTGGAGCAGTTATCATTGGACAGTTGTAGCCAGGCCTTGCACACCCCAACGTCCATTTCTTTTTGAGCTGGCAAAGCTGGCAAGGCTTTCCTGAAGTGGATAATAGCTCTGTTATCCACTGCAGAGGCCTTCAGGAAAGCCTTGCCGGCTGCAGAAGAAGTTCCTGAAGGCCTCTGACAGCAAAAAGGAGGCTGGGAACGATGCACACAAGTGAGGTTAGTCAGTGGATGGCATCCTCCCAAAATAAGACCTGGTGCCCTTTTTGGTGGCAAAAAAATATAAGGCAAGGTCTTATTTTCAGGGAAACATGGTAAGCTCAGAGAGCACCAAGGACCCTCAGTTCAACCCTGAGCTACAACTATTCTCTTCTATTGGTATATATCCGGGATGGCAAACCTATGGCACGCATGCCACAGGTGGCACGCAGAGCCATTTGTGCAGGCATGAGAGCCCTAGCCATATTTACCTGCACTGCATACGCGCACCTCCCAGCTGATTTTTGGAAGTATTTCTGGAAGTGCTGAAAAGGGCCCGTTTTTCTGCCTCCTGAGGCCGCAGAGGCTTCTCTCGAGCCCCTGGGAGGGAGAAAACGGCCTCCCCCAGAGTCCAGGGACCCTCTGGAGGCCGAAAATGGGCACTTCTGGTATTTCTGGAAGGCCTGTTTTTCGGCCTCCCGAGGCTGCAGGGGCTTTCTCGAGCCTCCAGGACGGTGGAAAGGCCTCAAACAGGCTGAAAATCAACTGGGAGGTGCGTGCATGCGCAGTGCAGGTAAGGGGCGTTGCATGCGCAGTGGGGGCAGGGGCGCATTGCATTGTAGATTCTGGCGCATGCGGCTATCAGCACACCACAACAAAAAGGTTCGCCATCTCTGGTATATATCTTTTACCTTCGTACTTGGTTTGAAATTCTAAAGCAAATGCTGTAAGACACAACAGTGTGATGAACACAAGTCTTTGCTTTCCTTTTCTTACCAAAGCTACCAAAAAAGGAGATTGCTTCTGTTTTCCACTAAACACAGTCTGTTTTGGCTAAGCCAGGGCAAACTGTAACGATATGAAAAGGAACACATCCTGAGCTTGTTGCGGGAAAGGATGGGGAGCAGACAGATGGATAAACTGCTAAACCATATCTTTCACAAAAATCCACTTTTTCACTACGAGAATGTTGTGAGGCCGTTTTTTTTCCAGAGGTCTTTAAAAAATTCTAGGAATTTATACCATGGCAAGAATTCTTTCATTCTAATTTGAAAAAATAAGTTAATTACTATTGTTACTAAGGACTGTAATTACAAAGAGCAACATTATAAAATATGTAGTGGGTTTTTCTGAAAAACAATGCTAGAGATTGAAGTTTTTAAGGTTTGGTTTACGATTGCAGTCTCAATTTCTGCCAAACAAATTCTTCCTACGTCACAGTGGCATAGCTAACCCAGAATCTGATGCAGAGGCCTTTGTTTTTAAACCCAGGGTGGGTGTTTAAAATTTTAGAAAGAGTAAACTGACAATTGAACATACGGACATTTGTTTGAAGCGATGCAAAGGCTCCTCCCCTTTTAAAAGCCCATGGAATAGATCTCTCAGATCAGATTCAAATACTGTATTTTTTAGATGTTGCTATTTTGGATTATGATATTATATATTGGTGTTATTATTTGATGGTTTGGTATATGTATCTTTTATATTTTAGCATTGTATTCACTTTTTGGCTGTACTAGAACAAGGGAGTATTTTATAATTGTGCCTGTGTTAAAGAGAGTTGGCAGTATCTTTATTATTATTTATTTGTTTGTTTGTGTCACTTTTTAAATTTTTCCTGTTGTCTCCCTTCCCTTTTTCCTGTTTTTGTGTAATTTTGGTTTTTTTAAAAAAACTTTCTGTTTCTGAAATGTAACAAAATTTAAATGTTGCTTACTCTTTTTAGATTGTTTATTATATATCAGCCTAGAGAAAATTAAGGGTAATAATGATGTGTAATGTAAAATAAAATAGGTGGTAAGCTGAAAATGGAAATAATAGGGGATAAAGAACTGAAAATTTATGTGGTGGACGAAATGATATTGATAGTGAATTAATGAATTGAAATATGAAATGGAAACTTATTTAAAGATGAGTGAAATGGATAATGAGATGAGATGATATTATATAAGATTGATGGAAATGAAAGCATGACTATGTAGAAATGTTATAATCCGGAATCACATTGCTCACGTGAAGAGATGTGTAAAAATAAAAAAATAAAAAACCTTTTGGAAAAAAAAATTAAACTGTTGCTATATTTGACAGAACTCTATTTGCTTGAAAGAAATGGATACATATGGGTGCAGTATATTTAACTTATTTTATTGCTCAGGAAAAAAAATATGTTTGTTACTTTCTCACGCTAAAAAGGATAACAAGTAAAGACGATACTATTAGATCTCCTTTATAGACTACTGGATATTGAAGGTATTGATCAATTGGCAGGAAGGTTTGCAGATATTCAGAATTTTAGGTTTGATAACAAAATATGTGTTATATTTCTCTCCAGTTTTTATTCACACCTCCCAAAATACAGTATTAGCAAGTTCCAAAATTATTATATTCCCAAACTTGGTTTGGGGGCTGAGAAGCTTAAAATGGAGACAATGTTTATATGGAGTCCTTGGTGCTCTCCGAACTTGATTGTTTGTTTGCAGACATTCCATTACTCAATTTACGTTGAGTATTGGAGTATATTACTGAGTATATTACTGTATATTACTCAGGTAATTATCATTGCACAATATCCATGCAGTGGACAGTGGTTGTATATAGCAGGGGTGCCAAACTCGATTTCATTATGGGCCACATCAGGGTTATGTTTGACCTTGGGGGGCCAAAGGGGCATGGCCACTCGATGCCCTGCAGCCCTCTGCCAGTGAAAGCAGAGCCCAGGAGGGCTGTGCATGGCCCACCTGGGCTCTGTTTTTGGCTGCAGGAGGCTATCTTAGCTGAAAATGGAGCTTGGAAAGGCCGCGAGCAGTCCTCCCAAATTCTGTTTTCACTGGCAGAGGCACCATGGGCCGGTCCTTCGCTGTTTCCAGGGCAGTCCCGCAGGCCAGATCTAAGCACCCCACGGGGCGGATCTGGCTCGCAGGCCTTGAGTTTGACACCCCTGGTATTACAGCATACACTGATGTGTTACCATCCTGACTTCATTTCTTATCCAAGCTACTGACATGGTCTATGTTGTTATTTGGCATTCATGTTTAATATTGAATTTATGTTGGTTTGTTTTAATGTAGGTTAAAAGTTAATTGTTCCTTTAATTTATCTTGGTTAAGATTGTAATTTCCCCCCCTGAAATACAGGTAATCCTCCAATTATGACTGTAATGGAGCCAACCCATTTCACTCATAATTTGTGTAGCAGTTGTCAATCGGGTAACTCATGTGATTGACTCAATTTGTTAAGGGAATCAATTGATGCTTTTTGAGGTGGTTTTGCCAAAAACCAGAAGTAAATCTCGACAAAATAGTGGTAAAATATGGTCATTTGACTGCAGGACACTGCAAACAGATTTAAATGTGACCCAGCCCCAAGTATCAGTGTGGTCGTGTGACTATGGGAGGGGGGCAGCTGTCATTTTGAATCTGGGTTATAAGTAGATTTAGAGAAGTCTGTCATAACTTTGAATGGTTGCTAAGCGACTGGTTTTTAAGCCAAGAACAACCTCTAGATACCATTGCTATGGAATTTTGTACATCACTTCCGTAGCACATTGGGACATAAGACAAGTTGATTTATGCTGCTTCTTATATTTTTTTCTGGATGAATAAAATTATATGCTACATGTCAGGTATTTCTAGATCAAATTAGCAATGTCAGTAGCTTATTTATATATATATAAATAAAAATACATGTAAGTGTTCATTACATGTAATTGAGAAATAACCTTATGAGGAAGTTTACTTTAAGGAGGTGCCTTAACAACATATTTACATACCTTTTATCTTGCTACATTTAAAATTAATATTAAGATTGCATTTATTCCTTTAAAAATAAACTTTTGAAAACTGTTGATAGAAGATGATGGGACTGTCTTACATTTAGAGTTTAGAGAAATATGCCATATTTTTCAGTCTATAATAGAATAGAATTCTTTATTGGCCAAGTGTGATTGGACACACAAGGAATTTGTCTTGGTGCAAATGCTTTCAGAAATGTCTCTGCATCTTAATATAGAGCGAATGTTGCCGAAGCCCCGCCCACCCACCGGCCCGCACCCTTCGGCCTCTGCCTCCCAACAATTTGCCTCCTTGCAGCAAACAGCAAACAACCTGGTCAGCTTCAGCACAACCTGATTTAGCATGAGCAGCTGACTGGCGATTGGATCGGCCTCCTGGAATACCTCCCATCAGTTGTTCCAGGCTGCAGGGATATCCACCGCCCATCGCTGCTGTGTATAGCCGCCTCTGTGTGCCCCATTTTTTATCTCTGTGCGTCCCATTTTCAGCCTCCTCCAGGCAGCAATAGGCCTGGAAAGGGCTGAAAATGGGATGTGTGGAGGCCAAAAATGGGGCATGCGGAGGCAGCAATAGACAGTGGCGGTGATGGGTGGCGGCGCCAATCCCCACCTCCTGGAACAGCTGATGCGCGGTATTCCGGGAGGCCGATCCAACCACCAATCAGCTGCTCGCGCTAGATCAGACTGTGCTGAAGCTGACCAGGTTGTTTGCTGTTTGCTGCAAGGAGGCAAATTGCTGGGAGGCAGAGGCAGATTTTTTATTTCTTGTTTTCCTCCTGTAAAGCTAATGTGCATCTTATAGTCTGGGGCGTCTTATAGTCTGAAAAATACAGCAACTAAAGATTGTATTCAGTGTTGATTTTCTTGAAAAGGAAGGAGAAGATGCTCCCTCTATTATTTGGAAGAGTCTTGTAATTATTTTTGGGTGGATGATGACACATAATGTTGAAATTAATTTTTTAAAAAACCCATCCTGTCACAAAACCTTTATTAAATCAGGTTTGTATGGGCAAGGATACAATTGAACACAAAGGATCCATTGAATAGACTTCAGATCAAAACATCTGTAGTTTTTATTTTTTTTATTTATTTGTCAATTGCTTACAAGATAATAGGTATATGTAAAAACATAGTTATGAATATATGGATACATATAAGAAAAATAAAAAAATATATAAAAGAAACAATAGGACAGGGACGGTAGGCACAATTGGTGCGCTTATGCACGCCCCCTACAGACCTCTTAGGAAAGGGGTGAGGTCAATAGTAGACAATCTAAGGTTAAAGTTTTTGGGGTTTGGGGAAGAAACCACAGAGACAGATAGAGTATCCCAGACATTGACCACTCTGTTGCTGAAGTCGCATTTCCTGCAATCAAGTTTGGTGTGATTAACCTTGAGTTTGTATCTATTGTTTGCTCTTGTGTTGTTATGGTTGAAGCTGAAGTATTCATTGACAGGTAGGACATTGCAATGTATGATTTTATATACTATAGTTAGATCGGACCGAAAGCAGCGTGGTTCTAGGTTTTCTAGGTCTAGAATTTCGAGTGTGGTGGCATATGGTATTCTGCAACGAGTAGAGGAGTGGAGAACTCTTCTTGTAAAATATTTCTGGACTTTCTCAACTGTGTTAATATCAGATACGTAATGTGGGTTCCAGACTGATGAGCTGTATTCGAGTATTGGTCTAGCAAATGTTTTGTATGCTCTAGTTGTTAGTGTAATATTACCAGAGAAAAAGCTACGTAAGATTAGGTTAACAACTCTTAACGCCTTTTTGGCTATGTAGTTACAATGGGCTCCAACACTTAGGTCATTAGAGATGAGTACTCCAAGATCCTTGACAGAGTTTGGATCATCAACAAGGTCTTGACTATTATTTTATTTTCTGGGTTTTTTTTTTTTTTTGCCAATATGTAGCTCAGAGCATTTATTTGTTGAGATTTGAAGTTGCCATTTGTTTGACCATTCTGATACATAGTCAAGATCTTTTTGAAGGGTAGCAGTATTGTCTGTGGTGTTTTTTTTTTTAGGATTGTAGTTTTTTCTCCCTTGAAGTTGATGATTCCTTAGATCAGTGTTTCTCAATCTTGGTTAGATGTGTGGACTTCAACTCTCAATTTTTTAGACATAATGGAAGTCAACTCCCAGAATTCCATAGTTAGCCATGCTGGCTCGGGAATTCTGGGAGTTGAAGTGCACACATCTTAAAAGTTGCCAAGATTGAGAAAGACTGTGCTGCATGTTCATTTTGGTTATTAGCAGATGGTAATTTAAAAAAAAAAATCATTTGTCCAGTCTTAATATTTTTAAAAAATCCTTAGCCTGAACAAGCTGGTCATATTCCTGCAATCTGAACATTGCAGATTGGCCTCATGTGTATTTTTAAATGGCTGACAAATATGTATCTTAAGGTAGGTGAAAGAACGTTGCTCATGTTGGTCTTCAAAAATAGAAGAACAAAAGAAACAGACTTTTGAAGTATCCCATATTTCAACCTGTTCCTCCCACATCTTGCAGCATTAATCCATAAGATAAAATTCTTTTACCTCTGACTAATTATGTTATCAGCGAAGGCAGCATTTTAAAATGAATCCTTACAGGAAATCTGTTTTTGCTATACCTTTCAGGCAGGGATTTTTATTATGATTTTGCATGTATATGAAATTTATGTTATGCAACAGTTTTTACACAGTGTAGGTTGCATATTTTTGCAAACTGTCAAAACAGAAAATTGAGAGCAAGTCTGGTGCAGTGGCGAAGGTGCTGGCCTGGAAACCAGGAAACTCTGAGTTCTAGTTCCATTTTAGACATGAAAGCCAGATGGGTGACTTTGGCTAATCACCAGGCGACTGAGTTCTATACCTACTTTAGACATGAAAACCAGCAAACTTGGCAATTATTCTTTTTCAAAACCCAATGGTTTTAGACAATGGTTACAGCTCTCTCTCACTTTGTTGTGATGCTGTTTAACTTGTTCTTTCTATGTTTTTGCATTTTTATCTGCTGTAGTATTTTTCCTTCAAGCTTATTGCTACTCATAGATATCAATGAACATAAGTCATTTCCAGTGGTTCCCATCTGCTAACAGATGAGAATCTGTCAATTAATGTTTTCTCTACCCATGTATCATTCAGGGGTATCTCAAGTAGTTGAGGGCCCTTTGGGCCAAACTGGAACATTGGATCTGTCTGTTTGTGTGTATGCATGTGTGTGTGTGTGTGTGTGTGTGTGTGCATTCACACACCAGCATGGCAGAAGAACAATGAGCATGTCCCCTTAGGTGAGCAGAAATCTATCCGTCTAATATTAGTATGAAAATAGCAGATGAAATTGTTCTTGAGTGTGAGTAATGTTTTAGGTATTACTGTATACAAGAATCGGGGTTTTTTAAACAGCATCATGATGGATACAAAACATTGTTGACAATTCTCCAAGTTCATAAACAGTCTAGAAAGAGATGTGGCGACGTATTTTAGAGGTCAACCAAGTAGAGAGTATGAATGTAAGGACTAGGGGTAACAGGATGGCAGCGTTCCAATATTTGAGGGGCTTTCACAAAGACCTATTTTCCAAAGCACCAGAAGGCAAAACAAGAAGCGATGGATGGAAACTAACCAAGGAGAAAAGCAACCTAGAACTAAGGAGAAATTTCCTGACAGTGAGAACAACTAACCATTGGAATGGGTTGCCTTCAGAGGTTGTGAATGTTCCATCACTGGAAGTTTTTAAGAAAAAACTGGACAGCTATTTGGAATGATACAGAGTCTGCTGCTTGAGCAAGGAGTTGGATTAGAAAACCTCCAAGTCCCTTCTAATTGTGTTATTCTATTATCTCTGGCCAAAATAGCTTCATTTTGTGCCAAATCATTGGTTTTATGTGATCTACAAAAAGCTTTCTATGTTTGGGAAAATCCTAATTACTGTAGTGTCTTCTATGGTTGCTAGTGATCAAGGAAAGAGGTGGGATTGTTGGAAAATTAGGAAAGTAGGTTCAGGTTTTCAAATACCTCTGAGAGTGATTATATCCTTAATTTAACATTTTTTTTGAATTATACCACTCATTAGTTTCCTTTTGTTCTATTAAGCCATGCTTTGGGATATAAGTACTTATGCCTTATAATCAATTTAAATGGAGGCCTGTTGGAAGCAGGGAATATAGATTTTATTTCCAGTTTGCATTTTTAGTACTTCTATAAAGCTACTAAGATTGCATTCTGTGCACACATTTAATTGAGGTTAAGCAACATACTGTCCTAATAGCTGTATTACTATAATCCTTCTTATATGTTCCACTCCCATTTCTTATTGTATTATTATGATGATTATTGTTACTTTGTTATTGTGATTATTACTTTGTTGTTTTGCATGTACACTGAGAGCTTATGCAGAATATTGGCCAAGTTTGATAGATAAACAATTGTTTATCTATCATACTTGGCCAATATTCTGTTCTACTCTACTCCACTCGACTCCATCCCATTCCTTAGGGGTCTCTGTACATAGATTGTACAATTTGCTATATTTGAACAAATTATTTTTTGAACTTACTAACTATATAAGTTGCTGATTTTTCTCGTTTCACTCTCTACTATACCATTAAAAAGACCTTAACCCAACTTAAAGTTAATCAAGCTTAGCTAGGTATTTATCTGGTCTGTTTAAACATGTTGTACAAATATAGCCGTTCATATGATGCTGCACTTTCCCAAAGTTTAAAGACAATCGCAGTTATTGTTTGAGCCTTATCAGAGCTAAGAAGATTTGATTCATGATCTTGCTACCGCCACAAATGTTTTTTTTTTTAAATGATTGTTTTAGGAAGAATGGCTTAGATACGATTATAACAGCACAAATAGTGAAGTAATAAGACAACTCTTGAGATTTGGTGTAATCTGTCAGCCATTATCTTTATTCTCAAGTCTTTTTCAGCTTCAGTTATTTTCTTTATACTTCACTTGGAGTTTAAACTGTTTTTGGCATTTACCGTAATAAGAATGACTTTGCAACCAAAGTGTTTCCAGAACTGAACAGTGAGACATATGCGTGTTTTTGGAGTTGAGTATGTGAATGACATGTATGCATTTTTCCCCTTTGATGCTATGAAGAGTTGACCTTACAACTTCTTTATGAATCACAACCAATTTTATAGCATTTTTGATTGCAAATTTATGTATTTTGGGAAAAAGAATGTTTAGTTTCTGTTTCTTTTTTTCATGAAGCAGATACTGTAGAAATTCCTGTTATTAGTCACTGAATTGTTATACAGCATCGTGAATGCATAGCTGCAAGTAGCTTGAGTGTAGTTAGTCCTCAACTTACAACAATACATTTAGTGACCATTTGACATTATGATACTGAAAAAAATGACTCATTACTTTTTTTACAATCATTGCAGTTTCCCCATGGTCATATAAATGAAAATTTGGACACTTGGCAAAAATATTTATGAACTACTGAACCATTGTGGCACTGTCCTGGGATCTGGTGATCACAACTGGTTCATATTTATGAACCAGTGAATCATTGTTGCTGTCAGGTTTCCAAGTGATGAAATCCACTTAAAAAGAAAAGAGCAAAGTCCATCTTCCAAAACAAATTATTTTATTTAGGAAAGCATCAAATTGGCAAAGTCCATGGTAATTCCGGATCTGACACAACCCGGAATTACCCCACAATATTACAAGTTAGAAACAACCCCCAAAAGTCACATTCTCCAATAGAAGTAATTCAACGTTGCTTGATGTCATAAATCTCCACCTCAAGGGGCCTAACCACAGACATCTTATTTTCCCACGGGAAGAAGAATCACCCAGCCTAAACAACTCTCTCTATCTCCATCCTCCCCTCTTAGGAATGTGGCAAGCCCGAAACCCTTCCCCCATGACTGCCACAGAGAAAGTAAGAAAAATAATATAAACTAAGCGTAACTAAAATGGCTACACATATGTCAATTTCAGGCTTGACAGTTGCATTGTACCAGGATCATGTGATCACCTTTTGGGATCTCACAAGCAAAGTTATTGGGGAAGCGAGATTCACTTAACAACAGTGTTACTAATAATAGAATAGAATAACAGAATTGGAAGGCAGCTGGGAGATCTTCTAGTCCAATTCCTTGCTCTAGCAGGAAACCCTATACCATTACAGGCAAGTGGCTGTCCAGTCTCTTTGTAAAAGCCTTCAGTACTGGAGCCCCCACAACTTCTGGAGACAAGTTATTACACTGTTCTCACTGTCAGGAAATTTCTCCTTAGTTCTAGGTTGAATCTCTCCTTGATTAGTTTCCATCGATTCCTTCTTGTCCCGCCTTTTGGTAAATTGAAGAATAGCTTGGCTCCCTCTTCTTTGTGGCAGCCCCAGAGATATTGGAACACTGCTCTCATGCCACCCCTAGTCCTTCTTTTCATTAAAATAGACATACCCAATTCCTGCAACTTAAGAACTGCAGTGAAAACTGTGGCAAGAAAGATGATAAAATGGGGCAAAACTCACTTAACAAGGGTCTCACTTAACAGAAATGTTGGGCTCAATTGTGGTTGTAAGTCAAGGACTACCTATACTAGATGGAGCACGGCAATTGTAAACCAGGGCAATTAAAACTGATACTAACGATCATGTTTCCACGAAAATAAGACCCTGTCTTATATTTTTTTACCACCAAAAAAGGCACCAGGTCTTATTTTCGGGGGATGTCATCCACTGACTAACCTCACTTGTGCGTGTCACTGCCCCCTGCTTCACTTTTCACTGTCAAAGACCTTCAGGAACTTCTTCTGCAGCCGGGAAGGCTTTCTTGAAGGCCTCTGCAGCTGATAACAGAGCTCTGGATCAATCCGGAGCTTTGTTATCAGTTACAGAGACCTTCAGGAAAGCTTTGCCAGCTGCAGAAGAAATGGACCGGCAAGGCAGGTGTCGGGGTGTGCAAGGCCTGGCTACAACTGTCCAAAGGTAAGTAGTAGGGCACCTCCACCCTCCCAACCCTACCCTAATTTAATTTTTACCCGTGCACTCTGGAATAGGTGGGATTTTAATTAGGACTTATTTTGGGGTTAGGGTTTATATGGGGCTCACATGTAAAAATCAAGCTAGGGCTTACTTTCAGGATAGGTCATATTTTTTTGGGAAAGGGAAATTATAGTTAGTCCTAGAATTTCAACGGTAACAGAGCCCTGACCATTATGGGCATAGCTCATGTCGGTTATAAAACGTGATGGATCTGATTGTATATCCTTCTGTGTGTGTGTGTGTGTGGTGGGCATGCAGCAAATGCCGTAATTGTTAAGTGAATTGGTGATTCTCTAGGAATACAATTTTGCTGAAAACCAGAAACAAATGCCAGTTTTCAGCAAAACTATTGTAAAATGCAGTCATGTGATTATGGGACGCTGCAAACATCTGTAAATGCAGCTTGGTTGCCAAGCACCGGAAATGCGGTCACGTGACTATGGGGGCTGGGGGGGGGCATTGGAACCTCAAACCTGAGTTGTACATAGCCCCGAAGTAGGCCCATCAGAAGTTCAAATGCTCACTAAGCAAGTGGTTGTAATTCAAGGATGAATTGAGTGAATGTAGGAGGAGAGACATGCTACTGCACGGCAGCAAAACATCTGAAGGTGTTTTGTGACATCTTTTCAAGCTAGAGATTTTATTATTTATCTGCTTTCCAAATGAACCGCAGTTCCCAGAACCCTGTGCCTTTGAATAACATTTGATGATTTTAAAATCAGATTCTTTGTGATTGTTTGACTAGTTAATGTAAATAGTGGTACAGAAAATTGGAATGAGTCATGCCCTCATGTCTTAGTATGTCTTTACCCAATTTCAGGAAACCATAGAAGAGTTTTAATTCACTTTTCTCCTAATGAATAGGTTGTTAAGATAATTACAATCTAATGAAGAAGACTTTTCTCAACAAATACCTGTAGGATGAACAATTTGCTGCTTAGCTACCTTATGTCATACACTTTGTGTTACATGGATTTTTTTTTTTCAAACTGTAGCAGCTGGCTTTAAATTCATATGACTTTTAGAAAGTCAGTTTTTGAATTAATTATCTGTGGTGACAGTTTCAGGAAGAAGCCTATGTTCTCTATGATTCAGGAGAAGAAAATGCTTATCATGTAAATATAAAAAGTTATCTAGTTCAGGTATCCTCGACTTACAATAGTTTAGTAACTATGTTGGAAGTTATAGCAGCACCGAAAAAAGTAACTTAAGACCATTTTTCACACTTATGACCATTACAACATCCCCATGGTCATGTAATCAAAATTCAGACACTTGGCAACTGAGTCATATTTATGACATATTTCTAAAGCACCTGAAGGCCAGACAAGGAATAATGGATGGAAACTGAACAAGGAGAGATTTAACTTGGAAATAAGGGGAAATTTTCTGACAGGGAGAACAATCAACCCATGGAACAGAAGTTGCCTTTGGAAGTTGTGGGAGCTTCATTGCTGGAGGCTTTCAAGAAGAGTTTGGATTCCCATCTGTCAGAAATGATGTAGGGTTTCTGCTTGGGCAGTAAGTTAGACTAGATGACCTACAAGGTCCCCTCCAACTCTGATTATCTGTGAAATCTGTTAAATGATGGTTGCAGTGTCCTAGAGTGATTGCCTTTTGAGACTTTCTCACAAGCGAAGTCAATGGGGAAGATTCACTTAAGAACTGTGTTACTAACTTAACAACTGCAGTGATTCACTTAACAAATGTAGCAAGAAAGGTCATAAAATGGGGCAAAATTCACTTAACAAATGTCTCACGTAGCCACAGAAATTTTGGGCTCAAATGTGCTTGTAAGTCAAGGACTACCTGTACAGTAAACTCAGAAGTTATGTTTGTGATTCAATATTGAAATCACAGGATTTCAAAATCATGCCTCCTTCACTTTTTTTTTACTGAAACCTGACATTAATCTAATTTGTCAAACTAACCTGAAAAGTTCTCCTTTAGCATTTTTAATTAAAAGAAAATTAAAGTAACTGGACCATAGAAATATTACTTTGCAAAATATGTTTTGGTAGTGTTCATTACAATGTGTATTTTGTCCTAGATTTTCTAGGCAAATATACTTCTAAAAAATAGTTATTAAGCTACAAAATTATAGAACTTGGTTAACTTATTTTGTAGTGACTGAGTTTACCATAATAATTGCAGGTATAGCTCAAATGTTTTAACCTGTCAGATAATTAACCAAGGATCTCTAATTTTACTTAAAATATTCTTTATCTTGGATAACAAGGTGCCAGAGGCCAAACAGATGGCAACATTTGTGAATTGTTGATCAGAGCTGGATTATTGCATGTCCTTGCAGTGAAAGGCTATCTATTTTATCAGTGCATCTTGCAGAATACCAGATGCTGTATTTCATTTGTAGAACTAATTAAATGGAATAATCTTGCAGAGAAATGAAGCTTAGTTTTTAGAATATTGATAATTATTTTAATTTCATGTTCTTTTTACAAAAAATGTAAGCTCTCTCTTTTAAGCAATCATAAAATACATTTCAAAGGAATACTTTCCATTTAGAAGGCTTTCTTTCTCACATAATTGTTCACCTAATGAACATGGTATTAATAATTTAGTACACTTGGAAAAAAAATCAAACCTCCATCTTAATTGTCTAAAACGTTCAACACTACGGGCTTTAATTCAGTGCGTCTTTTAATATTTGGTTTTTATTAACTGAGTACAAAAACAAACTGAAAAGTAAACAATCTGGAAATGTTAAAAAGGAAAAAAAAACCAGAAGTAACAGAAATGGCGTTTATCCGTAGACAGAAATACATAATATAATCATCTACATGCAAGTAACTCAAGAAGAATATTTGTAGCTCAGGGTTGAAATGAGGGATCCATGGTGCTCTCTGAGCTTGCAAGATGGGGCAAAATTCTCTTAACAAATGTCTTGTTTAGCAACAGAAATTTTAGGCTCCAATGTGGTCATAAGTCAAAGACTACCTGTATACAATTGGGTTCCTTTTCCCTAATTTGATTTTCTTTTCCCTTTGTTTTCTCTTTCCTTCTAGGCTTTAGATCAGGACAGAACTGCACTACAAAAAGTGAAAAAATCTGTAAAAGCAATATATAATTCTGGGCAAGGTAAGCTTTATTTCTCTATATTATTATGTACTGCGTGTTAACAAATACATTTGAAATAGATTGTTTGGATTAGGGAGAATTTCAAAATATAATGGTCAGGGAAAATAAGAATATTACTATAATATTTTCACAAGAGATGAACCGGATTAAGGGAAGTAACTTTAAACATGTTTTTAAATGTAATTTTTTTTTCAGTTTGCATCCTTTTGTTTATATTTCTAGGAATTATTTTAAGGTTCAGGACCTTTTAAGTGTCTGTTTCACTATATCTGTCTCTACTAACCAAGTAAAAGGCAGGTTCATTTAACAATCATGTTATTAACTTAGCAACTGCAATGATTCACTGAACAACCTAAGAAAGATGGTAAAATGGGGAAAATTTCACTTAACAAATTCTCTCTTACCAACAGAAATTTTGGGCTCAATTGTAGTCATAAGCCAAGGAGTGTTCTGACCAAGGCTTTCGAGACTGTAATTACGTGCACACGCTTATTTTCAAAACAAGTCTTGTTTTATTGCAACGCTGGGAATTATTTTCATTCCCAGCTGGTAATTAATCTCAAACAGTCCCTTGAGATAAGCACCCACCTTTCTTTCCTGTGAAGTGCTGCCAATAACAGAGGTGTCCAATGAACTAGAAAAAAAAAACCAACTAAAGTACAGAGTTTCAAGAATGAATCTGAACCGAACGAATGACTTTGCTTCCTGCAAAGGTTTCATCATCTTTGCCTGTCCTTTATATTTTATGGGTGGGGCAATCACCTCCCAGCCTTACTCCTGAGTCACCCCTTTTGTTTCAGCTGCTCTTTTCTTCTAGCAGCTCTGCGCACACGCGCACTGGGAACAGGTTCCCCTGGGTTCTCTGCCTTGCTACTGCCAGGCTCTGAAGGCAGCATCCCACTCCCAGATGGTCCTGGCCCCATCTCTGCATCAGATGCAGGACCCTCGTCCAAGTCCTCTCCAGATTCCAGGACTGATCCCCTTTCTTCCCTACTGTCCGATTCCGCTGCTGTCTGCACAGGCCACAACAAGGACTACCTCTGTATAGTTCTTTGTATTATCAATATATTTTAAAAAATACTCCTAAACCTTCAGAATAGTTATGGTGTTCTTTCAATTTTCTTTATTTCTAAATACATTTTTGGATATATATTTGACATACTGATTAAAAACCAGGAGAATCTGTTATGGTTAGCCGGCAGCAGGTGCGGACGGCTGAGGAGAGCGAGGACTCAGATGAGGGGCCAGGACCATTAGGGAGTGGACTGCTGCTTTCAGAGATTGTGGGGGCTGGCAGCAGTGATGAGGAGGTTCCCGAGGAGCCTGTGCCAAGTGCAGGATTGCTCGCAGGAAAGAGCAGCTTCAACAGCACGGGCGACTCGGGAATAAGGCTGCAAGGTAATGGCCTCTCCTTCAAGAAGATAAAAGGCAGCTGTGCAGCGAACGTTCTTTGTAGGAAGCAAAGATGTTTTGAAACTCAGCCTCGTGGACATTACAGTTGGTATTTGAAGACTCTTGTGTTGTAAACTATTTCTTATCTGTACTTTTTTGGCAGCCTTGCAAAAACTTGAGAAAGCTTTTTCTTGTCGGAGCTAATTAGTTGGGAGCAGCCTTTTATCTGTGAAGAAACAGAATTCATAGATGAAACATTAAAAGAGTGTGCTGCTGCCTCTGTCTTGTGTTTGCTCTCTTGGAAACAGGTTTGGGTCAGAACCGAACCAATATTTGATGCAAGTGGTGATCTCTAAAAAAATCATGGAAGATGAACTTACTCAGAGAGTGAGAAAGCTTCCTTCTATTTCCACTTGCCAGCCCATATTTATTTAAAATATTTATATGGAATGCTCTTCTTACACAACCCAACTCTGAGTGACTCATAACAACACTCAAAAGGGTAATAAAACCCAAAGAAATAAAACCGTTTCAGACAACCATAGGCACCATCACATTCCTCAACAGCTATATCAATCATCATCCAGGTATTAGCTGAATGATTTGATATGCATGCACTAATAGATCTTACTGGCGAATATTAACAGTTTTCCTTGCATAACATCTGCTTTTAACGCTAAAGGTAATAAGTGTGACATTCAGCACAATGGCAATTCTGCAGCGTTGTTTACATTCATCATTAATTTTTAATCCCTTTTCCCTACATTAAAAAAGAAAAGTGCTTGCATTTAGGTGAAAAAGAAAAAAATCTTCAGAGTTGTTGTCAGTCTGACACCTTAAATACTGGAATAGTTGTAACTGGGCCTTGATATGCTGATTCTGTAAACTGCTTAGAGAGGGTTGTAAAGCACCACGAAGCGGTATGTAACTCGATTGCTGTTATGTATCTGTTTAGAACCTTTAATGAACAAGTTCAGTTATATTCCCAGAAATAAATACGTTGTTGGAAGGTGTTGTATTGCTTTGCATCGTGGCTACTTTAAAAAAGAACAAAAACCAAATTAAACCCAGATGAGGCAGAACAAGTGATAGACAACAAGAGAGATTTGGGACTTGGCTGAGCAGCCAAAATAAGCATCTAAATTTATTAGAGGAAAGTATCAAAGACAGATATAAAGATAATATAACCGCCAGTACTCACATTGTTTATTTATTTATTTATATCCCACCTTCATTATTTTCACAAATAACTCAAGGCGGTGAATATATTGAACACATCTTCCTTCTTGTATTTTATCCACAACCACAACCTTGTGAGGTAGGTTGGGCTGAGAGAGAGGGATTGGCCCAAGGTAACCCAGCTGACTTGCATGACTAACTTGGGACCAAAACTCACTGTCTCACTTGATTGACACAGTCATCCAGATGGATTTCATGGCTAAGGTGGGACTAGAATTCACAATCTCCTGGTGATTAAGGTGGGAATAGAACTCACAGTCTCCTGGCTTTCATGCCTAAATTGGGACTAGAACTCACAGTCTCCTGGTGATTGACTCAAAGTCACTCAGCTGTCTTTCATGCCTAAGTTGGGACTAGAACTCACAGTCTCCTGGTGATTGACTCAAAGTCACTCAGCTGGCTTTCATGCTTAAGGTGGGATTAGAATTCCCAGTCTCCTGGTGATTGTCTCAGTCACTCGGCTGACTTTCATGCTTAAGGTGGGACTAGAACTCCCAGTCTCCTGGTGATTGTCTCAAAGTCACTCGGCTGGCTTTCATGGCTAAGGTAAGACTAGAACTCACGGTCTCCTGCTGTCTAGCCTGATGCCCGAATTAGAGACAAAAGTGGACTAGAACTGGCTCTCATTTGTTTAATTTATATAATGTAAATAGTCTTACAAGTAGACCAGTTGCCAAGTGCTCAAAATGTGATCATGTGAGCACAGGGGTATGTGTAGCAATCGTAACTTTGATACTAGGTTGTAAGTAACTTTTGGGAGGTCCGCTGTAACTTCAAACTGTCACTAAGCAACCAGTCATATGTCGAGGACTACCTGTATACCTCTGCCATTCAGAGTTTTTTTCTGGTAAATGGGCAGCATTTGTGTCTGTTAACAGGCAGACAAATACTTTGTAATTCAGGCTTAATATTGAATCTTGAGATTGATTAAATTTTGTCTTTGAGTTCTTTCTACAGTTTCTGAAATGTAAGAATTTGTATTCTGTGCAGCCATTCTTGCTCCCTTTTTAAGCATGCATATTATTTATATATATATATATATATAATACAGACAGACAAAATATGTTGCCCAGGAATTTCTACAGTTGGACCAATAAAATATTTCTTCTTTGGGTCCCTGTCTCTCATGGCTGTGATGCGGTTATTTAGCACTACTAATATATTCAATACTAATAGTAAGAAATACTTGAGTATCATGTCGAATACAGCTTTTGTAAGATGGTGACAGAGCAGAAGAGATTTTTAATTAGCCTTTAGTTTGTTTGCTGTGATTCATAACCTTTATTTATGCCATGCCCTTGGTTACTCAACCACAGTCAAGGAGACCAAACCTCTTCAGTGAATAATTTGTTACTGACTCAATGTAGAAAACTTTTGTTTTGTTGTAGGAAACATTATTTTCTTTTTGGTTGTTTTTTCAATTTCATCCCTAATTCTTTTGTTGGACATTACTGCTTTTCTTTCTTTCTTTAATTAATATGCTATTAAAGCATGTCTTAATGGTTGAACCAACGGACTTTAGTCTATTCACATTGTTGTTGTTGTTGTTGTTGTTGTTGTTGTTGTTGTTGTTGTTGTTGTTGTTGTTGTTCTTCTTCTTCTTCTTCTTCTTCTTCTTCTTCTTCTTCTTCTTCTTCTTCTTCTTCTCTCTCTCTCTCTCTCTTCTCCTCCTCCTCCTCCTCCTCCTCCTCTTCTTCCTCTCCTTCCCCTTCTCCTTCTCCTTCTCCTCCTTCTCCTTCTTCTTCTTCTTCTCTTCTTCTTTCTTCATCTGCCATATCTGTCATTGAACATTTGCAATCATGTTGGCAATCCTATTTTTATCAACAACCACATGAAAAGGTACTGCTGAGTTTTGTCCAAACTTAGATTTTGAAGCCATGATGTTCTTCTTCTGCCTGGACCCATACCAGGTATAGGTAGACCTCAAATTATGATAACAATTGAGCCCAAAATTTCTGCTGCTAAGCAAAACATTTGTTAAGTGAGTTTTGCCCTCTTTTCTGACTTTTCTTGCTACCATTGTTAAGCGAATCACTGCACTTGTGAAATTAGTAACCTGGGTGGTATGTGAATCTGGCTTCCCCATTGAGTTTGCTTGTTGGAAGGCCACAAAAGATGATCACATGACCATGGGACACTGCAACCGTCGTAAATATGAGTCACCTAAGCATCCGAATTTTGATCCCATGACCATGGGGATGGTGCAACACTCGTGAGTGTGAAAAACGGTCATAAGTCCCTTTTTTCAGTGCCTTTGTAACTTCAAATGCTCAAAATAAACTGTTGTAAGTTGAGGACTACGTGTAAATGCTACTACAAGACGTTACTGGAATGATGATGTGCTATTGAAGCTGAATTTTTATTTCTAAGTCATTCTTCAAATTCTTTTTTTAATAGTCTCAACTTCAACTCTTTGTAGGAAACCAAAACATTAGTAAGATAAATTTCTCCCTTAAAAGACCAATATTGTTACTGCAATTAGCATTGTTATCATTAGAGCAGAGTTCTCCAACCTTTCTGGGTTCGCGGTCCAGAGTGGGGAAGGGAGGAAAGAGGAGATGGTTTTATGGGAACATCAGATGGATGTGCGCGCAGGTGCATGCGTGCAAACATCCATTGCTCACACGGGTAGGACCACAAGTGTCTGCATGAGTTGGACCCACCAGCACTCATGATTCTTGCGTGAGTAGGCATGTCCGCATGCGTGCCCTGGCCTGCTACTCACATGGCCTGGTGGCCAACAGGTTGGGGATCCTTGCATTAGAGCACCCCATGCTATATATGTTCAGTTTGGAGCAAAGACCTTGGTATCTTTCCATGTGATGTTTAAGGTCTTTAAATCACCTATGAATGTTCTTAGAATAGAATAGAATAGAATAGAATAGAATAGAATAGAATATTTTATTGGCCAAGTGTGATTGGACACACAAGGAATTTGTCTTGGTGTAAATCTTCTTCATCATGTATTTCAAGGGCATCCTGTTGGTCGTTTGGCATCATTCTGTCATTGCTATCTTGGGTATTCAATTATTCTCCACACGGAGTTTATGACCTGCATGTTGGAATCTTCTGTATGTGAGAATGTTATGTAATTTGCAGGAGGAACTCTTTTTGGAGCATTTCATTAGTAACATGGTCAAAACAGTGAATCTTTAAGATTCCACGAAGGCATCTTTATTGGAAGACGTTGAGTCTCTTGTTAATACTTGCTGACACCCTCCAGGTTTCACTGGCATAAATAGCTGAAAATAGCTAACTTAAAGAGGATAACTTTTAATATCTTTGAAATGAACAAATGGCCAATTTTAGCATTGTTCTTGTTACTTCTCATTATTTTGTCTTCTTACAAAGTGGAATTAACTGAACATTTTTCTCTTTCAGAACATATCCAAAATGAAGAAAGCTATGCACAAGTGCTAGATAAATTTGGAAGTAATTTCTTAAGTAGAGATAATCCAGATCTGGGAACTGCTTTTGTAAAGTTTTCCACGCTAACTAAGGAATTGTCAACATTGCTTAAAAATCTGGTAAGACACTTGTAATTGTTTTGTCCTCTAAAACATTTACAGTTATCATTATATAAGGGTTGTTATATAAGTTATATAAATGTAGGTTATATTGTTATATAAGTATTGATTGTAATAAACAACTGAACCGTTTACATTTCTGGAGAGAGCAGTATATTTTAAATCCAGTTCGATGCAGCTATGGAAAAAAAATGTTAGGTTTATTGAGTACTAATGCAATGTTTTAAAGCAGTGGTCACCAGCCAGTGGGCCGTGGCCTACTGGTAGGGCTTGAGAAAATTTTGGTGGGCTGCAGAGAAATCTCACCCCAGAGCACCCCCCCCCCAAAGCAATTAATCCAGGCTGCTCAGAAACACAAGGCTGCTCAGCCCACATGGCCCACGGGAACCCTCCCCGCCCACTCACTCCTTACCTGGCAAACATGCCTGCTAAGTTATTATTTTTCCTTTTTCCGACCATCATCTGTTCTGCTGTGCCGGGAGATTTAGATTAGCTAGGAAGCAGGAAATGGTTGGATTTCTTGCTTTCTAGCTAAGCATATCTAAACCTCCCTTAGGACTGAAGGTTTGTTTGCAAACAAATTCAGTGCAGACTCACGGCAAGCAAATTTGAGAGACTGAGCTAGCTGATGGTAGATAAATAGATCACTGAATGATTCTGTGAGCAACTCAATCTGCCTGCCTTTACCTGATTTTGGATAAAAGTTGTCTTTTTTAATAAAAAAAATTCAATATTTACATACATGGTGTGTTGTGAGTTAATTTTGTGAGTTTGCTTACTAGCAAATTTTATGAGTTTGCTTGCAAGAAAATTTTATGTGACAGACTGAGCTAGCCAAAGGCAGATAGATAGATCTCTGAATGAATCTGTGATTCTGTGAGCAACTCAATCTGCCTGCCTGCTTTGCCTGATTTTGGGTAAAAGTTGCTCTTTTTTTATTAAAAAAAAATCAATATTTATATAAATATTTACAGTATTTACATACAAGCTATGCTCAGCCAGTCACATGATCATCAAGCCACTCCCACGAATTAGGCCATGCTCACAGAACCAGTTAGTGGTCCCTGGGATCTAAAATTATGAGTTTGGTGGTCCCTGAGGTCCAAAAGGTTGGCGACCCCTGTTTTAAAGCCCTTGTTTTAGCTTTGTGAATGATTGAAGCTATTTGGTCTATGCAGTCATTTGTAATAGCATTCACCCTAAATTTGGATTTTAAAATTAACTTTCTTGTCTGATTTTGGCAGTGGATAATTCTGGAGAAATGGTTGAAATGATTTTAAGTGAATGCATTTTTCTTCTCCTTCAGTCTCCTCCTGTTCAGTACATTTAATAAATCTGTTCAGTATTAAAATAATAAGTTTTCCATTCCTCAGAACAGAACACTGTAAAGCTATAAATATTGTATTTATTGTCTAAATATATAGGAATTATTACTGCAAGGTGCACCGTTCAAGTAAGCTTATTTTGAGTGATACAATAGCAATAGCTTATTTCCTTTATACCGCTTCACAGTGTTTTAAGAGTCCCCTTCTAAGCTGTTTACAGAGTCAGAAACTATCTGGGTCCTCATTTTACCAACTTTGAGTCAACCTTGAGACGGTCAGGATTGAACTCCTGGCTGTGGGCAGGGTCAGCCTGCAATACTGCATTCTAACTACTGCACCACCATGGCCCACCACAATATACAAACAATAGAATGTATATAGTATCAGATCCAACATGTAATCATAATTGGACTTATGCCCTCCATCCTTCTCTTTCTCCTCTTTCATACTCTCTTCTTTACTTCTCCCTTGTAAATTCTAGTTTGGAAAGTTAGCATCTTGGATGTGCTGTCAACTTACGGCTGTCATAAACTGGGAAGTAATTAAGAAGTGACTAAGGTTCAGTATGGAAGCGTGCAATAGAAATCCTGTTCTTGTAAATGAATTGTATTTAATTTGGGGTGTGCCTTCAAGTCAGTGTAGACATTGGTGACTTCCTGGACAAGTTTAGGCAGTTTCCATAGTAATATTTTTAGGAAACGATGTCTCCCTTTCTTCTTTCTAGGGCTAAAAATGAGTAACTGGCCCAAAGTCATCTAGTTGGCTTTGTGTTTAAGGTGGGACTGGAACTTACAGTATCCTGGGTTCTAGTCTCTAACCACTAGACTATACCATACTGGCTCCTCTTCCTTCTCTAACACTGAATACTACCTATTTGTGAAGCAAATATGTAGTATTTGTTATATTCTAAATGTTATATTTGAATTTGTTCCATTAATCTCCAAACTTGACAACTTTAAGAATTGTGGACTTCAACTTCCAGAATTCTCCAACCTGCATGAGGAATTCTGGGAGTTGAAATCCACAAGTGTTAAAGTTGCCAAGTTCGGAGAGCCCCAGTGTGAAGGGAAATTCTAAGCAATTGTTTCTGTGGAGTCCTTGGTGCTCTCTGAGCTTGCAGATGTTTCATTACTCATCAAGCTAACATCATCAGTGTTATTGAGTGTGGCGTTTGCTTCCTGTTAATATACAGTAGCTTGGTCTAGAAGTGTTGGTGGTGATGTGCCTTTTTTTGTTAGTTGCTTGATTAGGCTATTGTTTTCTCCTTGATTGGTTGTCTGACAGTAATCCCTACATTTCTAGGTCTTGGTTTCAGGAAAAGATGTGTTTTTGGTCTTTTTGTTGTCTTCTTAGCTTTCTTATTGCCTCTTTTGAATGCCGTGTAAATGTAGTTTATCTCTATGGGTCTGTAGATGGCTGGTTTGTCTGAATGCAAAGCTTCCAGGAATTCTCTAGCATTTTGGGGTTTAGCTTAGTCTAGGCCCATGATGGCAAACCTATGGCACGCAGAGCCATTTGTGTGGGCACACAGGCCCCAGTCAAACTTAGCTGCACTGTGCATGCGCGCACCTCCCAGCTGATTTTTGGCCCGTTTGAGGTCTTTTTCAGCCTCCCAGAGGCTCAAGGGAAACCTCTGCAATGGGCCTGTTTATCGGCCTCCAAAGGCTGCAGAGGCTTCCCTCGAGCCTCTGGGAGGCTGAAAAAGACCTCAAACTGGGCCAAAAATCAGCTGGGAGGCGCGCACATGCACAGTGCAGATAAAGGAGTGGTGGGGGGATTGCATACACATGCTCAGGGGCTAGGGGGGCCACGCACATTGCCTTCTGGGTGCTGGCATGTAAGCACGAGCGCACACACAATTTTTGGTGCAGGAGCCCAAAAAGGTTAGCCACCACTGGTCTAGGCTGTCACAGGTTCCTAGTTGAAGCTCTGGTTGAATCTCTCCAAAGCTGTTTTGGAAAGTAACCTCAATTATTCTGTCAAATCCATCAGCAACAACTTCCAAAGAAGGTCAATCCCAACAAAAGCAGCATTGCACCCTGTAACACAAGCACCACTCATTCTAATGGAATGTGTGGATGACTTTGGGGAACAAGGGGAAGAGATACTGCCTAGGAAACAATCAGATAAGAGACAAGAGCCTCCAGTGGCTTAAAAGTCAGAGAAAGAAATTAAGGAAAGTCCTCTCTTAATGCGTCATGCAATTAAAGGTGGCATCAGGAAGTTTTCACCTTCAGACTTGCAAGATTCTGTTAATATAGTCTTACAGTAAAGTAAAATTAGTTCTTTTGTGTTTCCTGTCTGGTTTACCTGGGAGTGGTAACACCCATTTTTTTAATGAGTGTTGTGATGTTGCGCATACATGCAGAAGAGGCAGCCTTTTGTTATTTTGAAGAAAGCAGCAGGAGCCTGGGACATTCATGACTATCAAATAAAGAATACCTCCTCCAGGCTCTTTACAACAAGATGACAGTATCTTGCACAAATATTAGCTAGTAACTATTGCTATGAACTACTATCATCTTTAGGAGAAGATCTTTGGAGCCTTCCAAAATTGCTCTTCTGGCTCTAGGGCAAAGGCCTTTACCCTAATACCCTGGAGGTCTTTCCCTACTCTGAAATTTAGATTTTACATCATAAACTCCCAAGGCGTCAAAAGTGTTGAACGTCAGTACCCAGCAGTGTTGAGTTCATGGAATATGAATGTATAAATCTTCAACTTCCATATTTAATACCAATGTTTCTACATCTTCAAGAACAATTCATTCCTTACTATTCCTCCAAAGCAATGCAGGTAGTCCTCTATTTACAATTATTCTTTTAGCGAATGTTCAAAGTTACAACAACATTGTTCTGTCCTAGGCTTCCCCCAAAAGCACTAAGCAGACTCTTTGTCCCAGTCAAACACCTTTTATTAAACAAATGTGAATTTCTTGCATTCACATCCAGCCTACTGCCTGGCAAACAGTCTTTCAAGGGTATAATTAGGAGCTCAAACCTTATCTAGCTTGGAAAACTACCTGGTAAATATTTCCAAACGCAGTGCTGACAAGGAAGGGCTTAGCACAGAGTCTCTAGGATGCACAGACAGATCTTCACAATGATAGAACAAACAAACACATTGTTTCTTGCAAAATCTCCCTTCCCATTTGGTCCTCTTTTAATCCTTATGGGAGAGGCCATTCATCGTCCACCTGTGGATTTACTCCCACATCAACCCTAAGCTTGTAATTGTTCTTTCCTTTTGGTAGCTCTGCGGATGCGCAGGCTGGGAACCGGCTCCAGCTGCTCCGCCACCTCACTGTTGTCTGAGCCCAAAGGCAGCTGATGACTGCAGCTTGCCCTTGCCCCATTTCTGCCTCTGATGCAGAGCCCTCATCCGAGTCTTCCTCAGTCTCCAGGACTGGCCCAGATTCTTCCCCAACCTCCTCACTGTCCAACTCTGCTGCCTGCTCCACCAGCTGCTGGTGGGCCACAACAAACACAGAAAAAAGCAACTTGCAACTGATCCTCACACTTGTCAGAGCATTTCCCAGGGTCACATGATCACAGTTTGGGCCCTTGGCAACTGGCATATACTTACAAACAGTTGCAGTATCTTGAAGTCACGTGATCATTCTTTGCGGCCTTCTCAATCAGTTTCTGACAAGCGAACTCAGTGAAGAAAGCTGTTTAATTTAGCCCATCGTCTTCTGGTCTTTTGGATAAATCATTTTTATAAGACGAACAGAAAATCTGCTGATAGTTGAGAAATGCAAAAATTGCTGGTTTGAAACTGGTTCCCAGGGATGGGATTTCATATATAGGTAGTACTCGACTTGACAATTGAGCCCAATTCTGTGTTTCAGGGAGACGTCTGTTAAGTGAGATTTGCCCCATTTTACGACCTTCCTTGCCACAGTTGTTAAGTGAAACACTGAAGTTGTTGTGTTAGTAACCCGATTGTTAAGCGAATCTGACTTCCCCATTCACTTTTCTGGTCAGAAGGTCACAAAAGGGGATCCCATGACTCCCAGGACATTACAACTGTCATAAATAGGAGTCACTTGCATCTGAATTTTGATTATATGACAATGAGGATGCTGCAAAGATCATAATTGTGAAAAACAGTCATAAGTCACTTTTTTCAGTGCCGTTAAGCAATAGACTTATATACCGCTTCACAGTGCTTTACAGCCCTCTCTAAGAGGTTTAGAGTCAGCATATTTTCCCCAACAATTTTGGGTCCTCGTTTTACCCACCTCGGAAGGATGGAAGGCTGAGTCAACCTTGAACCTGGTGGGATTCAAACTGCCCAAATTTCAGGCACCCGACAATTAGCAGAAGTAGCCTGCAGTACTGCGCTCTAACCACTGCGCCACCGAGGCTCATAACTTTGAATGGTCCCTAAATGAACTTTGTAAGTCGAGGACTACCTGTATATAACTTTTTCTTCCACCTGGGAAACCTGAAGTTTTGTAGATGTCACACTGGCTGGGCAATTCCGGGAGCTGAAGTCCAACCTATCCTGTTCTTTCCCTCGTGTCTCAAAATTGCATTGGTTGGCCATCGTCCCTTCAAAAAGGCTCATAATTTGACTCAAGTCTCAGCGTTCAAAGAACTTTTCTTTCTTTACAAAAGGCAAAAACCTGGAGAACCCAGAGTGGGATGAAGCCCATCGAATGGCTTATCTGATTGATGGTTATATGCCAGGGGGAGCGTTATTGTTTTTAACGGTTTGCCTGTTGGGTTTTTATTTTCGTAAGCAGCCCAGGGTTACAGGAGAGAGAGTGGGCGGCTGTATAAACCCTCTTTTTAAAGAAATAAATAAATATTTCAACAGAAGGAACAGTTTGCCTGTTCTTCAAGTTATTCTCCCCAGTTCTGTTTTAGTTTTGAACAACTACATGAAAAGAAGGACCTCTTCTCCCTTTGAAAGCGCTGTGAAATTCAAAAGACTCCCAGCTGCTTTAAAGAAGTGAAATCTTTTGGGAAAGCTCAACTACGATCTTCCAGTGATGGTTAAGCTGTGTTGGCTGAATATTGTTCTGCAGCACTTGAATGGGTTACTCTTTATCTAAAAACACCTTCTTGAATCCTTTTCTTCTTGTCATAAGTTGGCGTAGCTATGTTAACTAGGATAAAACCTGTGCTTTGCAAAGTTTGGTCAACTGGCAATAAGTAGGAATAAGTTAAACGTCTGCTCTAGAGTGTAAATATGTCCTAGAAATGAGGTTAATTTGGTACAGGTACGACTACAATAGAGCCCACAATTTGCAATGCTAAGGCAGCTTTTAAATAAGTTTTACCCCCATTTTATGACCTGTTTTGCCACCTCTTTTAAGGGAATCACTGCAGTTGTTAAGTTAGCAAAAAGATTGTTAAGTAAATCTGGCTTCCCCATTGACTTTGCTCGTTGGAAGGTCACAAAATGGGATCACATGACCCTGGGACATTGCAACGGTCATAAATATGAACCAGTTGCCAAGCATCCGAATTTTGTTCTTGAGACAACGGGGATACTTCAATAATGGTGAGAACAACAGTCATGCCATTAACAATCACTCAATGAATGATTGTAATTTGAGGACTACCTGTACTTAATTGTTTTTTCAGGAGGCTGTGAGTTGGATCCTAGGTAGAAGCAGGTATTTGTCTCGCTGGGCACACTGAGAATATATCTGCTGAACAACACTCCGCATTGGTGGCAGGAAGGGCATCCGGCCATTAAAACACTCAACTAGCTCCATTCAGTTGCCCAGACTCCACCCTGCAAGGGATTATGGGGTCATTAAATGATGATGATGAATATATATACTTCAGTGAAGTAAGATGAAGTCTTCAAATTGTAGTAACATGGTTGTTAACATACATCTAGCTTCCCCATTGACGTTACCTGTCAGAAGATCGCAAAAGGTGGTCAAATGACCCCAGGAGACTGCAACCATCATAAATATGAGTCAGTTTTGATTACATGACCATGGAGATACTGTAACAGTTGTAAGTGTGGAAAATGGTCGTGTCACTTTTTTTCAGTATTGTTGTAGCTTCAAACCATCACTAAACGAATGCTATAAGTTGAGGGTTACCTGTAGTTTATTTTTAAGTTCATTATTTTTAAATACTGAATAATATTCCTTTTTCTCCCTAGCTACAAGGGTTGAGCCATAATGTTATCTTCACCTTGGATTCCCTGTTGAAAGGAGATCTGAAAGGAATTAAAGGGGTAAGCCTACACATTTAATATAGGGCTTTAATAATGGGTGGTGATTTCTGCGCTTTTGCTGTTATCTAAATGGGACATTATCCCATTTGCATGAACATTTGATTACATCTACTTGTAACTGCATACTTATCTTTCCCATCGATCCGTTTTTAAAAACAAAACAGAACTTGAGATATATGAGCTCTTAAAGATTCACCGGGGGAAAGATACTTAAAGCTTTTATGTCATTTTATAATCGTGGAATAATTCCTTAAGTGTGCACATTCAAACATAGCACTGCCATAAACTTATTTTAAGTTAATTTTCTCTCCCTTAAGGATCTGAAAAAGCCTTTCGATAAAGCCTGGAAGGATTATGAGACCAAATTGTAAGTATGGTTAACTTGGCTGAACAAACAATTGTGGTTAAAAGTCAAGAAGTTTATTGTACATAGCTTAGAAGTCCCTCTTTGAGCAGGACGAGTGGGACGGAAATGTGAAAAATAAAATAAAGTAACCGCCTCTCTTTCTAAAGAGGTAGTCCTCAACTTACGACCACAATTGAGCCCAAATTTTAGGTTGCTAAAGTGAGACATTTGTTAAGTGAGTTTTGGCCCTATTTTTTATGACCTTTCTTGCCACAGTGGTTAAGTGAATCTGGCTTCCCCATAGACTTCGTTTGTCATAAATATCAGTTAGTTGCCACGCATCTGAATTTTGATCAGGTGACCGGGAGGAGCTGCCCTGGTTGTAAGCGTGAAAAATGGCTGTGAATCACCTTTTTAAGTGATGCTGTAATTTTGAACAGTTACTAAGCAAACAGTTGTATGTCGAGGACTACCTGCACCTGAACTCTTTTCACATGTCTTATCACTTCATGGTTCGTTGTATAAAAAAAATAAATGTATATAACTCAGTCCCACTTAGGAATCTGTACCATTGCATCATCCAATCAGTGAATCATGTTACAATTTTTAAAAGCAATACGTAAATAAGAATTCAAAACACATTACAGTTCTTTTTTGGAACAGGATTGTTTCCAGAGTTAATTTCCTTAAAATGCAGCGTAGATTGGGGGAAAAAAAACCCCTCAAATGCCAAGGTGCTATAAGAACTCAAATCGTTCTTGACATGTTTATGTTGGATTTCTAAAATAACGGATTCCTCCTTCTGCTTTTTAGCACTTAACAGCTTGCTCTTTAAGGTGGAGAGCTATTTTGGTTTGGAATTTATTGTTTGTTGAAGTCTGATGAAATGGAAAAAACATGAGAAATGTCATTGTTTCTATATTAGTGGACTCGGTTTGGGCCTGCTTGTGATTGTCAAAAAGTTTGACAGGTTTCGCCTTTTTGTGGGTTTTGTTTTTTGCAATTTTGCAATTTGAAAGCACAAAAATTGAAAAGGAAAAAAGGGAACACGCCAAGCAACATGGGATGATACGAACAGAGATCACTGGAGCTGAAATAGCAGAAGAAATGGAGAAAGAGAGAAGGCTGTTCCAGCTCCAGATGTGTGAAGTAAGTCACGTTTTAAAATTTAAAACGATTGTACATTAATAAAGGTGGATATTTGTAGCTCAGGGTTGACATGAGGGGTCCTTGGTGCTCTCTGAGCTTGCTTGTTTTCTTACAGACAGTTCATTACCCAAACTAGGTAACATCATCAGTGCTAAAACATCTGCGAGAAAACAAGCAAGTTCATAGAGCACCAAGGACCAGTCATGTTTAAATATTCTATAAATCTATTTATCCTGGCCACAATATATAAAACAACTTGAAACCTATGTTCTTGGTGCTATATAAACTTAGTTGTTTACTTACAGACGTTTCATTACCAGACTAGGTAACATCATCAGGGCAAGTGAGTGTTTATATGTAGTAGCTTATCTGCCAGTTTTTGCAAGGTGTAATTTTATCCTTCCTGGTTCTTCGATTGGAGTATTGTTTTCTACCTGATCCTTTGTCTGGTGTTAAGCCCTGCTTATCTGAATATTATCTGCTGAAAATCTTCCAGTCTTTTTGGTTCCTTTCAAGGTTTTTTATTGTCTGTTCTAAGTGGTATGCAAATGTGATATTTCACTATGTGTCTTTTGATAGGTGATTTATTTGAATACCAAGCTTCTGGGAATTTCCTAATAAGTCTGGATTGGCTTGGATGCTAAGATATGAATAGATTCCCAGCTGAAACTGTGGTTGAGTCTGTCCATATGCTGAGCAGGATAAGCTACTGTTCATCAGCAGGCAGCAAACTCTTCCTTGCACTGAAGATATTATTTAGTTGGGTATTGAAATCATCTGCAAGCAAATAACCAAGCTCAGAAAGCCGTAAAACAGACACAATTCAACCCCGAACTACAGATACTTCTCTATTCGAACTCAAAATCTCTCCCCACCCCTTCCCAAATAGACAAGCACTTACCAATTTTGTCTTAAATCCAACAACTGTTTTAGGGCTAATTCACAAAAAGAGGATAAAAGTTGTGTTTGAGCAAACTGTTGAATCTTTCTCTCAGCGTTCCAAGTAACCACATCCATTAAAGTCAGAACTCCGAGGCAGGTAGATTCCTCAAAGAACATGTTTATTGGACACAGCATATCAGCACAGCTGGTAAAAACCATCTCTGAAAGTTTCCCGCATTTGTGATATAATTAAAAGAGCAATTGTTTCCCTCCCCAAGTGTCACAAGTCACATTGTCCAATTAAGGCATTTGGCAGGTTCCTTGGTCACTCCTTCCCTCCTCCCAATTTCCACCTGCTGGGATGACCTTGGTTCCCACGGGAGAGTTCTTTGTTTTGTCTGCAAGACAGTCTATCTGTTCCCCCCTCACTTCCCCTTCAGAGTATGTAGCAACTATGAGGCAGCTAAAGGTGGCTTCAGCCAAGTTCGCTTCAGAGTTGACACTTTTATTGGAACAGTAAAACATAGCAAGGATATTTTACATTAAGCCAATACTGTGATGAATAGTGCTTTCTAAGTTGTCTAATGCTATTGTTATTTCTTCCTTTCTAATACAATTACTATTCCTTATAGTGGTGCAACAAAATGGCTGCTGATTCCTTATAGTGGTGCAACAAAATGGCTGCTTCACCGCTTGTGCAAATATAGCCAAGATCAGGGGTCCCCAACTCCCGGTCTGTGGAATGGCACTAGGCCAAGGCATGCCAGCAACCAGTCCATGCAAACAAGCGATGCCCCATCCACGGGATGCCGGCAGCACACAAAACCACACGCCCACTCCAGTCTGCAGAAAAACCTTTCTCCACAGAATTAATCCCTGATGGCAAAAGGCTGTGGGAGGAAGGGGGGCGCGCTGGCCTTGATAAGTGTTTATCAGCCTCAGCAAATGTAAGATGTGTGGACTTCAACTCCCAAAATGCCCCAGCCAGCATTAACCTGTGTTAATTGTCCAGTGCTGGCCTGCAATAGAATCTAGATCAGGGGTGTCAAACTCGTGACGTATCACAACTTTTTTCACCTTTGCTAAACTGAGGATAGGTGTGGCCAGCATGTGACACATCCAGCTCGCGGGCCGCGAGTTTGACACCCCTGACCTAGATCACTCCAACCCTAATTGTTTTGTTCAAGTTCATAAGTTTCTTAGATGCAGCAAGATGATTATTGTGGGTTGTTCAGGGTAAAAAAAAAAGATAATTCATGCGTTGGACCCTTTAAGGAAGTGTATGCCTAATAACACATGCAAAGTTTATAAAGAATTCTGATTTGCTCCACTTTGCTCCACTTTGTTTTATCTAACAGTAGTAATAAATCCAGATAGCACCGCCTAACTGTGATTTAAATAAAGTTATGTGTGAAAAGAAGAATCTTGATGTTTTTTCTCTTATAAAATTGTGGTTTGCTAATTGATTTGTGAATTCTGGCTTTATAGAAGAGAAATTAAATCAGAATTTCAGATTTGTAGTAAAATTAAACAAACCACAGATCATCTTGATCAGAGCTATTAGCAGCATAAAATAGCATGTACTATTTTCTTGTTTGTTCCCTATTCATTCTCTTTACCATTTCATGTGGATCTTCCCAATGATAACGCAAGATTTTGGACTGGAACTAAATGGGAAATTTATTTATGTGTGACAATTATCCCTACCACAATCCAAAGCAGTTGTAGCTGCTTTACAGATAATCAAAATATTTTAAAAAAATTAAGGTGATGCTAGCATGATTCGTAAGCATCATTTATGATGAACTTGGAATTTGCTTATGATGTTGCGCCATATTGAAAAACATGTAAACCCAAGAGTTTTCATGCCTCTAAATGTATTTAGTGCAGTGCCATACTTTAGAATGGTATTGCTACTTTAAAGCTCTTAATGTAAATTTAGACCTAGCTATTCGATGTCTAAAAACGATAGTAATTGTATTAGAAAGGAAGAAATAACAATAGCATTAGACAACTTAGAAAGCACTATTCATCGCAGTATTGGCTTAATGTAAAATATCCTTGCTATGTTTTACTGTTCTATATACAGCACGGTTTTAATCACATATTAGCAGAGTGCCTTCAGATGCTAGCTGTAAACAACTTGCAAGATAATTGCTAAATTTGTTAAAATAGATTTCAAATAGAACCTTCCTTTGAATGCAGCTAGGCCCAAATGTATAATTATCTACTGAGCTTTGATTTTTCCCCTTCTCCATAGTATCTCATTAAGGTTAATGAAATCAAGACGAAAAAGGGTGTGGACCTTTTACAGAATCTTATTAAGTATTATCATGCACAATGCAAGTGAGTATATTTTTTTCAGCTCTTCATCTGCAGTGTGGTTTTTTTTTTAATTTAAAAGGCTTTTACTCCTCAGGGATGACATCACCTGCTTGTATGGAAATGTGTCGATTTAAAAAAAAAATTTTTTTTTTGAACACCCTTTGTTCAGAGTCACAGATATTGAATTTCTTTTGTTTTCTGTGTAGAAGGTTTTTAGTTGATTATCCTTTCACTGTCATATAAACTGGTTTGAAAAATGAGTCAAGGGGTGACTTGATATAATCTGGAAAGAGAAGAAAAAGCTGCCTTGAATGCAAGATATAATCCACATCGAATGAAATTTGCTACGGCTTGGCCCAGGGGTTACCAACTTTTCCTACCTCAGGGACCACCAAACTCATAATTTTAGATTCCAGGGACCACTAACTGGTTCTGTGGGTGTGGCCTAATTTATGGGTGTGGCTTGGTGGTCATGTGACTGTCTGGGCATGGCTTGTATGTAAATATTATAAATATTTATATAAATATTGAATTTTTTATAAAAAAAAGAGCAAATTTTACCCAAAATCAGGCAAAGCAGGCAGGCAGATTGAGTTGCTCACAGAATCACAGATTCATTCAGAGATTTAGCTATCTGTCTTTGGCTAGCTCAGTCTGTCACATAAAATTTGCTTGCAAGCAAACTCATAAAATTTGCTAGCAAGCAAACTCACAAAATTAACTAACAACACACCATGTATGTAAATATTGAATTTTTTATAAAAAAGAGCAACTTTTACCCAAAATCAGGCAAAGCAGGCAGATTGAGTTGCTTACAGAATCATTCAGTGATCTATCTATCTGCCATCGGCTAGCTCAGTCTC
This sequence comes from Bungarus multicinctus, assembly GCA_023653725.1. NCBI lineage: Eukaryota > Metazoa > Chordata > Lepidosauria > Squamata > Elapidae > Bungarus > Bungarus multicinctus. Next base: position 85,393,342 of record CM042846.1, on the reverse strand, counting down.
TCAAATTTGCTTGCCGTGAGTCTGCACTGAATTTGCTTGCAAGCAAACCTTCAGTCCTAAGGGAGGTTCGGCTGCACTGAGCCGAAGATCTAAAGACTAGCTAGAAAGCAAGAAATCCAACCATTTCCTGCTTCCTAGCTAATCTAAATCTCCCGGCACAGCAGAACAACTGATGGTCAGAAAAAGGAAAAAATAGAAATTTAGTAGGCAACTTTGCCCGGTAAGGAGTGAGTGGGTGGGGAGAGTTCCTGCGGGCCATGTGGGCGGCGCAGCCTTGTGTTTCTGCGCAGCCTGGATTAATTGCTTTGGGGAGGTGCTCTGGAGATGAGATTTCTCTGTGGCCCACTAAAATTTTCTCACGGCCCACCAGTGGGCCGCAGCCCACCGGTTGGCAATCGCTGCCGTGGCCTGTAGTTTGTTAAGTGAATCCTGCGCTCATTCGGAGAATCTGGTTTCCCCTTTGACGTTGCTTGTCAGAAGATTGAAAATGTGATCAACTGACCCAGGACTCTGCAATAGCCATTAATAGATGTCAATTGCCAAGCGCCTAAATTTTGATCACTTGACGATGGGGATGCTGCAGTGGTCTTAAGTGTGAAAAACCGGTCATAAGTCACTTTTTTCAGTGCCGTTCTAACTCCGAACAGTCACTAAGCAAATGGTTGTAGGTTGAGGACAGCCATTTGTCTGAAGTAGAATTGTAGGGCTTCCTACCTAAGCAGGAGGTTGGACTAGAAGACCTCCAAGGTCCCTTCCAACTCTGTTATTCTATTCTAAACATTCTATAATCAAATTTATATGGCTACCCATCTCATGTAAAGTAACTCTGGGTGGTGTACAACAATCAGATAGAAAACACCATGCATACCCACATAATCATAAAAAAATTAAACTCAGTATTAAAAATGAAATACTGTAAGAATCTAGAAGCCCCACAACGAGAATGAGTATCTTCACCTCAGAAACAGAGCCGTCTATAGATATCTCCGGTTCTCTGTTGACATGGGGTGGTGTGGAATGGGGCTATCCTATGTATTGGGTGGATGGGAAACACTGTGAAATTTAAAAACCCGATTCCAACATTGCTGATAAATAACATTTTATTTTCATTATAGTTTCTTTCAAGATGGCTTGAAGACAGCTGATAAACTCAAACAGTACATTGAAAAGCTAGCTGCTGATTTATATAACGTAAGTCATTCATAAGATAGGGCCTATTTGAGAATTGCCTATGGTGGGATACACATAGCCAACAATAAAAAGTGAGGTAGGGTGCACAAAATTACTGTAGCAAATGGACTAGCTGGCCCTGCCAGCTTTCAGATTTTTTTTAAACCAGCTAGACTAGTTTGCTCAGATTGTTAAGAATGACATGGATTTACAACTATAACTTCAAGTGGAAAGATATTGTTTCTACTATGTTATGGTGAGTCCATTCTCCTATATTGCTTGAAAAATAAAAGTATTTGGCTCGCTACACATTTGAATAGCCCTCTGGTAGATCGGCTCTGTCATGGTATGTTATAGAAATAAATAACATTATTATAATTTTAGAAACTTTTGGGGAGCTCTTAAGCCAATCTTTCTCAACCTTGGCAACTTTAAGATGTGTGGACTTCAACTCCCAGAATTCCCCAGCCTAGCTTCTTTCTTGAAGCTCCTATGCCTTGCATCCATTTGGATATTAAGATGTATTTTCAATGTTATTTTGGGAATTTGTTGCAGCAATTTTCTTTTTTAGTCCAACTATATTTCTAGAAAAAAGACAACTAAGCATAAAGTCAAAGGCCATCCTATATTCTTATGTACCTAAGTTAATAACTAGCCCAGGCCTGCCTGTTCTGAGAATCTTATGTGCAGGCAGTTAATGTATAAAGGGCTAGTGTTGTAAAATGGTGTTTGTAGTGTGAGGAATGCTGTACTTTGTGGTCAAACCATGGGATCAGTAACTTGTTGAAACTGACTATGGTTCTTTTAGAAGAGACTGAACACACTTCCTCAATGTAGCTTGTTTTGAATATATATCATGGGAGGAAAATGTGTAAAGAAAATCTCAATTCTCAAAACTTTCCTTCAGGACTGAGTTCATTATGGTTTTCAGATAATAAGTAATGAAGAGAGGAAAAAAGCAAAAAAAAATTTTTTTTCCACTGTAAATGATTAAAGTATTAGGCTAGGAACTAGGAGACTGAGTTCTAGTTCTTCCCTAACCATGAAAGCCGGTTGGGTGACTCCGAGTTCTAGTCCCACCTTAGGTATGAAAGTCAGTCAGGTGACTTTGGACCAATCAGCAGAAGTCTATGAGTTCTAGTCCCGCCTTAGGCATGAAAACCTGCTGGGTGACTGTGCCAATCAGCAGGAGACCTTGAGTTCTAGTCGTACCTTAGGCATGAAAATCAGACTCAGCCGAAGTTGCCTCACAGTTTATTGTTGTGGGGAAAATAGGGAGGAGGAAATATTAGGTATGTATTCTGCCTTGGATTATTTATATACCAATTAAGGTAGGATAAAAATCTAACATTATACAAAGACACACACTTAAGTATATTTGTCTTGATCCAAATAATAAAGAAATGTACATGGGTAACAAATTGTGGATATTTTTGCTCTAGATAAAACAGACACAAGATGAAGAAAAGAAGCAACTTACTGCATTGAGGGACTTGATAAAATCCTCTTTGCAACTTGACCAAAAAGAGGTAAGAATCACAAGCAAAACTAGTGTCAGTATCTGTTACTTATATACTAGGAGCCGTGGTGGTGCAGTGGTTAGAAAGCAGTACTGCAAGCTACTTCTGTTGATTGCTGGTTGCTTGCAGTTCAGTAGTTAGACCTTACTTTTTAAGCAGGCCGGCCAAGCCAATTAAAGGTTTTCTGAGATTTTAAATTTTAGATTCAAATAAGACTTTTAATTCTATTTGATGGGACTCAATCATTTACTTACTTACTTATTTTACTCATTTATCCTATTTTCATCTATCTATTTTCAATTCTGAGTTAATTACTGTTACTGTTGACTGTATCTTTATATGTTTAGACTGTACACCGCCCCGAGTCCCTTTTGGGAGAGGGAGCGGTATAAAAATAAGATAAATAAAATAAATAAATAAATAAGTTTGATTCTCACTGGCTCAAAGTTGACTCAGCCTTCCATCCTTCCGAGGTGGGTAAAATGAGGACCCAGATTGTTTGGGGCAATAGGCTAACTCTGTAAACCACTTAGAGAGGGCTGTAAAGCACTATGGAGAGGTATATAAGTCTAAGTGCTATTGCTATTGTGCAAATCTGGCTTTCCCCATTGACTTGCGTGTTGGAAGCCAGCTGGGAAGATTACGGGGATCCCTTAATTTCTGAGGATTTTTCTGTTGACTTCTTTATTCCTCTGTCTTCTACTTCAGTCAGGAGTGCCCTTTTCTCAGTCCAAGGGATGGACTTAATAGTTTATGCTTGAGGGACTTCTGCCTAGTAAGAGAAGTCGAAAGAGTCCTGTCATTTATCTGTTTCTGCCTCTGTGCGTCTGAAATCATTGTTTTCTTACCATACAGCATTCTGTTTTCTTCCCACCAATATGCCATTCTGCTTCCTGGGAGGAAATAGAAAGGTTTGGTCTCTCCTCTTTTCCCATCTGTGGATTCCATTCTTCCCAGCTCCTTGAGGTCAAAAGTACATATGGAATATATTGTGTGTTCTGTCTGTTTCCTTTGATTTGCAAGTTACGTGTGGACACAGGGTCCATCTCAGGACGGCAGAACACAAGAAGACGGTCACACTTTTTTCTCCCATATATTTTTTCTCTCTCAGTACTTTCATACTCCATAAAGGTGACTTTAAAAACTTTCTGTTCCGACCCAGCTCCCCAAACACGACAAACCCTCTGTATTTAAATCAATGATTCCTTTATTAGGAGTGCCAGCAGCCCCGGCAAAACGTTTCTCTTTCACCACAAATTAGCAAGTCTGTCCTGCAGGGAGATGAATAGTTGTCTGCCACATCTATTCATCTCTGCCCCCTGCCTTTTAT